>JAXCMG010000120.1:757311-836658 GCA_034642415.1 Podarcis siculus
TGGACTCGATGGCCCTTGGGGTCTCTTCCAACTCTATGATTCTATGACTCAAAGCACCGCCCCAAAGGCGCCACCGTCTCCCTCAGAAGGAGAACCATTTCTCACCACGTGGAAGCTGCTTCCATGGTTCTGCCGGGAGAGAGCATCCAGGGAGCTGTCGTGCACAAAAGATTTATGTGATGAGGAATAAGAGGCGACACAGGCTTATTAAGTTACTTCGTTCCAGCTGCGTTTGGAGAGGGAGTCTCCCCTGCAGAGTTTCGCCTGGCTGGGAGGTCCTGCCTGTGGGATGCCGGGACAAGCAAGCAGGCCTCCGTTGGGACAGGGCGCTGGGCTGGATGTGCCCCCTTTGGTCTGATCCAGCCACCAGGCTCTTCTGATGTGCTGGTGCCTTTTGACAAAGCTCTCTCACACAAACTGGCAAGAGGAAGGTTTGGCTGGCATGGGCACCAAGCAGCTCCCAGGCCCATCACCTTTCTGCACACCCTCCAAGTGGGCAGTCCCGGAATTATGAAAGCCATCCCGGCTTCTGATTTTCAAGCTCCTCTCTTGGCTGCTGGAGAGCAGGCGAGGAGAAGGGGCTGCCACCCCTGAGTCACCCCTGAGCCCTGGGTGACATGCTGACTCTGGGGGGCAGGCAGAGGGCAGGGCCGGTCTGGGTGGGTGGGAAGAAGGGGGAGCGGAGCGCAAGGAGTCTTGATTCTTTTCAAAATGCTTTGTGCATCTACCTCAAATCTTGCCCCTTTCTAAAAGTTATTTATTGGTGTGTGTTTATTTTTGTAAATCTACCAAAGAATAAAGTCAAATCAGGAATGAGGGGTTTTCTCAGGACGGTGGGAGGCGTGTGTGCTGTGTCCCCTTAGTGAAGTGACGGTGGCTCTCGCCTTCCTTCTGATAGGAAATGCTCTGCACTGGGGGGGGGGGCAAAAATGGGGGTCATAGAGGGTCAGTTGGGGGAAGTGAGAAATGTCCCAGTTTTCAGCTCAGGAATGTTGGAGGGTATGTAGCAGCCCCCAGTAACATTTCCCCACAAAAACAGCCATGACCAGCTGCCCAGCCAGCCAGGCGCATTTTGGACCATATACCTAGAGGCAGCGGCATAGGGATTCGCTTCATTTTAATATAAATTAAGCTGTCTGCATCCCAGGGATTCTTCAAAGCAGTGGCTGGGCCTTGCGTCCCCCTCCATCCCCGAGTCTTGCCGGAGGCTGATGGCTGTTCCTCAGCCCGTGCTCCTCTCGGTCACCCTGGCGCTCTCGGCTGCCGCTGTGCTAAACGTTCAGTCCCTCTGCGCCAGGGCTTCCGGCAACTTAGTGCGCAATGTAATAAACCTGCATGTTCTGGAGATTTTTCTCTCCCTTTCTTTTCTCTTGCTTCTCTTCCCCCAGTCGTGGCGGCTGCTGGAATTGCATTAGTCCCTGTTAAAAACGGCTGGTGGCCGGGTAATAAATTGGATGTGTCAGGCCTTTTTGCTTCTTCATCTCCTTTCATTACCTTGAGCGGTAATTTATCTCTCCCCAGTCGCCATCGGTGGGAAGGAGAGCGGCGAGCAGGGGGGCCTGTGATGCTTTCAGGGATGGGCGGGGGGGGGGGCTTGAGATGGGGGCCAAGCGGAGCAAAGGACCACTGACAGGTATGCATTTGAAATCAGAACCCCAGGTGGATTTTGTTTGCAAGGATATTCAAATGCATATAATTCTCATTAGTTTCTCTTTCTACTCCCTGTTACAGACACTGTTTGATTTGGGTCTCTTTTTAAAACAGGGCCAGAAATCCAGAGGAGGGAATATTCCACTTGGCACATCAGCACTTGGCATTAACAAAAAAATCACCTGCAGGATTTTAAGCTTGCAAAAGGCATTTTGCTCATCTTCCACTGGGGGTCAAGGAGACCTTGACTGAAGCCGTCACTCTGTCACTACTCAACCGGGGATCCAGCAGGACTTAAAGTCTAAATAGAGAGGAGTTAGGGATGTGATGGAAAGCTTACTTCTCTATTACCAGGGATTCACTCACTCA
Organism: Podarcis siculus; assembly: GCA_034642415.1. NCBI lineage: Eukaryota > Metazoa > Chordata > Lepidosauria > Squamata > Lacertidae > Podarcis > Podarcis siculus. The sequence continues at coordinate 759,331 of JAXCMG010000120.1, forward strand.
TTCATTTTATTTCCTTATTGCATTCACATCCCACCTTTTCTCCAGCAGCAACATCCCAAAATCTTAAGTGCCTGCTTCCACCATTTTGAAAATATATTTCTTTCTGTGTCTGCTGTTCAGTGTTGTTAAGTCACAAGCGCTGGTGACCCTCGTCCTCAGGTTGCCCCGTGGGGAATAGTTGTAATACGCTTTTATTAAATATTTTGTCTTCAATTGCAAAAGCAAAATTAAAACAGCAGGGGGCGTGGGCGCTGGCAAGATGCAGGATGCAATTAAGATAATACTGGCATTAGCCCCGACAGATTTCCATTGTTCCTGTTTAAAGGTATTTTCTGCTTTCTAAATTAATGCGTTCTTCTCGGGCACGGCACAGATTTTCTGCGCTGCTTTGCCCGTTCTTCCCAAAACCAACCTTCCTTTCTCAGTTTCATACAGTGGTACTCGTTTTACCTCTGGAAATGGCCAGAGGCCTGTCTCATTCAGTGCCTTGCAGTGGGGTACTTTTGAGAAGCCTTTTGGTATAGCTCAGTTGAGAAGCCTGTGGGATAGCTCAGTTGGCAGAGTATGAGAATCTTACTCTCAGGCTTGTGGGTTCAAGCCCCACACTGGGCAAAAGATTCCTGCATTGCAGGGGGTTGGACAAGATGACCCTCGTAGTTCCTTCCAACTCTACCATTATGGAATTCTATGAATCCCTCTCCTCCTCCTCCTGTCCCCTGGGATTCTGAGGTAGAAGAAGGACGTATTAAGAGTCTCCTGAATCAGGCCAAAGGCCCATCTGCAGCCTAGGACCCATGTACCTACGGGACCGCCTCTCCTGGTATGCCCCGTAGAGGACCTTAAGGTCCACAAATGAAAACATTTTGGAGGTCCCAAGTCGCAAGGTGGTTAGATTGGTCTCAACTAGGGCCAGGGCCTTTTCAGTACTGGCCCCGACTTGGTGGAACGCTCTGTCACAAGAGACCAGGGCCCTGCGGGACTTGACATGTTACCGCAGGGCATGCAAGATAGAGCTGTTCCGCCTGGCCTTTGGTCTGGACTCAGTCTGACCCTTATGTTTCCCTCCCCTTACGGTCTTGATCTATGGGCTACTTTTCAAATGAGGCTGCATTTTAAATTGCATATTAACCTGTATTTTAAATTGGTCCCCCCCCCCCATTATGTTTTTACTGTGATTTTATTGGTGTTAGCTGCCTTGAGCCCGGCTCTGGCCAGGGAGGGTGGGGTATAAATAAAAACTATTATTATTATTATTATTATTATTATTATTATTATTATTATTATTGTCATAGAATCAAAGAACTGTAGCGTTGGAAGGGACCACAAGGAGGGACGAAACTAGGCTCATTTTCACCCGGGTCAAATACCCAGTTTGGCAGACCCCTCCATGTGCATTTGTGTACACACACACACACACACACACACACACACAGGCTTCACCCAGGGCAAAATCCCAGCTCCGCCACAAGGGTCATCTAGTCCAACCCCCTGCAATGCAGGAATCTTTTGTCCAACATCCTGTTCTCACAGTGGCCAACCAGGTGTCTGTGGAAGTCACCGGTGCCCTGAGAACAAAAGCAGACTCTCTCTCACCTGGAGATTCAGGACCTCTCCCTGGGGCTGAAGGGGCTCAGGCACACCTGGGGTCCCACACCAGCCCTGGAGGTCTGCCGGCCCTCGGCTGGACGCCTTCCCAACTTCCTCTCGCTTCCTTTTCTGACCTGTTGAAAATGTACATTGTACCGTATTTTTCGCTCGATAACACGCACCTGACCATAACACGCACGTGGTTTTTAGAGGAGGAAAACAAGAAAAAAATATTCTAAACGAAACAGTAGATGTATGATTTTTGTGGTTCATGCTGTGGCCACAGATATGTGATCTGATGGTGAGTTTGGGGTGACCCAGTGCAAAAATCCTGAGGATCCATGTGGATCCGTGCTTTGTAACCACGTTTTAAGTGGGGAGGGAAGGAAAAGAACTCAAGGGACAAGAAGCACGCGTGGGGTGTGTGTGTGTGTGTGTGGAGAAGGAGCTTTTCGGGGAGCTGAGCGGGGAGGAGGGAGGGAAAGAGCACTGTTGCTTTAAAGGTATACTTAAGGTATTTGCCCTGTGCCTGGGTTTTTTTCCATTTAACAGTTTGCAGCCTTTTCCTTCTGCTCCTTGTTTTGAGGCAGAATAGATTTGAGCAAGTGAGGAGGACTTGGATTGCAGGGGATTCGCCATTCGCTGTGTAAAAGCGCTCCTCCTTGCAGCCTGAATGATAAGCAGCCACCAGCAGCAATAGAATGGAGCACAAAAAAGCGGTAGGGGCACTAGTACCCAGACAATGCTCAAATCTATCCTGCCTGAAAACAGCTGAGAAGCGGGGGATAGCCTTTTCTTTTACTTCCTGGTTTTCACTGCTCTCCGTGGCTCAGAGCTCCAGGTTGGTTTTTTGTTTTTTGTTTGCTGCTGGTTGCTTAAATTTTATCCTTCCTGATCCAAGCCCTCCTGTCCCTCTGCAGCCTCATTGCTCCGTTTAGAGCTGGGGCTGCAGCAGCTGTTGCTGGCTACTTTAAAAGCGCCTGCTGGCTTTGAAGCGCCTGCCTTCTCCCGGCTCGCTATGGCTCCCGTCTGTCCCTCCTCCCGTGTAAGCGGCTGTTGCCCGCTTTGCTGCCATGGCTCTCCTTACCTCCCTCCTCCCCGGCTCCTCCGTATGTAGCTTTAAAGCAAGCAAAGGAGCCCCTCCTCCTGGCTGTAAAGCAAGCAAACTAGAGCCCTGCAAAGCCCTGCAAGCGGCTCCCGCTTTGCTTGACTGACGGCAGCCACGGGTCCAATCCAGTGCATTCGCTCTGTAACACGCACACGCATTTTCCCTTACTTTCTAGGAGCAAAAAAGTGCGTGTTATGGAGCGAAAATTACGGTAATTGAAGCACCTCAAGCTGTATAGGGTCTGCAGGTTACGCCAGCCCCACGTTCGCTGCCCTCAAGGGTGCGGCGGAGGGGACGGTTCTGTGCCTCCTCTGGCAGATGTGCATGAAATCCTAGAATCAAAGAATGCTAGAACTGGAAGGGACCCGAGGCTTCTTCCAACAGGCTTTTGGGACCTGGCCGTATTTTAAGGAAAGGCCTTTCAACAGCGCTGTGCCGTTATTACTCTCTGCATCTAATAGGGTGGCTTTCATATCATTTTGAGTGTATTGTAGTTTAATCACTTTTTAAGCTATTGTCCTAAATAGGTTTTCTGCTTTCTGTGTTTTACCTATGTTGGTTTATAATTTTTGTGAGCTGCGATGAGTCCTGGTTCTGGGAGAAAGGTGGGAGGCAAACAAACAAACAAACAAACAAACAAACAAACGATTGATGTTGCAGGTTCAATCCCTGGCCTCTCAAGTTGTCCCCTGCCCAAAACCCTGGAGAGCAGCTGCCGGTCAGAGTAGACCAGGGGTCAGCAACCTTTTTCAGCAGGGGGCTGGTCCACCGTCCCTCAGACCATTTGGGGGGCCGGACTATATATTTTTTTGGGGGGGTGAACGAATTCCGATGCCCCACAAATAACCCAGAGATGCATTTTAAATAAAAGTACACATTCTACTCATGTAAAAACACACTGATTCCCGGACCGTCCATGGGCTGGATTTAGAAGGCGATTGGTCTGGATCTGGCCCCCGGGCCTTAGGTTGCCTACCCCTGGAGTAGACATTGCTAAGCTAGATGGACTAAGGGCCTGGTGAGGTATGAGTTGGGTATTTGTTCAGAACCACGAGGAATCAAAACTTGCTTTGCTTTTAGGAGAGGGCCGGAGCTCACTGGTGGAGCCGCTGCTTTGCATGCAGAAGGTCCCAGGTTCAAATCCCAGGCATCTCAGGTTGGGATTCCCCCCCCCCCTGCCTGAAATACCAAAGAGCTGCTGCTGGTCAGTGTAGACATTATAAAGCTAGATGGATCAATAGGCCTGATTCTGCATAAGTCGGCTTCCTGGGTTCCTTCCCTCCTTTTCTTCCCTTCAGCTGAACTTTGGCCGGCTGGTGGCACAAAACAGAGTTCAGGTGGGGTGAATTTTACACCTTTGAAATATGGCCACCCCATAAATATTTTGGGGGGAACTCTAGGCATGCTCAGAGGCATACCCTGCAACATCCTATTCTACATCAGGAAGCTTCTCCCGCGTTTGATCTCACTGCAGACACGGACGTCATAGACACATAGACACATCAGTATCCGTCACCTTGAGCCAATGACAACCTCTCTGCCTCACCTCCTTCACAAGATTGTTGTAAAGAAAAAATGTGTGAGGGGAGGGAATCGACACCTTCAACAGATAAATGGGAAAAATAAAATTTTAGCTGCTAGCTGCCCTGAGTCCCTCTCAGGGAAAAAGGCGAGATATCAGTATAATTAAAACCGTGAAAATGATCAGGAACATACCAGAGACAAAATTCTATTGAACTCTGAGTGAAAATGCTTAGGGTTGATTGCAGTGTAAGGCTTTACCTGGAGTAACCTCCACTGAATATAGTGGGACTTACTTCTGAGTAAACAGAAGTACAATTTACAATAAAGGAATAAATATTCCATGGGTTTCCTAAAAAAAAAAAAAATCCTACTTGATGAAGCATTGCAGTGAAATAATTTAAGTGGATTGCTGACCTTTTCCTTCAAAATTATAGGAAGGCACTTGCTTGCCAGCTTCACCATTTTCTTCATTTGGTGCAGTTATTTTATTTTCAGTGCAAACTCTGTTTTTGCACCTATACACCCTACTTTTAATTGTTCTTCAAGATGTGGAAGGAAAAGGAAAAGGAGGACATTCTGGGATCAAATCAGAAACCGGGATGCCTTCTGTAATTCCAGGACTGTCCCTGGAAAATGGGGGCACTTGGGGGTCTGCGGAGGTGCTCAGGCCCAGGCGGCAACCTCCTTGTCGAGAAAAGCAGCCAGCTTCCCCTTGCCAGGCTGCCAGGAGCCTCTGGCCGCCTGCCCTTGCGATGGAAGGCACTTTGCTGGCGACCTCCGATATCACATCCCACCTGCTCAATAGCTGGGCTGGATTTGCAGCTGCATCATCGACCCAGAGTCAATGCTATTGAGCTGTGGCGCATCGAGACAGCAGGAGGCATTTATGAGGAATCGGGTCCTGCGCTCCCAAGGCAAGGCACCAGACCTCTAATTAACAAGCTGAGTTTTCTCCTAAACACAGAAATAATAATAAAAAACTCCAAACTAATTAACCTTCACAGTGTTTTCTTTTTTAAAAAAACCCCTCTGTAAACAGGGGCTCTTGTCAACTTAAGAGGAACAGAGGCGGCAGGGATGCAACTGCGGAGATGTTAACCTCTCACGTTTAAGGGAGATGAAAAGATGCTTCTTGATTTTCCCGTTAGCCGAGCGATTAACATTCTTGGCATACAAATTGTAATTAGAGCCCTCTTCAAAAATTATTGCGTTGGAAGTTGGTGGGTATTTGCAGAGAGACCTGGCATTTCTATTCGATGAGTCCTGTCAACAAGGGGGCGGACGGTCCTTTCCCTCCCCATCCTCCTTCTGTTCTCTCTCTGTCCTCAAACCCCACTTCATGTCTTTCCAGCAGCGCTCATAAATAGAACAATTAGCTGCTTTTATGGTTATTCCCTTCAGAAAGGGGGCTGGGGCTGGGGCGCTGGGTGAGAAGAGGCTGTGCAATTCTTTGTTCACAGCTTCTAAAAAAAGAAGGGGGAAAAGGAATATATTACGTTCCTGGGGGGTGGCTGTATGACAGGCAACAGGATTCTTTTATGAACGTGAAGTACAAAGGCGAGCGACACAGGGGTCGTGGCTGAGGCAAACAGCATCCGAGACAGCTCAGGGGGAATCTGGAGGGGGCTGGGGAATATTATGGATTAAGAATAACAACAATAGGTTTGTGAATTTTTTAAGAAGATGAAACCTCTGCCTTAAAAGAGGAGAAGGCCCCAGAAGGACGGGGAAATCAAGATTTATTCAGTCTGGAAACACTGAAAGAAGCCAGCACCTCTTGTTTCAATTTAATTGTTTATTTTTGGTGGAAAATGTGCCTGGTGAAAGGTTTTGTTTTGTGGATGCTAAACGAGCAAAGCTTTATTTGTTTAGTAAAAAAATAAAATAAAAGTACATCCTTGACAAAGAAAGGGAGTAATTCAGTTCAAGACACTGGGTGCAGTGGTGAAAAGGCAACCTCATATTGCAGTTTATTATGGGATGCTTCCAGATAGAGATGGGAGGAAGAAATTTGAATCCATTTGCATTTACAACATACAGGAAGCCCAAAGCTGGAATATCCCAAAATGCAATATCACTGTGTGTGTTTAAAAGCAATTCCTTGATCACCTGGGGAGGTGGGGGGGGGGCAGCATCCCATAATGTCAAAGATTTCACCCTTGTCGAAGAGCATATTACCCAAAACACACACAAGGGTTTTAGAAGCTGTTTACTCCTCCCCTCTTTATCTACGAGATTCTGGTTTTCAATCCAAATTGAAAGCTATTGCTCACTGCTTCCAGGAAAGGATTTTGGGGTGCCATGGACTGCCAAAAACCCCATTGAAATGAAACTTGCACGGGCGACGTTCCAGATGATGTGCCCCAGGTGATGGATAGTGACCCTGAGCCAGGAAATTCCATTCCCAGGTCTCAAGCCCTGATTTAAAAACCCAACCCTATGCTTATCTTCCTACATAAAATTGTAAGGCTGTCATTACACTGCAATGGGTTTGAAAAAAACTACCTGTGCTGATATTTATTTAAAAAGAATATATAAATACAAAACACTGTGGCAGTGAGTTCCATAGATTAATCCCGTGTACCACAATGAAGGCACTTCCTTTTGCCCATTTGCAGGATATCCTGGGAAGAGACTGGTGGATTCTTTCCTTGCTTTCTCTCTGCAGCATTGATTAAATTATTATTTTATAGATCTCTGCCAGCCCTCCTGCCTGGTCGCTATTTATACAAATGGGAAAACTACCCAGACTCTCAGGCTTTCACCGCTCCATGGAATAGGAAACATCCACTTGGGAAACGAGGGGTGTTGTTGCCTTAACGGTAAACACCCCCCCCCGTCTCGCTTTCCCCCCTTTGCTTGGCTGGGGACATCTTGCTTCAGGCATTGATGTCTCTCCATAAATCACCATTTGCCACTTTCTCCTGTTAGGAGCATCATTGCGCTATATGTCACAAGAGATGACATGGAATCAAGACTGCTGTCTGGTGGGGGTGGAAGAGAGTGCGCGTTTTCCTTCTCAGCAGAAGCTCTTGTTGCCCCACTCAAAATTACACACACACACATGCAAAAACTTTAGCTCAGAGCTGAATTTCATAGACTCAATATGCTGGAAGAGATTCCTGGAGGTCTGCTTGCTTTAAAAAACACAAATACGAAATTTGTGTTCCTTTTTGTTCTCTTCATTTGGGCAAGACTTTGGTTTTTTTGAAGAAAGCCTTCTTGCCTTCCATAGCTTATTTGACGCTGCTTATCGACCACGCTGGCGTCCTCTTGGTGGTATCCACCCCATTGACTTCCTAATATTGTGCTTTTAAAGAACTCTCAGGCATTTTGGAGTGATTTCACCCTCTTGACTCTGCCTTTCAACGCCCTTTCCTCCCTCTCTCGCTTCCTCTGTTTTCTTCTGGGCATCAGGAGCCAGAGGTGCCCTGGTTTGTGATTGTGGCTCCATCGGAGCCTGGGCCAAGTTGGGCACCTGAAGCCCGTGCCATGGCCCACAATGCTGCTCCACACACAACTCACTCCATTTCGCCTCATTGTTGCCCATGCAAAGGACCACCCCAACATTCTGTACATTTTTCTAATTCTGTATGAAATCTTCCCCATGCAGTTCAACGAAGAGAGTTGTGGAATTGACTGAACCAGCTTCACAAGTAATTTCTGGCACAATCAATTTCACTTGCCTGCCCAGAGAGGGCGGACGGGGCTCGTCCACCTGTGAAGCAAGCCCATCTCAGAGAAGGAAAACTCTGGTCCTAAACCTCCGCTGCCTGTAGAACATCTTCGGGAGAGGAAAAGGCTCAGGAGTCAAACCTACACCAGTCCCTAAGGCGGTTGGGTGGTGTTTTCCTTTGGACCCCATCAGTGAGGCTGGGAGGGGGGTCTTGTCATCTGGGTGACCCATGACCTCCATGCGCACTGCCCAGGCTTGCATCCCTGGGGGGCACTTGGGTGCTGCTAGCACAGCGGTTTGACTTCAACCGCAGAGGCGCACTGCATTGTCTCTTGAGAGACAGATGCCGACACAGGTGACTTTCCTGACCATCTTCCCACCAACCACGTCCAGGCCAGAGAGAAATTTTAATCTTTTAAAAACCAACCAACCAATAAACCTGAACCAACCATATACATTAAGTTCTTAAATCAGGTACTGGGAATCTTTGGCCCTCCGTTGGACTCCAACTCCCATCAGCCTCAGCAAGTATGGCCAATGGCCAGGGACAGGGGTCAGCAAACTTTTTCAGCAGGGGGCCGGTCCACTCTCCCTCAGACCTTGTGGGGGGCCGGACTATATTGGGGGGGGATGAACGAATTCCTATGCCCCACAAATAACCCAGAGATGCATTTTAAATAAAAGGACACATTCTACTCATGTAAAAACACGCTGATTCCTGGACTGTTTGCGGGCCAGATTTAGAAGGCGATTGGTCTGGATCTGGCCCCCGGGCCTTAGCTTGCCTACCCCTGGCCAGGGATGATGGCAGCTGTTGTTTGTAGCTGAGGCCCAAAGGTTCCCCCCTCCTGCCCTACCCAGCGGGAGGCCTGGCCCTAATGGAGAGAGGTCTGTAAGCATCTCTATACATCAGGGATGGGGACTCCAACTTGCCTCTGCTCCAACAAGCATGGCCAACGGGTAGGGATGATGGGAGTTGTAGTCCAGTGTGTGGTGTGGTGCTGAGAGACTACCAAGCCTTGGTCTGTTGGGGACCAGGAGGGTGGAGACTGTCAGTCTTTGTGGGCCAGAGGCAGGTTCGGGGTCCGAAACAGGGAAGGAGCACAGCAGGTCAGGGCTGTAGCTCAGCGGTGGAGCAAAAGGTCCCTGGTTCAGTCCTGGCATCCCCAGGTATTAGCGCAGATAACAGGTGAAAGTGTGTTATATTTGGGGCAACTTCTTTGCAATATATATATATATAGTATATTAAGGGGAAGTGCCTACGCAAATGTATGTTTTCTGAGAAATAGGCACTAAGATTCTGATGAACTTTCACGAGGACTTTTATTTTTAAAATTGCCAGCTGATGTGGAAGTGAGGAGAGCCGATCTTAAAAGATTGGGGGGAGGACACACGGGCTGCCCCCCAATAAAAAAAATACATGGCTAACTGAGGTTCTGCCCCCCCACCCCAACAGAAGGGAGTGAGAACACATAAGAATATAAGTAGAGCCTCCTGGATCAGGCCAAAAGGGGGGCCTCATCCAGTCTAGCATCTGCCTCTCTCCGTGCCACTGAAATGCCCCACTGGGAAATCCTCTAAGAGGACCCCAGGGCAAGAGCCCCCCCTCCAGCTGTGGGGGCAAGAGCACAGCCAAGAAGGAAGCAGCGGGGGGGGGGGCTGTGTCTCCCTCCCAAGGCGAAAGGCCCTGGGCTACCTTGGAATTATTATCTTCTGATGATCTCTCTCTCACATACACAGCCAGTGAAGGTATCTGGATCCTTGGTGCAGACTTTTAAATTCCATTCATCTTCCCCCCCCCCCCAATTCTTGTCTGAAACAAACAATCCGACACACCTCTCTCCGTCTCCATTTGCCTGCAGGTGTCCCTCTTTTTTATTTCCCCATATCTCTGCTTTTTTTGGACAATGAACCATCTCTCTCTCTCTCCAAACCATTTCTCACTCTTCTATATCTATCTATCTATCTTTCATCTATCTATTTTCTGTTCTATATGTCTTTCTACTTATCTATCTGCTCATCTCTCTCTCTCACCTGTCTATCCATCTACCTATCTCTAAATCCTAGCAAGGTTGTAAAAACTACAAGGCTGAGATCCCTGGAGCAAAATGTCCCTTGTCTAACCAGAGGCAGGCAGGCAGGCAGGCAGGCAGGCAGGCAGGCAGGCAGGCTGTGTGTGTATGTGTGTGTGTGTGTGTGTGTGTGTTGTGTGTGGGTCCCCTCCGAAAGATGAGGCTGGAAAATCTCTCTGCTCTGACTCTCCCCTCTCCCCTCTGTCAGTGCGGACACACACACACACACACACACACACCCCTCTTTCCCATCTGATGGTCAATATCAGCCCCCCCAGCTGCCCCAAGGGAGTGGGGGGAATGAAATCGAAACTACAAAATGCCCATTAAGTACTGTATGGTTAAAGGCAAAGTGGGGAGGGGAAGAGGGGAGCCATTCTCTGGGGGTTTAGTGTTGAGGGGAGAGTGGGGGGGGGTTGTTGAATGGGCCTCGCAGTCGGATCAATACCAGCCCCCTCCCCCTCCTCTTTCCCAATCAATTTCGCCCACCATCCTTAAGAGGAAAAGGCGGGTGACATTCAAGAGCCAGAAATGGTTGGGTCAGATTACTGGGAAATATGATGTTTCTCCTTCTTTGCTATTTAAAGGGATAGTGGGGGCGGGTTGTGAGAATGGATTGAGGCATCATAGCTCTGTGTGCGTCACACCCACAATTGTGATGCCTTCATCTAGTCTCTCTCCCCATCTCTTCTAGGATGAAGGCTCCCTTTCTTTCTTTTGGAAATTTCATATGCAGTACAATCCCAGATGCATTCACTCCAAAACAGAGGTGGATCTTCTCTGTCAACAACTACTTCTTCGAATATTTTAGAGTCCCTTTTTTTGGGGGGGGGTGTTGTGTGCACAAAAAGAACTCCAGTACATCAAAAGAATTTCTTATCTTACTTATTTTAAACAGAACCACATAAACCCAGCTACTTAATGAAGGAGTGTGCGGTCTTCCTTACCCTTCAAAAATCTGCTTAATCTCCATTGGTTCCCCCCCTTCCATCATTTTCACCAGTTTCAAATCCACCCACCCCCACCCCCACCCCCAATTTGGAAATGGCTTCTTGGTGGGAGAGAGGCAGGTCTCTTTCCCCCCCCCCCCCCCCGAAAAAGAAGTGGCTGAAAGGTTTTCCCCCTTCACTCTCCTCACCTTGTAGAATAAAAAGGGGGGAAGTTTTATTCTGGTGAAATGGACCAGGGTAAGATGCCAAAATGCTAATTGCCCCTCTTCTGCCCCTTCTTAACGGGGTCCTGCAGGTATATGGGAAGCTCCCTCTGCCCCCCCCCCCCCCCCCCCCCCCCCGGCACCATCACAGGCAGAAAGACACCGTCTCTCAGCAAACTCTTCCACGCACACATTTCACACTCACACAGGGAGAAACACAAGGATTCTCTTTTTCCTCCCCCCCCCTCCCCCCCCCCTCTCTCTCTTTTACACACAGAGGCCTCGATCCCTCTCTCGGAAAAGGGAGGCCAGTGAAATAGGCAGGCACGTTTTACGCACAAGTTTTCATTGCCCCACTCACACATTTTACCCTTTGTTCTCCTTGCGAGTTTGACTCCCCCCCCAACGACTTTTCTATTTTTTGCAAGCCATGTTGAGACTAGGAGCTGGAAGATAGAAATACAGCCCCCCCAAAGCAAATGTTCATTACGTTTTTTTTTAAAAAAGCTAATTTCCACCCACCCACCCTCGAAATAAAAAATAACTGCAAAGGAACCGGGGGGGGGGGCTTCTCCTGCAAAGGAACTGCAAAGGAACCGGATGATGGCTTCTCCCCCCCCCCCCGCTAAACCCACCGAAGCTGAAGGACTCTTTAACCTTCACTCTCCTCCCCCCCCCAACCCAGGCTTCAATGAAAATATGCAAGGGGGGGTTAAGAAAAAATGAAACTCCTTTGAGTTAAGCGCTGCTATGTCGCGTCGTGCAAAAGATGCTCCTCTCCTCCTCCGCTGCAGAGAGAGCAGTCGCCCCCCCCGTTCCCCCCCTTCTTTCCCCTTCTCCTCCCTCCCCCCTTCCAAATCCTTTTCTCAAAAAAAAAAACCCACCCAAAAATACCAGCAACCTGTTACCCCCCCCCCTTTGAAGCCTGCAATTTCCCAAGAAAGAGAGAAAAATGGGAGGAAAGAGAAAAGATTCCTCCTTTTCTTCTTTCCCCTTCATTCCTTTTTCTCTGCTGCTTTGAGATACGAGCTGCTGCTGTTTACATCCGGTAGCTTTGACTGGGCTTGTGTGTGTGTGTGTGCTCGATTAATAATAATAATAATAACAACAACAATATATTTACACACACAAACAAGCGGGAAATACCTCTGAATCATCCCAGATCTTTCATTTTAAAGCTATATTTTCCAATATAAACCCAAAGCAGCAAGACCAAAAGAGTGAAAAAGAAGTTTGTGTGTGTGTGTTTTCATCATCATCACCATCATATTTAGATACACACACGCACCCCATACACACACACACACACACACACACAGCAGGAAGGTTTACTAAGAAAAAAGTAAATGCAGTGTGTGTCTTGGCTTGTTGTTATTTTAGGGCTGGTTGAGGGTGATGCGGAGCATCTCTGCATAATCCCCGGCCGAGGACCCCCCCCCCACATCTGGGAGTAAGGCCCCCCCTCCCTTTAAAAAAAAAAAAGGCATCTCGAAATATTGCGACCCAGAGCTGCTCGCTCAGCTGAAAGTTTCTCCTTCTCCAGACCAGCTTTTGCAGATCTCCCTCGGAAAAGGGGTGGGGAGCGGGGAGCCTGCGAAGGGCTTTGGTTGGCCGAGGAGCATTTCTTAATTTCTTTTTCTTCCCCCTCCTTCCTCCCCATCTTTCTTCTTCCCTTCCAAAGAAAGACCCCTGCGCTCTCTCTCTCTCTCTCTCTCTCTCTCTCTCTCTCTCTCTCTCTCGCTTTGTGTGTTTTGTTTTGGGCTCTCTTTGCAACAGATCAATGGAAGCGCCACCAGCCGCCGACTAGCAAAATTATGGGATGGCGTGTGCCTTCGCCCGCCTCTCCGCAGAGTGGTGGGACAATGTGGCTCTTGATTCGCAGGAGGGTCTGCCCGGATTAGGAGCCGATTGGATCCGTCTTCATTTTCTCCCTCTGTGTTATCTCCCCCCCCCAAAAAAAAAGAATATTGCTAGCAGGAGACATAAATCAGGAAAGGAAGGTTTTTGTTTGCATTTTTTGGGGGTGGTAATAAAACTAGGAGAGCCGGTACGGACAAAGAAGGGGAAAGAAGACGGTCGTTTTGATCTCCTCTACAAATTTAATTTTAAAATAATAACTCCTCAACTTTGTGTGACTGGACTTGAAGGAGGTGCCTGGACCCGCAGGAACAGGACGGGCTGATCCTGGAAGGGGTTTTGGACGAGTTCTTCAATGGTGCGGCGTTTGTTTTCATTTTCGAATTATAAATATGTTTTGACCCCAGAAAATCACCTTTGGCTGAATTTCCCCTCGGATCAAAAGAAACTGGTAAATGTCTTATTTCTCTCTCTCTTTTCCCCCATTCATTCTGAACAAAATAAATCCTACAGATCCTTACTTGGGAGTAAACCCCATTGAAATCAGTGGGACTTGATTCTGAGTAGGTCAGAACGACCTTAGTAAGACCTTAGTATCCTAAACCCATTTTAGGGCTTTTTTATTTTAAAAAAAGGAATTTTGATTAAGGCTACAGTTTACTTGGGAGTAAAAGCCCTGAGTTCCACTGGGCTTACCTCTGAGTAGACGCGTCTAGAATTCTGCCTCCTAAATAAGGTCCTGCTCAGAGTCTCCCCGTTGAAATTAAGGCCCGTGCCTAATTTAGGCCCATTACTTTCAGTGGGTCTACTCTGAGTAAAATTTCCTTGGCTATAATCCTAAGACTCTTTGGTGGGGAGGGAGCTACCTTTTGACCCAAACGAGACTGTCTATGGAGGTGCTCGTCTTATTGGGGGGGGGGTCCTCAATCTAGCAGGTCTACTCTGAAGTAAGCCACCCTCAGTTCTAGGACGCTTGCTACCAGCCTGGCTCTCTTGCATGCTTACTCAGGAGTAAGCCCCAGTGAGCTCACTGGAGTTTCTCTTCTGGTGTGTCCATTACCAACTGTGGTGTTTGGAAGGTTGGTTTGTGTCTGTGTGTTGTGGTTGGTCTGATATACAGTATTTTCAGTTAGAATTGAATGCATCTCAACGCTCCCCCCCCCTTCAAAGCCCCTTCCCCAAATATAAAACTCATTCTTTGGACATTTTTGAGGAGAGGGGAAAAAACTTTGGCTGAGACAGGCAGCATAGAGATGTAACTTTATATTTTGTAAAGCTTGAGAATGTGGGTCTCTGGGGGGGGTGCCTAGTGATTAATTTCCCTACTAAATAACCATTTAGTGTGTCTCCTCTGCCTCCATTTGGGCATTGATACCTGAAAGCCCAGAGGTGAGATCCATCAGAATCATTTTCCTGGGCAAGAAACCTTGACTTGAAAGGGATAGTGCATCGCAAAACTTCCAGTTCAGAGTGATTTCCATGCATCAGGTTCTGTGTATTTATTTTGGTGATCCTCACAACAACATACAGCAAGTCTGATGGTCCTCATGTTTCCAAGAAGGCGGTTGAGGGTTTGCTTACGGCAGGCCAGACCTGGGCAGAGATGAGGTCTGGCACCTGGGCCCCCACATTTTGGAGCCCCCCCCCGGTTGTCCAGAGTGATTTATGTCAGTCATATCCTCACAACAACCCAGTGAGGTAGATCATATTCAGGAGTGGGGGAGGTGGTGAGATAATGACCTGCCCAAATCTGCAATGAACACACAGAGTCTCCTGATTTGTAGGTCAGCCTCTTAAGCCACTAACCTCAGTTATGCTCCAGATATCTTATTTCCCCCCAGGACAGGAGTAATTCCTCCCTGAGCTGATGGCATGTGGGTTGAGGTTGCTTTCAGTGTCTCTCTCTCCCCCCCCCCCCCAACACCATCAGACACGCTGGGATTACAGAGAACACAGGATTACAGAAAGCCAGAATGTCTTTTTCAACTGGGTATATTTCAGATTGTAATAACACCAGAACTGCTGCTCTTTTTCTCTCCCATCTCTTAAAGGCAGGTGCAGACAAGGCGGACGACTCCTGATTTGGATTATGAATCACGTTGACCCATGAAGGATTAGCTGGGGGCCGTTGGAGACTCCTTTCTCCTTCCAGGCTTGGCGTCTTCTGCCAAGAGGGATCAGCGGCTTTGTCGTTGGGTGAGGGGGACAAATGGCCAAGTGGTTTAAGGATTACTTGAGTTTTGGGAGCAGGAGGTCTCCCCCACAGCCCCCCAAACCAGATTACACCGAAAGCGAGATCTTGAAAGCCTACCGAGCTCAGAAGAGCTTGGATTTTGAGGATCCCTATGAAGATGGCAACGGGAAACCTGATCCGGACTCAGAAGGGTCCCCAAACAAAGGGGTTGCTGCTGCTGCTGCTGCTGGAGGAGGAATCGGTTTGGAAGGGAAGTATGGCTCCCCCAAGCACAGGCTCATCAAAGTGGAAGCTTCTGACCTGAACAGGAGCAAAGCCCTCTTGGCGGCTGAGGATGTGACAACCCAGCCAGATCAGGTATGTGAAACCCAAGGCCCCTTTTGCAAGCAACCCCCAGGATCTGTGCCGTTTTGCAGCATGGTTCTTAAATCTTGCGCATCCTAATTTTTGCAAGTCTATCTCCCTCCCCTCCCCCACCCCACAAAATACCAAGTTTCTAGTCCTCATAACTACGGAACTGATTTGGTGTAAGAAATGGTGTGTTTATGGGAATGCCAAAGGGTGGACTGAAATCTACAAAGTTGACTTTTCCAATTCAAAGGGTGACTTTGGAGCATTCATTCAAACACAGACAAGTAATCTTACTTGGTTACCAGGCATTTGATGATTGGCACTTAACTGTTTCATGTATTGAAGCATTTTTATACCGCCTTCCTTGCAGTTCCCCAAGGTGGTGGTCAATTAAAAAAAACGCCCCATAAAAACCTGGGAACTGTAGTTTACCCCAAGCTACAATTCCCAGCACCCTTAACCAGTGTAAAAAACCTCAGATATACAAGCTAGGTTTCAGTAAGCAAAATCGAACATCTAGTTGCCATTTGGGGGCAAGAGGACTCTAAAATCTTATTTTTCAAATGATGGACTGACTGTGATGGATTCTCAGTTAAACATCTGGCTAGTTCAGACGACAGCCTTGAGCTAGATTAAGAGCTTTGAGAACTGAAAGAAGAAAACTCACTTTATCCAGTTCACATATCTATTGGCCTATTCCAACCTCTTTTTCTTAATGGTGACACGGACCATTCATAACACAGGAATAGGCTTCTCAGCTCTGAGCAGGGCAGACAAGAGACAACAATGAACCCTAACGCTCTTCGCTGCTCCTGCTCAGGCTGCACAGAAAAAGCATTTTGGTTCCTGAAATTCATTCCGATTGTGCAAATAAAATATAATGGATAGAATTCTACAGGATGGGCCATCAGTGAGTGAAAACAGTCCCGATCCAGGGATCCCCAGATGGGGGAGAGGTCAGGCGCCATCCTGGCACCTGGGCATCTTCACTTGGTCAGAAGTGGTTGAAAGCCAGGTGCAAAATGCACCTGGCGCCTGGCTAATTTCAAACACTGCTAAACTAGAGTTTCCAGGATCCTTGGGTTGTCTGTGTGCAAAGCATCAGTAAAAATCTACTGGGCAATAAGATATGCAGTGGTGACCCAGGACAAATTAATGACGGATCCTTGTATACATGTATGAGTCAACTTATTTTTAAAACAGCAAAAAAAAAAAAAAAAAGTATTTTAGGAGATGTGAAAAAGTTATGTCTGTGAAATTTGATCCACGGCAGGTTATTTAGACGTGCAGGTCAACAAGGCAGATGCTCCGGTCATCAGGAGCTGAGGCAGCCAATCTTAGGATGAGCTGTTATGCTGGTGACTTGTTTAGGATTCTAGTCCTCAAGGAAAGCTTGAACTGAAAAGGTGGTGTAGCATCGCAGCTGCAAATCAGGAGGAGCTGGGTTCAAATCTTGCTTCTGCCAGGTGCTGTGCTGATCTGCGGTTTATAGCAAAGACATGTGAACCTTGAATAGACAGGCCACTTTCTGCCAGTGTGGAACCTCTTGCATGCAAAGTGTGCCACTGAGCGATGGCCCTTCCCCTGAAAGTAAGATCCTAGTCCTCATTAAACCCAGGGTTGATTTAAACAGGAGCAGAGGAAGCTGGCTTATGCCCTTGCTTCAAGCGTTCTCTGCAACCTCTGGGCCTTCACAGGAAGCTACAATTCCTAGCATCCCTTTTGGCTTTGAAGCCATAAAAAGTTCTGTAGGTTTGCAGCTGATTCAAGGCTGAGGCATAAGTGCGTGATAAAAAAAATCCTGCCATTATCTAGAAGAAAAGTAGCCTCCGTTTGAGACAGGTGGGCCATTTTCCTTTTTGGTTTTTACTTTTTGGAATAGGAAAGATATCTTTGCTGTGCTAATGATTCAGCAGGAGGGAATATGCCATTTCCTTGGGAGACCTTCCTAACTGTGGTTCAGGTGCAGCCAAAAACACTACTGCTGCCAGATGATGCCTCTTAGAATCATAGAAATGGGATGGGACCCCCAAGGGTCATCTGAACTCTGCTTTAAAACCTCCAGCAAAGAAAAGTCCACTACCTTCTGACGGTGTCTGTCAACTGTCAAATGGCTCTTACCAGCAGGAAATTCTTCCTAATGTTGAGTTGGAATCTCTTTCTTCGTCATTTGAATCCATCGGTTTGCATCCTCCCCCCCCCCCCCGAAGAAAAAATGCTCCATCTTCAATGCCAGGGGTTGGTAAATTTTTTCAGCAGGGGGCCGGTCCACTGTCCCTCAGACCTTGTGGGGGGGGGGGAATGAACGAGGGACAGCGAGCGGCATGCGAAGGGGCTCCTGAGAGGGGCTGCTTTAAATGGTGGCGGCTCGAGAGGGGCGCTCAGCCAGCCGTGGCTCCTGTGTCTTGCGAGCAGCAGGGACTGGCGGCGGTGGCAGAGGAGGGATGATAAGTGGCGTGTGAAAGGGCTCTGGAGAGGGGCTGGCACCAACAAAGCCCAGCCCCCTTCCTCCTCTAGGCAGGGCAGGGAGAAGCCAGGGGGAGGGAGGGAAGAGGCGCCGCCAAGGTGTGTGTGGGGGGGGAATGGCACAGCCCGAATGATCAGAATCAGATCCATGCCGATCCACGCAGCGATTCTCGGACCGTCTGCGGGCCGGATCCAGAAGGCAGTTGGGCCAGATCTGGCCCCCGGGCCTTGGTTTGCTGACCCATGTTCTATGCCCTTCAGATACTTGAAGATGGCTTGCATGTCACCTCTCAGTTTTCTCTTCCCCACGGCTAAACTTCTATCAAGTCCCCTCTTACTCGCCTTTTCTCATAAATGAATGAATGAATGGAGACTGAATGGCCACAAATGGCCTCTTTCTGTTTCCCCCTTGTCACGTGCGGCTGATGAGAGAGTTCCCTCAGCAAGGCTATATGCCAGATTTTATCATATCAGTCATTCAGATCCATATATATTATTTATTTTGTTGTTTATTTGTCACATTTGTGTCCCACTCTCCTCCCTCCAAGGAGCTTAAGATGGCGGGAATGGCTCTCTTCCTCATTCTATCCGCATAACAACCCTAGACTGGCAGACGGTGACCGTAGCCCAAAGTCGGCCATATGACCAAGTTAGGGGATTTGAACCCAGGTCTCTCCCAGCCTGGCCAGCCCTCTAGCCACTCCTCCCAGCTGGCTCTGGGTGAGATCCTTCCAGATCTCTGCTGGTGCTGCAGGCATGCAATGAGCTTCCTTGCCAGAAATGCAACGAGGTGCCCGAGGCGATGCTCTTGACCACGTCCAGTGATCCAGGAGAGCTGTGTGCATGGCAATGTGCGAGGCAGGGAAAACAGACAATTAAAGCAAAGTCCTGCTTTCTCTCTCTCTCTTCTGCCAAGTGAACATTTTCAGCTAAGCTGCTGTGGGTTTTTTCTCCCTGTCTCTTTTTGAAGAGCAGTGATTCACAGGAGGTGTTAATTGCCCTGGAGGGATTCCCCTCACCCCTCTTTATATCTCTCAGATAGGCAGAGGCAGGTGTTTGACAAATAATTTTGCACCCCAGGAAGAAGATCACAGGCTCCTCTTTGTACCTTTCCCCTGTGGACTTTGTGTCCTCATTAGCCGCACTGTCTGCAGCTAATTAAATTTGACTCAGAGTAGACCCATCTAAAGGGCTGTCACAGGAAGATGGAGCAAGCTTATTTTCTGCTGCTCCAGAGGCTGGGGCCCGAACTAAGAGATACAAAGGACAGGACAGGAGATTCTGAGCGACCATTCAGAAGGACTTCCTGATGGTGGCAGCCGCCTGACTCTCCTTTGTTGGAGGTTTTCAGGCAGAGGTTGGGTGGCCATCGGTCATGGATGCTTCAGTTGACATTCCTGCCTTGTGGGGGTTGGAGTAGAGGACTCTCAGGGCACCTTCCACTTCTATATGTCTATGATTCTTTGAGGAGGAAGCACACAAGCAAATTATTCGCGTTATTTTAAACATTTGTATACAGTCCTATACAGTCATATCTCGGGTTACAGATGCTTCGGGTTATGCAATTTCGGGTTGCACACTGCACAGAACCCGGAAGTACCGGAACGGATTACTTCCGGGTTTTGGCGCTCGGACATGCACAGAAGCACTAAATTGCAATTTGCGCATGCGCAGAAGCGTTGAATCGTGACCCACGTGTGCGCAGACGCAGTGCTGCAGGTTGCGAACACTGCGGGTTATGAATGTGCCTCCCGCACGGGTTACATCCGCAACCCGAGCGTCCACTGTACCTGCAGATCTCAGGGTGGTCCACAACGTAAAATTACAATATGAAAAACACAAAATATATAAGGAAAATATGAACCAAAACAAACCAATAATTCCCCCTTCCACATCAAATTCAAAAGGGCATTGGTTGTCATTCAGCCAAAGGCGAACCTCCCTGGGGAGATCATTCCACAAATGGGGAGCCATTGTGGAAAAGGCCCTGTTCTCTCCGGACCTCTCATGGAGGAGGCACATGGAAAAGGGCCTCGAGGATGATGGCAGGGTCAGTTCATGTGGGGAGAGGCGGTCCTTGAGGTTCAAACCAGCACTTGGAATTGGGCCCGGAAAATAATTGGCAGCCAGCGCAGTTGGGCCAGGATTGGCGCCCGCTTTGATCACCTTCTCAAACACCGGCCTTCTTAACTTGCAAGGAACATTACTGGCCCTGCCCTCCACTTTTAATTAAAATGTCAGTGGAGGCCTTGGGCCCTTCACTCACAACAGTTCCTTCCTTGGCGATAATGCATATAAATGGCATTGAACCCATTCTTGTTAGCAAAGGCAGGCAAGCACATCGTGAGCTGGGGAGGGGAGAGGGGCGGCTAGACCTTCCGGACTGACCTGGAGGCTCCAGTTTTGCCTGGCCCCCTCCAGATAGTGGTGGTGGTGGGGGTCTGAATCTCCACATGGGTGAGATTATCATCATTATCATCATCCTGGGAATTGTAGTTTACCCCTCTGAGAGCTGCAGTTCCCAGCACCCTTGACAAACCACAGTTCCAGTATTCTTTGGGGGAAGCAGGTTGTGGAGGTTTTGGGAAACAACACAAAAGCCTGCTGAACCTGTTTCTTCCCCCCCAGAGACAGGAAGTTGGGTAAGTGCCACAAGACCTTACTTTTCCAGTCCTCTAAGGAAGAAAATCAATCTAGCTCCTTTAGGCTGTGATCTACTCTTCTCCCTATGGCAATGGCAGCTCCTATTTTAGAAGCTGTGGTGTAGCAAGGAAATTAGGACTGCAGCGTTTAGCTGATTAATTTAACTGGTTCAAAATCTATTGATCAGTTTTTAAAAGGCGCTCCAGTGAACCTGGCAGCAGTGTTTGTTTTCAAAAACTTCTTTTTATTGTCTTTTCTATTTGTAAATAATTTTAACACAAAGGCAATTCACATAATCCGGCAGCCCCAAAAGCAAACATTATATAAGATGAAATGTGGACTGTAAGAAAAAGAAAATAAAAGAGCCCAATACATTTTGGGGGAAAGGAGGGAGCAAAATCTACAGCAGAGACAGGAAGGTTAAGTCCTTACAAATCCAGGGATGTCGGATGCCTCGCTCCTTAGGAAGGGGATCGAAAATAAAACTGCCAATATCGTAATTCCCTTAATACAAATCTGTGGTGCTGCTGCATTTGGAATGCTGTGTCTTCAGTCCTGGCATTTGCTCCTCAAAAAAGAGGTTGCAGAGCTGGAAAAGGTTCAGAAAAGGGCGGCCAGAATGATGCAGGGGGGGAGTGACTCCCCAGTGAGAAGAGGGGGCAACACGGGGGCCGTTTCAGTTTGGAAAAGAGGTGAGGAAGGAGGGACAGAAAGAGGGAGGTAAAATCATTCAGAACACCATGAAGGTGAATAAAGAGGCATTTCTCTCCCTTTGTTATCCTCCTAGCACCCAGTGGGGTCATGCAGTGAAGTTTCAGGGTGAAATTACTTCTTCAGCCAGTGCACAGACAGACTGTAGAATTCTCTTCTGCAAGATATACGGCCACCAGTCTGGATGGCTTTGAAAGGGGTTTAAGACAAATTCTTGGAGGAGAAAGCTAGTGATGGACATGTAGTACCTCTAGTGCCAGGATGCGGGTGGCGCTGTGGTCTAAACCACTGAGCCTCTTGGGCTTGGTGATCGGAAGGTGGGCGGTTCGAATCCCTGCGATGGGGTGAGCTCCCCTTGCTCTGCCCCAGCTCCTGCCAACCTAGCAGTTTAAAAGCATGCCAGTGCAAGGAGATAAATAGGTACCACTGCGGTGGGAAGGTAAATGACATTTCCGTGCTCTCTGGCACTCGTCACGGTCCTCCATGCGCCAGAAGCGGTTTAGTCCTGCTGGCCACATGACCCAGAAAGCTGTCTGTGGACAAACGGCGGCTCCCTTGGCCTGAAGCGAGATGAGCACTGCCACCCCATAGTCGCCTTTGACTGGACTTAACTGTCCAGGAGTCTTTTACCTTTACCTTTTTACCAGTGTGGTGTAGTGGTGAAGAGCGGTGGACTCGTAATCTGGGGAACCGGGTTCGATTCCCTGCTCCTCCACCTGCAGCTGCTGGGTGACCTTGGGCTGGTCACACCTTGGGCTGAGACACTCTGAAGTCTCTCAGCCCCACTCACCCCACAGAGTGTTTGTTGTGGGGAGGAAGGGAAAGGAGAATGTGAGCCGCTTTGAGACTCCTTCGGGTAGTGATAAAGCGGGATATCAAATCCAAACTTCTTTTTCTTTCCTCTAGTGTCAGAGGCCACATACATCTCTGAAGACCAGTGGATGGAGACCATGAGTGGGAGGGGCTGGGGGTGGGAGAAGGGTGTCAGCAGCTACTGGCCATAGTGACTGAGCTCTCCCTCCGCAGTCAGAAGCAGCAACAGCTCTGAATCCCAGTGGCTGGAAACTGCAGGAGGGGAGAGTGTTGCTCTCACGCTTCGGTCCTGCATGAGGACTCTGGCTGGCCCCTGGGAGAACAGGCTGCTGGACCAGATGGGCCATTGCCCTAACCCAGCAGGCTCTTGTGTTTCTATGTCCTTACTTGACACTCATGCTTTGCTTATGAGTTTCTCAAAGGCCACTGGCAGAAATGAGGTGCTGCCCTAGACAGCTTCCTCTTAACCTCCCTAGGTAGGGTTACTAGACCTCCAGGGATGGCCAGAAGTCTCCGGGTTGACAGGCCCACTCCTAGTGGCAGGTGCAGGGCCTGAATTTCCAGGTGGATGAGAACGCTTTTTTAAAAAGGTATCAAGAAGACTGTGCATGATGCTGCAGATTATTGCATAGACCCTTGGGGGTGTCCCCTCCCCCTCCCTGCTCCTCTCCTCTCCCAATTAACCTCCGTCTCCAAGGCTTAGTGGTTGGAGGGCACACAGAGGAAGAAAAAATAACTGGGCTGGGCTCAAAAGGAAGAGAGCATTATGGGTGTGCGTTCGTTCCCCATGTGACCTCACCAGACTCGGGTTTGGGCCCTGAAATCTCAGATTCTGGTATGCTTCTGAAATGGAAACGCCATTCTTAGGTTCTTTTAGAAAGCACACGCCACACTTTCCCACTCCCATGGGATGGTGGTCCTCTTCCAAGATGCTGTCTGTTGTGACTCGGGTGTGCATTGTCTAAAACTAAAGGTCTCCTTCAGAATATTGTTTTATTTATGCCATGGTCACCTAAACAATGACTAAATCATTTGACAGTCATCGGATGATGACGATTCCTGGCAAATCTCCTTAAGGTCAGTGTGGGACCAAATCTTTGAACACCTTGCCTGCCTGCCTGCCTGCCTGCCAAACATGTCTTGCCCCTTGAATATCGCTTTGGGAAATGCCAAACCTCAGTGGCACAGCATGTGTTTTGCACGCAGAAGGTCCCCTGTTCAACCCCACCTTCTCCAAAGGGGGAATGTCCCTGCCTGAATCCCTGGAGAGTCGCTGCTGGTGAACGTAGACGAGACTGAGCAAGACGGACCAATGGTCTGACTCAGTATCAGGCAGATCTAATGTTCCTATGTTTTCTCCGGGGCTCTCACAGGGAGAAGCGAGTGGCAAAGGATAACCCCTGTCATTTTGCAGTCCAAACATTGCACATCATGCTCTGTGGCAGGCATGGAGGGGATGTTTCCCTTCTCCCCCCCCCCAATTCTCCCGTCAGTCGAGCACCTTTCTGCGCCACTCAATTGGCACGCACGAAAGGGTAGGAACAGGGTAATTGCTTTGAGGAGAGGCTGAGAGCTTATTTCCATACGCCTGTCTCATTTGCTTCCCTGCTGCTTCTCAAAACATTACCTCTCTGCGGGCTGTTTGAGCGCATCTAATGCAGTGGTGGGGACAACAGCAATTAGGACAAAAGGAGAAGAGTGCATCATCGTTGCAGGAGGGGGAGAGCGGGGGGGGGGGGGCCCCCCCGGGGAGAAGGAGAAGGAGAAGGAGAAGCCCTGTTGCTGGAATCTGCAAAAACTGCTCATCCCAGCAGGGGAGAAATTATTCATCCATAAAGCCAAACTGGCTGCACTCAAGGACATGAGAAGAGCCGTGCTGGATCAGGCCCAATGGGTGGAGCATTCTGCTCTCACAGTGACCAATGCGCAAGCGGGAGCTGAGCTCAACAGCCGCTGTCCCCAGTAACTGTGGGGAGATCCTGCCCAATGCCATGTTTGCCACAAGCGTGGCTGTAGGGCAAACCACTCGCCACCAACATCAGAACACAGGAAGGGCCTGCTGGATCAGGCCAAGGGCTCCTGTCCTTGCAGTGGCCGACTAGATGGCTTTGGGAAGCCCGCAAGCAGGACCCGGGTGCAAGAGCACTTGGCGACGGCCCTGTCTGCCATGAATTTATCCAGTTCTTTTTCAAAGGCACCGAAGATCATGGCCACCGCTGCCTCCTGTGGGAGTGAGTTCCACAGATTAACGGTGCTGCGTGAAGATGTCCTTCCTGAATCTTCCTTCCTTCTGCTTCATTGGATATCCAGGAGTTCTCGTGTTATCAGAGAAACCGAACCGCCCTTGAGACCTGAGGGTATAGGGCACTATATAAATTCAGTAAATAATAAATAGAAACGTTTATTTATCAACTTTCCCCATGCCATGCCTAATTTTATAAACTTATAGAAGTGTAGAGTTGGAAGGGTCCTGAGGGTCATCTAGTCCAACCCCCTGGAATGCAGGAATCCCTGCCCCCCCCCCACTTAAAAGCCTGCAGTCAAGGAGCATCCACTGTGAGGGAGGGAGTCCCGTTCCACTGCCAAATGGCTCTTCCTGGTGTTTAGTCAGAAATTCCTTTCTTGTGATTTGAATCTGTTGGTTCGAGACCGGCCCTCCGGAGCTGCGGAAAACAAGTTTGAGGTGTGTGTAGAAACCAGCCTATGGTACAAAAGCAAGATTTACATTTGTTCCTCCACCCACTTTTTGCACGTGGACCTTCCCTCGCACCAGAGGTTGCCCCTTGGGCTGAAGAGGGGATTGCACTGATTGGCCAGTGCCTGTGAAGTGGCCTCCTATGCCACCTCCCAAGTCAGCAGCATTTTGAAAACATTTGCAAACTTTTTTTTGGTGAGGAGGTTACTAGACCAAAGAAAGGTTGGGAACCTTTGGTCTATGAAACCAGGTGGTCTGTGCCATCAATGTTTCCTTCTCCGTAGGCCCCTGGAGAGAGTGAATACTCCGATCCCTTTGACGCCCACCGGGAGCCTAAAGAAGAGGAGGAGGAGGAGGCCGAGTCTGAGAACAACGGCTACATGGAACCTTACGATGCTCAGAAGGTGGTTGTTGGTGAGTCATTTAAGCTTCAGTGCTGGGCCCCCTTTCCCGGGAGGAAGCCCCATTGGAACCAGTGGGAGTCATTCCCAGGGCTTCCAGAGCTTCAGGGCTGACCTGATGTCTCCAGGTTTGCAGAGGGAGGGTTTGATTTCCAGGTGGACAAGAGCACCTTTAAGATGATGGTGATGTGCATGGTGGTCGTGCGAGGAGCTTGCAAGCTTCAGCCCGGCTGCAGACTATCTGGGGCGCCTGCCGTCCTCCGTCCTCCCCCTTCCCCTCCATCTCAAGGGCTTCATGGTGGGAGGGAGTGCAGAGGAAGAAAAAGAACTGGAGGAGAAGTGTCATTGACTAGTTGGACACAAGAGGAGTAGTGGGAGAAACCAGCTGGGGAGCCCCCAGAGCCCAGGGACTGATGGTGAGTGGTCAGAGGGAGGGACCCAGGAGGTGTCAGAAACTGAAGAGGTCACGGGGCTCAGTCAGCAGAGAGAGTCTTTGGCAGAGAGAGGCCAAGTAGCAGAGGTGAGTCTGGCTGGGGCACAGTCTCCATTCTGCTGGGACAAGCTCCTCTCCCCACCAACTCCCAGAACCAGGAGAGACATAAACAGGGGGAAGCAGTGGCAGGCTGCATGCGGGGGCCACTTTCAATAGCTTGGGGAAAGCCCTGGAGAGAAGGGGACTTAGGCAGCTGTGGGGAAGTGGGGGCTGTCAGTCTCTGCAACTGCTTCATGGGGGCAAGACCTGCTGGGAATTAGTTGCTGACACTCCTGTGCAGATCCTGCTAATAGAGAGTTAGCTCCAGCTTGCACAGTGTGATTTCCTGCTGGCCTGCTCCTGACAAGAAGGTTATGAGAGTGCACACTTACCTGGTGTGGGGCCTGCCTCACGTGGAATCTCAGGGTCTGGGAGATGGCTCCGAATTAGACTCTCTGGGGAAAGTGTGCGGGGTGGGGGGTGTCTGCCCTCCTCCTCTCTCCCAATTAACCTCTGTCTCCAGGGCAGAAGAAGTGCAGAGGAAGCGTCACCAGGGACTGCCCCATTACACCACCCCAGGCCAACCCTAGGTGTCAGGAGCCCTGGTGTCAGGAGCTGGAGGCAGGCCTGGGTCAGCAATAAAACAACAAAGTACCCGATGTCAGAGAAGTCAACTCTTCATTCAAAGAAACAAAACAGTTCAGGATGGCTGCCTATGTCCAGACTTTACTGAGATTTCAAAAACCATGGTTTTGTGTGTGTTTTTGTAAAAAAACAACAACCTAAAACTCAACAACTTTTGGGGTGCCCTGGTTTTTACTTTTTGAAATATGGCAACCCTAAGTTTAGCCCCAGTAGGTCTTGCCCCAATGAAGCAGTTGCAAGGACATGCTGCCCCCATCTCCCTACCACTCTTTAAGTTTCCTCCTTCCCCAGCAGCCTAAGGCTCCGTCATCTTGTCTCTCATTGCTCTGCCCTCTTCATATGTCTTCATGTTCTGGGAGATGAGGGGGTGGGGATAGGAGCTGGATACAGCAGAAGACCCCCTGATTTCTTCAGCAGCCGGACTCACCTCTGCCTCCTGGCCTCTCCTGCTTCAGCTTCTGGACTGCTCTCTGCCACCGATTCTCCCCGCTCACTAAGGCCTGTTGCCTCTTCAGCTTCCGTCACTTGCTCTTCCCAGTCTTCTCCCTCTGACCACTCACTGTCATCCCACCGCCACTCCCCAGGCTCTGAGCCTTCTTCCCTTGGGGTGTCCCCAGCTGGTTCCTCCCGCCATTCCTCTGCATCCAGGCCATCCATGACGCCTAGTTGTTCCTGAGCAGACATGCAGAGGGTCGTGCTGTTAATGCGAGAGGAAGAAGACCACCAATAGCCAGCCGTGGAGGATGTGGTTCATGGTACTTGGTTTGGGAAGCGTGAGGCTGGGACAGGATCTGCCTTAAGCAGGTTGACGTGCTTGCTACTCTTGTGTAGGAGTGGGGGATGTGACCTCCATTGGCCACCTGGCCAGTGCAAGTTCCTAGTCCTCATTGGCACAGAAAGATCCTTGAAATAGTGAGGGGGTTACAGAGACAGAAAGCTCAGGATCAAGGGGAATATCATCATCATTATATTTGAAAAGGGAATTTAAAAAGTTGGCAACTTCTTGCAGAAGAGTCCATCCACCATGTGAGGATGGACACGGCTGGCGGGGGAGGTGAGAATAGGTGGGTGGGGGGAAATAGCCCTCCCTCAAATTACATTATTGACTTGTTTAGCTGGGATCAAAAAGAAATGTAGCTGCGTGGAATAGTTTTAGGGCTGTGTGCATCCTGACCAAAATCAATGGACCCATGTTGGTCATGCGCATTCATTTCAGTGGGTCTACTCTGAGCATGATGCAGTTGGAAATATAGAATTGCAGATTTGGAAGGGACCACGAGGGTCATCTAGTCCAACCTCCTGAAGCAATGCAGGAATCTTTTGTCCAGTCTTGCTATTACTGGGTTGTAGGCAGCAAAGTTCTACTCAGAGTAAACCCATTGAAGTGAATGGACCCACATTAGTCATGTTCAACCATGCATCTCAACGGATCTACTCGGAGCAGGACTTGGCTGACTGTCATTTTATTGTGGCTGTTTCCATTCTCGTTGAATCCTGTGCATCTCGGCTTCCAGATTTCCAGCGGAAAAGCGACCGGGATGAGCAAAGGGTGAAGAAATCCCGGATTGGGCTGCAGCTGTACGACACCCCCTATGAGGAGAAGGAGCCAGAGTCTGACCCGGAGGGCAGGCCCCCCAGCAAGCCCCGAGAGAGCCGGCTGCCCCAGGACGACGAGAGGCCGGCCGATGAGTATGACCAGCCATGGGAGTGGAAGAAGAACCACATCTCTCGGGCCTTCGCAGGTGAGAGCACACCCTCCAACCGTGGAAATAGGGGCATCCCTCCCCCCACAACTAGCCCTCCTTGACCCCCCCTTTTTCGTCTCCCTCCTCCGCAGAGCATTTCCTACCAGAAGAATGGCAAGAGCCATTTCACCAACGGGACACAGCACACACACACCCTCCGCCGTCCTGAGATGGTGCTTCGTCCCAATTTTATTTTTATTCTTTGCAAATTTACAAAAAGAAAAACGCACACCAATAAATACATTTTAGAAAGAGGCAAGATTAGACACTTTATTATGTTTTTATATATGTTGGAGGTTGCTCAGAGTGGCTGGGGCACAGATGGGTGGGGTACAAATAATAAAATTACTATCACTGTCATACCTCTTGTTACATTCGGTTCAGGTTATGTTCTTTCGGGATACATCCTGCGGCGACCCAGAAGTAGCGGAATGGGTTACTTCTGTGTTTCGTCGCTCATGCATGCGCAGACACTCAAAATGGCGTCATGCGCATGTGCAGAAGTGGCGAATCACGACCCGTACACGCACAGACGCAGGTTGCATTCTGCTCATGTTGCAAACGGGGCTCTGGAACGGATCCTGTTCGCATCCAGAGGTACCACTGTATTATTAAAAACACAAGGTTCCTCTCACTCTGTTCTGCTCCCCCTTTACTCCTCCTCACCACTCTCCAGCAGCCCCCACGAGCTGCCCAAAGGGGGAAGCTGGTTATGCACCCATGGGGGGGGGGGCGTGGAGAGGCGACAGGATGCTCCCTCACAGTTGCTCCCCCCCCCCCGGTCACTTGGGAGAAGCGCCGGCTCATCCTCCTCCCCAAACAGTAGCAAGAAGTAGGGACATTCTGGGATCAAATCAGAAGCCAGGATGGCTTTTGTAATTCTGGGTCTGTCCTTGGAAAATCAGGACCGTTGGAGAGCCCGACTCAAGAGTATTGCTGAGCAGACCCAATCCGCCTCCAGCAGATCTCCCTAAGAGAAGGGGAGCCAGAGGGGTGGAAGCAGGGCCGGATTTACATACAAGCTAAACAAGCTCTAGCTTAGGGCCCCGCTCTCTTGGGGGGCCCCAAAAATGTAAAGGGGAAAAAACTGGATGTACATTTCCAAAATATAAGATAAAAAACAAATAAGATAAAACCTGCATGCAGTGTTTTGTGTTGTGTAGGTTCTTATGATGCAAGTCCTGGGCCCCGTCTGCTCCCTCAAATATCCCTGCTTTGCTCCTTTCTATATATAGGGTGCCTACATTCTGCGTGAACTAGTTGCAGGGCAGCATGCGCAAATGGCTTGAGCTACCTATCAGGTCCATCAATGACCGTATAGCATATATTCAACACACAAAAAAGCAACAATTTGTTGTTGAACAAAGGACAGCTGGACATATCAAGGGCCCCATTACCTTCGGGATCTGAGGGCCTCATCAAACCTAAATCTGGCCCTTGGTGGAAGGGATGTAAATGGGGCCTCCCTATATGCAGAATTCAACTTCCTGAGAATCCCATTTCTTCTTCTCTTTTTAAAGGCAAATTCCTAGCCATTATTCTAGATTCAGGTAGGTAGCCGCGTTGGTCTGAGGCAGTCAAAGTAAATAAAAAAATTGTCCAGTAGCACCTTAGAGACCAACTAAGTTTGTTCTGGGTGTAAGCTTTCGTGTTCATGCACACTTCCTTAGTTGGTCTCTAAGCTGCTACTGGATAATTTTTTTAATTTATTCCTAGCCATTATGATGAATAGCGGTTGTCTCCCCAGCTAAGTCCTCCTCAGAGTAGACTCTGACTCCAGGTTTTTTGAGCTCCTCAGTCAATTTTCGCTGTCTTCTGGAAGCATCTCTGAGCCAGGAGATAGGGCCAGACTTTTCTGTTTAATCCATTCCCTGAAATTGTTCCTCGTTCTTTGTCTTCCTCGCTCTTTCATTTTTGCCACCAGCTTCTCCCCACTCCCAAACCTCCCATTCCTGGGTCTTCTTTCAGGGACAGAAATTTTGGGAGAAAAGGGGAAAATGTGCTTTTTATAAAGCACGCTTTACAAATCAAATGTCACTTTGTTCCTTTTGGAGCATAAAATGCATTGTGTATAACTGGGCTTAGCTTTTAAATTACCACATTTGGCGTATAAAAATACAGATTAGTCAGTCAATTATTACAAACGTATTTGCATTCTAAAAGTTTTAAAACTTTTGTTATGAATGGAGCTCCAAATTGCTGAACTGTAAGGAACTTCTTTGGCTTTTGTTTTGCCAGCTTAAGAGGAACAGGTTAAAAAACCACACCTAAAAACAGGATACTCCATCAATATTATAGCTTTAAAAAGAACATTATTATATATTTTAAAAATATTATGTATCCTCCAGTCGTCTGCAGTGTCAAGCAGAAATAAAGTATTTATCTCATTAAAAAGAGCTGAGGAAACAGCGGGGGCAAGACTCAGAGAATGGCTGTTGTGAAGGGAGGGGCTGAGGGGGCATTGCCTGTCTCCCCTTGTCTGTCCGCCATTAGATCTTTTCTTTTTTATCATGTCTGTTTTGTCTCTTTCCCCCCTTCCTCTTTCTCATCTCTTCTCTCCCTCCTCTCCGTGTTTTTCTGCTCCTCTTCCTTCTCCTCCTGCTTTCATTTTTCCCCTTTCCTCCAAATTTCTCCTCCTGTCTCCATGAATTCCCCTGCTCCTTCTTTTTCCCTGTTATCATGTTCTTCCATTTCTTCTCATCTTTCCTTGCCCTCTCTCCTCTGCCCCCTTATGCTCCTCTCCCCATAAGTTCTTCTCCCTCCTCCTTTCCTTCTTGCATTACTTTCCTCTTCTCCCTTCTCCTCATCTTCTCTTCTCTCCTTCCCCTGCTCTGTTGCCATCCTCCTCCTCCTTCTTCCTCCTTCTCTTCCTCCTCCTCCTCCTCTCTATCTGCTCACTTGCACTCCTCCCTTTTTATGCCCTTCCTTTCCTTCTCTCTTCCCATCATCTCTCCTCCCTTCGCCTGGCCTTCCTCCCACCACCTCCCTTCTCTCTCTCTCTCTCTCTCTCCTCTCCTCCATGATGCCCTCTCCCATTGCAGTAGACATTAAGGAGAATAAAGTCTTGCCCTGGCCACCTCCGGTAGGACAACTCACGGGCACAGAGGAATCCCTAGATCCAGAAGGTGACGTCTTTTTTTAACCTCTTACCCACCTCAGCCTCCCTCCCCTGGGCTGGAAACATCTTTCCCCCTGCCCTCTACCCTGGCACACCTCTCCTGTCCTCTCTGGTTGGTGCCGTGTTTATTTTTGGCTCCAGCTGAGAGTGGCGCTGGGGTTGCTGTCTGTTACATGGACAGAAGTTTCCACAGGGCAGGCAAATGTTCAACGGGTGCAGCTTCCCCAGCAGACAAGCTGCACCTGCTGAATTTCTGCGTTCCACTCACGTATGAAAAGGCATGGAGCCTTCACCTGTGAAAAGAGTGTTGGCAACGGACACGGCGCCCCTGGCTGCCTTCTCACAAGGGGACCGAAAAGTCTGCATGAGATTTGGCCCCTGGAAAACTCCAGCATTTGCTTCTCTGGGTCCCTCCAGACATTCCTGATGATTTGTGCTCCTGCTGCTCCCACCCCACTCTCAGCCCTGTTTGCGCCTGCAAAGTTTTGGGGCAGCCCCACGGCTTTGTCTCCAGTCAGTGCGTCCTGCTGAAATCCCATAACTTTTCACACCACAAATCCTCTGCTTTCTTCCTCTTTTTTCCCCCCACTTTTGCTGCACTGGGGAAGCATCACAGAACAGCAACTGACGCAGAATAAACCCGTCACTCCTGCAGTATTTCTGGCTTGTTTATTTTATATGATTGCATTTCTGACCCACTTTCTTTCCCCCAAAGGAGCTCAAAGTGGGGCACGTGGTTCTCTTCCTCATTTAATCCTCACGGCAACCCTGTGAGGTAGGCTGAGAGGCAGGGATTGGCCCCCAATGAGCTTAATGGCTGAGGGGGGATTTGAACCCTGGTCTTTCCCGGGTCCCAGTCTGACATTCTAACCACTAGGCCACACTGGCTCCTATGAGACGAGAACATGCCACAGAATACACCTGTCCTCAAACACACCAGCCTGGAGGTACCCTTAAAGGCCCTAGTCCCTATGGTTCCGGGGGGGGGTGCCCAATGAATGCCCCCCTCCTCGCTTTTCTGTATTCTGTGTCTGTTTCCTTGTCTCCAGGGTCTTCCCTCTTGTTCTTCCTCTTCTGATTCGTCTCTCTTCCATCCCTCTTCCCTGCTGTTCCTGCGCTTGCCACATTCATGACAGCTGGTTTGCACATGGATGTGTGGCGTGTCCCATGTGCTACTGCCCCCCACCTGCATTTTCCACATCCTGTCACAAGCCCACCCCAAGATTAGCATTGTGAAGAAGGTCAGGCTCTGTATTAATTCAAAAAAATATGACCAAAGGATTAAAAACAGTGATAAATGAGGGTTATTCTTCTTCTATTATAATTTTTATTCTGCCTTTTCCTCAGACTGGGACTCAAGGCAGCTTACACAGCTGCCTCACAAATGACGCAGATAAAATGGAATTGGCACCATTCCAGGCGCCACACAATCCCTGTTCTGCATTTGTAAGAGCTCCATCGTTGCGGGTGGCAGGGCCTGCCCTTTGGAACTCCCTGCCTATTGAGATCAAGCAGGTGCCTTCTAAAAACAAACATGCCTTCCCAGACGCTTAGAAAGTTGACATGATTCTAATCTGTTTTAGTGCTTTTTAACTTTTGTATGCTTCAAAGCAGGGTTGTAAAATTTCCTCGATCTTGTCATTTTCTTTTGTGAACTTCAGTGTGTTTTGTTTTTACAATCAAGCGTGGTTATCAGTGCTGTGAAAAAATAAATAATACAGTCTTACCTCAGGTTACAGACACTTCAGGTTGCGCGTTTTTGGGTTACGGACTCGCCGAAACCCGGAAGTAGTGGAACGGGTTACTTCCGGGTTTTGGCACTTGCACATGTGCAGAAGTGCTAAATCACACTTTGCACATGCACAGAAGCGCCAAATCGCAAACCGCGCGTGCTCAGACACGGAGCTGCGGGTTGCGAACACTGCGGGTTGTGAACGTGCCTCCCGCATGGATCATGTTCATAACCCGAGGATCCACTGTAAATGCAAACAGCTAAATACATTTAAGAGATCGTCATTGAAAAGTAATTCAACTGGAATAGAATTAGAGCAATATAAAGGCCCTGAGATCAGTTAAATACAGAAGATGAAAATAGTGCTGCGCTATTCGAAGGCCTATTCTGAACAAATACTGCATTGGCTACAGGGAGGCCTGAAAGGCTTCAGAGCCCAATGAGAGGATTACAGCCTAGATGGCTTTTAAAAAGGAATTCTTTGTGCCTCCGCTGAAAGCCACAGGAGGGGACAGCGTCCATTGTGACGCTGGACTAGATGGGCCCTTGACCTGATCCAGCAGTCTCTTCTGATGTTAAGTTGGCATGCTTTTGACCGTGAACTGTCGTCAGGAAATCATTCACACAAAAGAATCATGGATAGCACAGGTATCCTGGCATTGGTAAGCTAATAAACACTATGCAGTGTGATGAAAAGAAACCCTGTGTCTGTATTCAACTACCACATCACACTTTCTCCATAACATTTGCTTAATTCCTATAGAGTCGGAAGGGACATGAGGGCCGTCTAGCCCAACTTCCTACAATGGAGGAATCTTTTGCCCAAGGTGGGGCTCAAACCCACCACCCTGAGATCAAGAGACTCACGTGCTGCGCCAGACAATGCTATGCATGCAGTGCAATGCAAGTTGTGATCCTGCACAACAATTCAATGCTTATGTTTTTGCTTTGTGAAAAATCAGTAAAACAAGTCTGAAGATTTGCTTTATCTGTTTACCACCTGAGGGGGGCATTATTATTATTTTTTAAAAAACCACCCATTGGGCAGCAGCTGAACCCCGCAGACTAACGGGTCCTTTCCACTCCCCACACAGTGCAGTTTGAGACCCCAGACTGGGAATGGACGTCCCTCGCCGCTGCCTCTTCCACGCACAAAGAGCATTGGCGCCCGCACCTGACGGGGAGCTCCAAGTTTGTCCGCTCACAGAGCCCTGAGCACGGCCTTCCTGCTGCGGAGCGCATCGACCCCTCGCTGCCCTTGGAAAATCAGGCGTAAGTGATGGGAGGTGTAAAATGCATTTGTGGGCCAGCACCAATCTTCTTTCTTTGTGCAAGGAGAGTTGCAGGTAGCAAAAGACTGTGGGAGATCTGTGGGGCCTTGGAGGGGAGTGCCAGTTGTAAGGGGAAGCAAGGGGGTTGGGCTACATGACCCTTGGGGGCTTCACCCAACTCTCCACTTCTACGATTCTGGGAGTCATTTATGCTACATAAGGGAGATTTTGGCTGTGTATACTGCTTTTTTGTTTAATTTTTAGTTATTGCAAATATTTTAATAGTAACATATCAAAAACTCATCAGGATCCTTCCTGCATGATGGGGTGGGTGTGTACAGGCAACCCCTCCCCATTTAAGTGGGGGTTATGTTCTGAGGCACATATATTTGAAACACCCTTGGGGAAGCCTGCAAACACCCTGTTCCACCTCACCCCATTACGACCCTTTCAGTGATGTTTTTGGGTCACTTCCAGGTTTGGTGTGGTCTGCATGTGTGCAGTCATGCACGTTTTAAATGTGCATAGATGGGGGATTGCCATACACACATACACATGTGTGCATGCATGCAAGTAAGTGCAATATGCTATGCATAAAAGACAGAGTGATTTACAATCATTGTGCCTCATATTATGCAACGAAAACCATGCAGAAATGTTAAAACCATAAATTAACAAACACTGATGGATAGATGCATTCCTAAATAGACCGGGCGGAACAGAAATGTTTTCAGCAGATATTTAAAAGTTGAGATGGAAGATGCCTGCTGAATCTCTAGTGGCAGTGAGTTCCAGAGGACTGAGCCAATGAGAATAAAGACTCCATTTATTGTGTTGTCAATTGAGCCTTGCCAACTTAGGGAACAGCCAACAGTGCTCCTGCAGATGAACTCATGATCACAGAATCAGAGAACTGTAGAGTTGGAAGGGACCCCAACGACCATCTAGCCCAGCCCCCAGCAATGCAGGAATATTTTGACCAACGTGGGGCTCAAACCCGCAGCCCTGAGATTAGGGGTCTCATGCTCTACTGATTGAGGTACACTTGACCTAAGTTGTTCAGGTCGAGGGTAGTTCACTCAGCGGTGGGTGGTCCTGAGGTGGTCTTCATCTAACTCCCCCCTCCCCCAGAAATCATCCCATGGGGGGTCAGCACTCTGGTTTCTTGGCTTCAAGGGGAGTCTGACTCCATGCACTTGGCTCCCTCCAAAAAATCCTGGAATCAGGGGTTTGTTAAAGGGGCTGGGAATCACAGCTCCTGGAAGAGGTAAATTCCTGTTCCCAGGATCCCCCGCCCAACATCCAATGAAGCTGAACATGGGCAGATTCAGGACAAAGGAAAGTCCTTCACGCCATGGGGGCCACCAACCTAAATCAAGGTTACCAGACATCCCCGTTTCCTAGGGACAGTCCCCAGATTTACAAATCATTTAGGTTATAGGTAAAGCTCCCTGCTCAGCAGCAGTCTACCTTAGAATGTTAGTTGCCAGAGCAAAAAATTAAAAAATGGTGGAGATTCCTGCATTGCAGTGAGGGGGGGGGCTGGACTATGACCCTTGGGGTAAGGTAACCAGACGTCCCTGTTTCCCAGGGACAGTCCCCGGATTTACAAATCAGTCCCCTGACAAAATCCATCTATTTAGTAGGAAGTTGAAAAGTGTCCCCAGATTCATTGAGAAAAATCTGGTAACCTTAACCTAAATGGCTTCAAAAGAAGTTTGTGGAGAAGGGGGCTCTCCGTGGCTGGAGGGGACAATGGCTCTGCTCTTCCTCCGCAGGCAGAGACAGCAGTGGGGCTGCGCTCCTGGGAGGGAGGGTTGGGGGCATCTGGTCGTCAATGGGGAGAGCAGGAGGCTGGCCTGATCCAGGAGGGCTTGTTCCACCTTGTGCGTTAGAAGATTGTCTCAAACGGAATCCTCCTCGGAGCAGACCCATTGGAATTAATGGACCCAAGTATGTTATCCCAGCAGGATTACTGTCAGAGACAAGGCACAGAGCAGGATGCTTTGAATAATCAGAGTGCAAATCTACATATGTGCAGGGGATTATCCCATAGGCCTGGTGGTGGGAGGTCTTTGCTGCTGCTGTTCAGCAATGCAGTCGGACCAATGGACACCCCTGTGCCTTGAAAAGATTATGCAAAGCGATGCCCAGTGGCTTGATTTGCATAATTCATGCTGTTTCATTTGACCCAAGCCTGTTTGATAAAACAAGCTTTCCCAAAAGGAAAATTCCCCAGGAAATCAAGGCACTGATTGGCCTCTGCAAGGAGAATATCTGTCTTTGAGCGAGAGAATTACAGGCCAAAAGACTCTGTAGGGGGAGGATCTCTTTTGGAATTTCTTCAAGCATCCCCCCCCCGGCACACAGCTGCATACATCCTTATGGACTAGGAACTTTATTTTTAAATTTGTTTTTTAGGGAGTGGAATTCTCCAGGCTACACTTAATTCTGTGGCTTTTTGCTGTTCCGACAGAACAGTTTCAAAAGCAGTTTGGGATATTTCATTTGGGGTGGGGGGAGGGGTGTCTGATGTTGCTCAACAAGAGTAAGGCAAAAATAAAATAATCACGCTGGGTTCAGTTAAATTTCTCAGGCTCTGCAAAACTAGCTTTGAAGATCAAGGTTGCGTGATGTAAAAGAAGTCCCTGTCTCCCTTGCGCACAATTTCCGTCAGAGTCTGAATGGGACATTATTATCCTCTGAGTGCTATTGACTAATCATAAAGAATTATCATCATTGCATTTCTTGTCATGTTTCTTAGATATTGTTGATGTTTTAATTTATTTTTCTCTGGGTAATTTTTCTTGTTAGCTGCTATTGACCAAATTATTGAAAATGTACTGCTCCAGTAAATTGTCCTCCTACAGCCATGGGGAAACGGAAGGTGGGGCTGAAACCTCCAATCCCCCCCCCATGTGCCTTAATTAGGGGCACAAAGGACCAGTGCATCTGGCTGTTAAACATGAGGTTGGTGGTTTGAGCCCACCCAGGGATGGTTGTGGGAGGGATTCCTGCCTTGCAGGGGGTTGGACTAGATGACCCTCGGGGTCCCTTCCAACTCTGCAATCCTATGATTCTGTTAGGAGTCTCATGTCTGTAACCTCCACTAGAAATTACCTGGACGCCCTTCTTTCATTTTGCTAACTGCCCAGAGAGTGATGCTTCTCTTGCAATCTCACAGAGAGAAAGATGCTTGTAGATCAGGGGTCAGCAAACTTTTTCAGCAGGGGGCCGGTCCACTGTCCCTCAGACCATGTGGGGGGCCGGATTATATTTTGAAAAATAAAATAAAAAATGAACAAATTCCTATTCCCCACAAATAACCCAGAGATGCATTTTAAATAAAAGGACACATTCATGTAAAAACACACTGATTCCTGGACCATCCATGGGCCGGATATAGAAAGCGATTGGGCCGGATCCGGCCCCCAGGCCTTAGTTTGCCTACCCATGTTATAAAGTAAGAACACAATCACAGTTTATTGTAGGAAGTGCCCAACTTGGATTGAAAAAGGATTCTAGTTCTAAGCCAACTGCTCCAGAGAAGAATAAGGCAGTCAGGCTGCTTGCTGCTTTGTCCTCAGAGGAGAGAATCAAGGCGACCTCTCATCTTAGAATCATAGAGTTGGACGGGATCCCAAGGGTCATCCAGTCCAACCCCTGCAATGGCTTTCTCCTCATTAAACAATATGCTGCCTGAATAAGGACTTTGCTGTCTCTGTCCTGAATCTTCCACCATCCCATTTCACTGCATGTCTGCAAGTTCTTGCATTAGGTGAGGGGGGGGAAAAGGTTTTCTCATACTGACACCTGAGAGAGAGACGTGTGAGGAGGAGGGAGCTGGAAAGAGGATGCAACTCGAGAGTATCAGTCCAAGCATTAAAGGACAGGGAGGTCGGCACAGAATCCAGCAGCCAGGTTGCTCTCCAGGGCAAGATGGTTGGAGCATCGCATGCCAGACTGCACTGCTGCGCATTAGTTTCTAGGCAGGCCCAATTCAGAGTGCTGGTCTGGACCTATGAAGCATCAAGGACCACGTCTCCCCATGTGAACCTACCCAGACCCAGTGGCAGACTTTGGGCTCTCAAGTTCCAGCGTTGTCCTGTGTGACACTAAAATGTGCCCCCCCACTCCCCATGCCCTATTCTACAGCATTGTTGCAGCAACCCCTGAGGCGTAGCACCCAGTGTGGCTGATCTAGTCGCGCTACTCTAAAACTGCCTCTGCTGGACCCTGGATAATCCTCTGGTCATCCTTTGTGTGCCTCCTTCATGAGAGGTCCAGAGGGCGGCAACATGAGAACAGGGCCTTTTCTGCAGTGGCTCCCTGCTTGTGGGATGCTCTCCCCAGGGAGGCTCGCCTGGGGCCTTCACTACATATCTTTAGGTGCCAGGCAAAAACGTTCCTCTTCAGCCAGGCCTTGGGCTGATTAACAGCCCATATCCTTTTAAACGTGTTTGTGGGGGGAGAGGGAATTATGGGTTTGTGGGGGTTTGGGTTACGTATTTTGTGTTTTCATCTTGTACTTTTATGTTGTGAACTGCCCTGAGACAGTGGATAAAGGGTGGCATACAAGTTTAATAAAATAATAAAAAAGAATGAGGTGGAGGCAGTCTTGGGGTGGGGGGGGTGGTACCCCATTTCTCCAAAGAGACCATCTGCCGCTGGCTGAGGCCACTGACCTCCAAGGTCCCTCCCAGTGGAGGAATCGGGGCCTGCCCAAGATATTTTGGGGAGGATGCTCCCTGCACCAGGGAAGACGGGGTGAATGAAGATCTCCATCAGGAACATGGGGGAATCAGGTCAACCTTACCTGATAGTTAAAGTGTGAATCAAAGGCTGTGGCAAGTGGAGACCCCGGAGGGCAGCTATCACCTACCTAAAGATGAAAGGAGACAGACAGTGGCTCTTATCTGCCTGGAGACCACTGTGGGGGTGTTGCTGAGAAGGATCCAGCCCCCAATGGTCCCCATGCAGCAGCAGCAGCAGCAAGCAACGCATCCATTGGAGGCTGGTTCCGCTGCCCCAGGAGTCCTGCCGCCCAAGGCGGTCGGCTCACGTTGCCACACGGGTGAGCCGGCCCTGGAAAGGATGCTAAGAGAAGCAAAGGTAGAGGAAGGGGGGTCTGGGCAAAGGGATGAGGATTTGCAAGCCGTGACCGTGCTGGGCTCCCCCCCCCCCTCCAGGTGGTTTCACGGCACCATCAGCCGAGCCGATGCTGAATCCCTCCTGACCCTCTGCAAGGAAGGCAGCTACCTGGTCCGGAACAGCGAGACCAGCCGCAACGACTACTCTCTCTCCCTCAGGTAAGCGGCATCTTCTTCCCTGTTGGCACTTTCCAAACCGGGATCTTAAGGAACATTCCAGGAGTTGGGCATGTTGACTTTTCCAGCTTTCAAATTCCAAAAACGAGGTTTGCAAAAAAAAGTTGTAACACTACTTGGGGATCTGAAATATGTGCTGGTTAAATTAATCTAATTTAGTTTTGCTTGGTAAGAGGTATGTAAAAGCACATCAAAATCCTTAAAGAATGACTGCCAAGTAACTGCAGGTACATTATATATTAATATTATTTTTCTTATGATGATGATTTAGCATTTCCTGACATTTGCAGAAGGTACAATGGAGATACTTTGGTTTTTCAAAAGCAGTTTAGGCACTTTTTTTATCAAACATAGACTTAACAAGCTAAATGTTGTGGTGGGGGGGAAGAAATATGAAAAATGGAGTTTTGCCTCCTAAAATGGCAGGGTGTGCAAACAAAGCAACTAAAACTTCCTGAAAATTAAAAGCTGTGATAAACTAGAAACATAAGAGCTATTGGTTTTACAAAAATTATATGCTGCCTGATCTAAATAATAATAATAATAATAAACCTTGAAGTGGTTTGCAAAAAGACTAAAGCAACGAATCTATTTGCTGCTGCCTGAGTGCTGGAAGAAAGGCCTGCTCTCTGCTGCCAGGCCCGTTTCCACCTGGCCTGGGGGGCCCAGACTCCCCCTGGACAGCTCAGAGGGGCTCCTGGGAGGCCACTGGAACGTGGCTGGAGCAGCGCTTGGGTGGGGCAGCTGGCTAAAATGTTGTAAAGTGTTTTAGACAGTTCTGATTTTGATTCCTCTGTTTCCTTTTTGTTGGGCTGGTGTTGGTTAAATGTTTACCTGGGGGTGGCGGTTACTTTAATCTGGGTATAACTGCAAACTGTTTGTTGTTGATGATGATGATGTTGGTTTCAATGATTTATTGGTTTGTTTGTTGCTTGTATAGGATATCTTGTTCTTTAATGTTTGATGTTTTGTTGTGTTTTATATGTTGTAAGCTGCGCAGAGTGGCTGGGGAAACCCGGCCAGATGGGTGGGATATAAATATTATTATTATTATTATTATTATTATTATTATTATTATTATTATTATTAATTTGTAAAAGCAACCAAAATGTTCAAGAAATGAAAAGACACCAAACATTTAATCCCTGAAATTCATACACCCAAACCACAGGCGCTGTCTGTCCCAGAGGCGACACTTTTACTTTTCCGCCCCACTGGGCCAGTGATCTTGGGACACACAAGGTGAAGAGGGCAAAAAGGGTCTGCCCTGCTATTATGGGATGCTCCGGAGGCACCCAGCGGAGAGCGAGGGAGCCTTTTTCCTCCCCTCTCCCCGGCACCGGGATAAATATTTGATAGCCAGCCCTGCTGTTCAGACAGCAAAGAACATCTGTCCCTCTGATCTGTGCATGAACACGATGAAGCACTCATCGCTTGGGGCCTCCACGTGCGAGCGCATGGGCTCAGCGTGCGCCAAGAGGGAGCGCACCAGCCTGGCTGGCTTTTCCATGTTGGTTGATACTGAAGAGGCCACCCTTTCTCTTAAGATCCATGTTCTTCAAATGCTTTTTGATGCTTGCTTTTTAAATCGATGAGCAGTGCAGTGGTTAGAGGGGGGACCAGGGAGAGGCCAGGGTACAAATCTCCACTTGGCCACCAAGCTGGCCAGGCGACTTTGGGGGCCAGTCGCTGTTTTCTCTCAAGGGTCGTTGTGGAGATTAAATGAGGCACCTGACCTTGAGCTCCTTTGAGGAAGAGGAAGGGATATACAAATGCAAAAATAGTAAGTAAACGAGAAGGTTGAAATCTCAGCGCATCCCTAAAGCTGGGCTTCATTCTGGGCAGACCCAGGACCCTGCTCAGCCCCTCTGCCAGGCTTCCCACCCCCTTCCTCTGTCGTGATTATGCAGCGTCTTAATCCATCAGGATTTATCCCTTGCCTGCAACGGAAGGGAACAAGGAAAAGCAAAGTGACAGATGAGTTATAATCTGCGGCAGAAAGTCAGAGCTTGGCGTTCCAGGCTTCCCCGACCCCCTTCTCCTCCCGAGTCCTTTGGCGCTTTGATCACACCCAGCCATGTCAACTGCTGTGGACGCGGCCTTTCATCTCCTTCCCTGCTCTGTCAAACCCCTAACATTCAAACGGCCTCTCTCCCTCCAGCACCAATTCCCTCCCCACCTCATGATCTGTGGACGGCTTGCTGCAGAAATGTCATTCGCCGTGTTCCTGAAATTCAGACTCTTTCAGTCTGCTCTTTTCCACCAGCACCTTCTGCCTTCTCTTAGGGAACATTCACATCCTCCAGTTTTGTCTTTTGCGGCCCAAGACTTGAGACCTGGGGTCTCCTGGACCCAAGTTCTTTATGGGGAAGTCTGTTGAGCAAGTGCTTTGCATATAAAGGAGTTCAGTCCTGACATCTCTGAGTAGGGCAGGCTAAAATCCCAGCGAGCCTTTGCCTGTCAGTGCCCACCCTCCAGTATTTCTCAGATGAAAATAGGGACAATCCTATTCTACACCAGGAAGCTTCTCCTGTGTTTCATCTTGCCACACGCATAGACGTCATATGCACACATACACCTTGAGCCAAGGGCAGCCTCTCTGCTGAACCTACCTTGCAGGGCTGTTGTAAAGGGAAAATGTGCGAGGGAAGGGATTGTGCACAACAGCTTCTACAGATAAATGGAATTAAATAAAATTTTAGTGGTAAGCTGACTTGATTCCCTGTCAGGGAAAAAGTTAGGATAAGAATCGAATAGGAGAGTAAATCCTTTTGAACTTGGTGCGAATGAGTAAAAATACTTTGGACCGCAGTGTACGGCTGCCCAGTCTTGACCCTGTTACCTTGGAGTAAACTCCATTGAATGCAGTGGGACTTACCTCTGACAGACAATTTATAATAAAGGGATAAACACTCCACGTGTTTCCTGATAAATGGCTGGTTGCTGACACGTTGCCATTTAAGAATTTAAAGTGGATTGGTGACATTTTCCTTCAGAATCATAGGAAAGGCCTTGTGTGCCGACTTCGCCATTTCTTTCATTTGGTGCAGGAGCCTTATTTTCCGTGTAAACAGGACTCTTGTTTTTGCACACACACAAAAAACACTTTTAATTGTTCTCCAAGACGTGGAGGGGAGGAAAAAGGAAAAGCGGGACATTCTGGGATCAAATCAGAAACTGGGATGGCTTCTGT
The DNA here is from genome assembly GCA_034642415.1 of Podarcis siculus. NCBI lineage: Eukaryota > Metazoa > Chordata > Lepidosauria > Squamata > Lacertidae > Podarcis > Podarcis siculus. Next base: position 802,085 of record JAXCMG010000120.1, read on the forward strand.
AGTTCCAGGACTGTCTCTGGAAAATCAGGACCCCTGGAGGGTATTTTCAGGTAGACATGGGGGGGGGGAGTGGTCTAGCAAAGCAGCTTCCTATGGGAATGAAAGCAGAACAGCTCTGGAAACAGCTTGGCTGTGTTTTCTTTCTTAGCTTCCAAAGCCAGGAGGACCAGCACCTCCTCCACCCCCCCCTGTGAAATTAAACCCAAGATCCTCAGCTGCTGGGTGCTGTGAGCACAGTGTGGGGTGCAGACTCTGACCCCCCCTCTCTCTCTCTCTCTGGCAGGAGCAGCCAAGGCTTCATGCACATGAAATTCACCCGGACGAAGGAGAACAAGTATGTCTTGGGCCAGAACAGCGCCCCCTTCGACAGCGTCCCCGAAGTCATCCATTTCTACACGGCTCAAGAGCTGCCCGTCAAAGGTGCTGAGCACCTCTCCTTGCTGTATCCAGTTGCCGTTCAGACTCTGTGAAAAGGACTCTGGCCGCTGGCTGCTGTGGAAGCAAAGGGGCTGCTCTTTTATTCTTTCTTTTTCATTTGATCCAAAGAGACTTGGCATGTTGAATGTCTGGAGTGCAGAACATCAGGAGGAGAGGCACCCCTTTGAGCCCTCCTGCTCCTAAGTAAGAACAATGGACAGTCTACCGCCCGGCCACCTGCCCTCGTTCCACAACCACGACGTCTCCAGCAGTGAGGAAGGGTGTCTTGGGGTGACCTGCCCTTCCCCACACTTGCTGGGTACCCTGACACCTCTGGCCTTGACACCTCTATCTCAATTTGCTGGGTTCTGAGCCATCGCCAGGAGGCCCCCTTTTGAGGCTGCCCGCAGAGCCTGCTCTCTGTTTTGTTTCCCATTTCAGCCTCACAGCAAAGTCCGCCCTGCTGATCCTGCCTTCAGGGAGAGGGGAGAATGAGCCTTCTGAGATCTCAGAATGTATCTTGCTTTCCAGAGGCTCCCCGCTGTAGAATCACACAACTGTAGACTCACACAATTGTAGAGTTGGACCCCTGCAACACAGGAATCGCAGCTCATGTTTTCCTGAATTACTCAAAGCAGACAGAATGGGGGGGGGGGGCGTTCCTGCACCCAGGGCTTGTTATTTGCCTCCACCTGGCAGCAGGCTCAGACTCCTGCAATATTTCCAATTTGTACAATTGTCCCACCCAAAAAGCAATGCCCTCTTACCCTGTAGTGTTGAGTATGGCCAATAGTTGTTGGCACTCCCAGTGCATCACATGGCTTGATTGATTTGGGAAGGACATCAGAAGCCGTCTCACCCACCCAGCCCCCAGCAAGGCTGCAGCAACCCTGGCAGGTCGGCCTCTGCTTAAAAGGCTTTTTGAGAAGGAGCCTCTTTCTGTCCTGTTGGTTCAGGATCTCCCTCAAGGACCAGAGTCGCTCCATCCTCTCTCTGCAACAAGCTCTTGCAGCAAAAGCAAAACACAGAGTCTGGTGGCACCTTAGGCGGCTGACGAATTTATCATGGCACAAAGCTTTCTCTTTGTCAGATGCATTAAGGGGAATCTTACTTGGCAGGCAGATAAAGGTGGAAATTCAATTCAATTCAATATAAGTTTATTGTTCTTGCCAAAGGCCATGACAAACCCACAGCAAGAGTACCAATAAAAGAATACGGATCATGCACCCATAATATAAGAGACAGGTTACCAGAGACACCAACAAACTCAAATCCAGCTTGTGTTCAAATTAAACCTCTGAATCACCATAATTTATAGCCTTTACATTTCCTTTTCCTGATCCCCCCCCCCAGTCTGTACATAGAGGGGCGCTCTCTGTGTTATGAGGCTAGTATTGTCACTCAAAAGAAACCAGACCATGCCTGCCTGGGTGTGTCTGCTTGCTTTTGTGAAGAAAGGTTTCAGAAAGTCATCATCATCATCAGACCTTTTATTGGCATCACATCCAAACATCCAAAACAAATCAATACAGAATTGCCACTTCCTCAGTGGCGCAAAACATTTGCTAAAAGAAAGGAGGCAGAGAAGTCTATCGTCACATCTCCAGGTCTCCAGGGAGATCAGACGTCTGCAGAGTATTTCAACGACAAAAAAAACCAAATAGAGATATTTAGCCACTAAATTTGGTGAGCTCCTGATCATTCCCCAGTAATAGAAAATGTATGACCTCCGACTCTGGTTTCCATTTGGGGATGCACAGTTGATCTAGAAATTGCTGGCGGAGATCAGCATATAGTTTACAATTGAGAACCAGATGTGTGAGGGTTTCTACCAGGTGGTTTTCACATGGGCAAGAGAAACTTCCCCAAAGGAGGTTGGATGGATTTGAATTAAACCTGGCCAGCGAAAATGCCCTTCTTTCTTGAAAATGCCCTTTCTCTGCAGAAAGTGATCTCTTGGGTCTCTATATAAGGGCCAGGCTAGCAGATGGGCAGTGATGCCTTCCACCAGAGGCTGACCGCAAACACAGGGTCTGTCTGCATATGGGACCTGCTGTAGCAGCCACCCCAGACTGCAGTGGTCATCATTTGGAAATTTTCAAGGAAGCTGGCAAGAGTTTGATCACATAACCAGCTCCAAAATGCCCTGCTCTCAAGGTGTGTGTGTGTGTGTTTCTAATTCCTTGTGAGTTGGGCAAAGAAACATCCCCAAGAAACAGTCACCAATAACACAGGTAGTGTGGCATTGGTAAGCTAATAGACACCATTTGCTAATTAACATAAAATGCTAATCAACATTTTTATTTCACTCAAAAGTCATGGCATGCTATATGGTTCCTTTGTTCTATATAATGGGCAACCTTGAGGGCAGTTTCAGAGCCCTCTCTGCTTGATGGATCTTGCCAGTTCTTTTTGTGCTGGCAGCACCAACTTTCCCCCCAGAGTAAAAGCACTGGCTGTTGCCATTCCTGCTGCCAGATCAGGGCTCACTTGCTCTTGTGCATCGGGACTGACCCGTCTTGCCCACGGAGAAGGCAGAAGGGCATCTGACAAAGTGGGCTTGACTCCACGAAAGCTTCTGCCATGATGCATCTGTTAGCCGTCCAGGTGCCACAAGACCCTTTGATCGCTTTTGCTTCAAACAGAGTAAGAGGGTGATTGGATGGCCTCATAATTATTGCTACTCCAGGCTAAATGGAGCAGGAAAGAGAAGGAAGCTTTCAATGCAGTGAAGGGTGTGTGTGACGCCTTTCCTCTTCCTCATGGTGCAGGGGAGATGTGGGGGCTGCTGCTTTGCGCCTTGGCCATGCAGGCAGCACAAGAGCTATTTGTGGCCCAGGACTGAGGCTTCTCCCGTCCCAGGCTGGGTCGTCTGTCGTCTCCCTCCCTTCCAAGCTATTTTTGCCATCTTTGTTCCATGTTTCCTCGGGCATCTCGTGGGGGGGAGGGTCTGTTCCCTCTGTTTGTCCTGTGTTCTGGTGCAATATATTTCCTCCCTTCCTCTTCGCCACGATGGTGTTGCCTTTGCATTAAACTCCTCCACCCGCATGGCCCTGTCTGTCCCTTCTTCACTGAGAGGGCCTCTTTCCCTGTGAGGAAGGGGAATGGAGCCCAGGGTGGGGGTAGCCACTTTCCATGCAGGGGGTCCCCAGGTGAGCCTCTGGTCTTTCCAGCTAACAAGGATCCATTGGCAGGGGTGTGGAAGCCCTCCTCTCTGCTTGAGCCCCTGGGGAGCTGCTGCCAGCCAGAGCAGGCAGGACTGAGGGGGTTGCAAAAATAGTTGCCCTGGGGTGAGGCATAGATAGCTCAGCAGTTTGTGCATTCAGACTGTACACCTGCACTGTACATTGAAAGCACTTTAAACAGTCCTGGCTTTGCTCAAAGAATCCTGGGAACCAGAGTTTGCTAAGAGTGTTGAGAATGGTTAGGAGGCCTCTTCCCAGAGCTACAGTTCCCAGAGCTCCCTGGGAAGAGAGACTGGCTGTTAAACCACACTGGGAATTGTAGTTTCCTAACAACTCTCAGTGCCCTTAACAAACTGCAGTTCAAAGCAACTAGCAGTTGTTAAATTAAAGCAAGCAAACAAATAAACAAACAAACCCAGAGACGTACTGTACATTCATGCTCCATGCAGCATTGATATCTGGTGCTTCAGTGACCCTGGGCAGACCCAGTGCACATTTAAAGCACATGACGTCCCCCAAAGCATCCCAGGAGCTGTAGTTTAGACCTCATAGAGCTCTAATTCTCAGAGCCTGTAACAAAACTACAGTTCCCCAGATTATTTGGGAGAGATGACAGGTGCGTTGGATGTGCTTTAAATGTGTGGTGAGGTTTTTTGGCGTCAATCCTCTGCCTGCTGGGGGATGCTGGAGATTTCAGAGTGAGGTGGGGATATTCCCATCATGCCTTGGTCCCTCTGGGTAAGTTCTATTCAGACCTAAGTGGACCAATATTCTGAGCCAATTCTTAAAAAGAAAGTCATTTTGATGTGTCTGGCTCTGGTTTTTTTATGTTTAGAAAACCTCTTTCTGTCAGTTCTCTGAGGAGGAACCAGGTTGATTGATTGATTGATTGATTGATTTTACTTATATTCTGCTTTCCCAGAATGAACTGAGCCCAAAGAGGCTCACAGTAAACATTCAAAACATCCAAGTTGGGAGCTCTGGAAATACAAATGTACAAAATGCAGAGCCTGCCAGTAAATCTATAAACAACAAAAACCAACGATTTAGCAAACGCAGAATAAATTCAGTATTATAAAAATAAAAGGTACACCACTATTATAAGAATAAAAGGTACACCAATGCAAAGCAAAAATGACAATAAAGTCAGTTCATCCCAGCTTCAGGAACCACAGATTTAACTGCAGTTGGTGCAGCGGGGGGCGGGGGGGAGTGAATGGATGTACAACAATTTCTCCGCAGTCTGCGGCTCCCTTTTGGCATCGGAAACAGGTGCTGCGTTACTGGAACAAATCCCTGACTGCAGTTGGCAAAACAAAAAGGAGGCTAATGTGCCAGCTGTGCCAAGCGCACTCCACTTTTGCCCAAGACCAGCTGTTTGCCTCACCTCCACGTCTCTCCCCCGCCCCCCCCCCTGCAATTCAGCCGGGCTCCATCCCATCGCCTGGAGGACCCTCGTCTCCATAGAAACCAGAGCATTGCGCCAAGAAGGCTTCCTGTCACTTCAAGGTGAAAAGAGGCAGAGATCAGAATTATAGCCCCCTGGATGGCCCTTCGGTGGCTGCAACTGCAAATGCGGCCTTGCTTGCTTATGTGGGGAGTCATGGGGGGGGGCTGCCTTTTCTTTCACCTCACCTTCACCCCAAAACCCGTTTTGCAAAATGTGGTCCCTGCAAGCAACAAAATTCTGCCACTTCCTACTAGCCTCTAGGTTGGGAGAAAGACGCTGTCACCGGACAGAGCCAAGGCCTAGTCTTAGTTACTTATTCCATTTAGAGAATCACAGAATTGTGAGTTGGAAGAGTTCCCCAAGGGTCATCTAGCCCAACCCGCAGACAGGCGGCCAGCAGACCTCTGTTTAAAAACCTCTGCCTCACCCGTTTCTCTGAGGAGCTCAAGGTAACCTGTGAGGCAGTTTTCCCCTTCCTCATTGAATCCCCAAAGCAAAGGTGGTCAGAAAGGCATCCCAGCGACATTGCTATAACCTTTTGGACTCCACGTGGGTTCCAGCACTTGCAACTGACAATAGTGCGGTATTGTTTATTCTATTATTTTATTTATTGCATTTATTCCCTATCTTTGTCTCAAGGTGGGATACGCTGGTTCTCATTTAACGCTCACAACAACCCTGCGAGGGAGGTGAGGCTGAGAGGCAGGGGTCAGTCCCACACTGGCTCTGTACTAGGACTGTATTTTACATCTTTAAATCTCAATTTTTTCCCTCCGAAGCTCAAGGTGGTGTTCAGGGTTCTCTCCCTCCTCACCAGATATCAGAGCCTCTCTCATGACGCCGCTTGTACGAAAAGGACCCGAGAGGACGGAGGAATAGTGTTTAAGTGACCTCCTGTCTGACCGGAATCCCCAGGTCACCAGAAATGTCAAAGAAAGCAAAAAGTGACCCTGCTCCCCAAATAGCCATAATCTGACATAGCTCACAATCAAATTCTTCTATTTTTAAAGAACTTTTAATGGACTTTATATTTCCCTGGATACATATTTTAAATCTATTTAAGATAGTATATTGATTGTTTAATTTCACTGTTTTAATGTTTATGTAAAAATTATGCTGAATTTTACTATGCTGGCTGTTTAGCCGGCATAATAAACATGCATTCATTCTCCCTCCTCACTGAATCCCCACAACAACCCTGCGAGCTGGGCAGGATTTGAACCCTGGTCCCTCCCAGGTCCTAATCCGTCCCTCTCTGCACACTGGTGAGAGTGCCATTAGGCATGTGCAGAGTGCATCCTGCCCACCCCCAGCACTAAACACAGCTCTCTGCCCTAGAACGGAGGGTAAGAAGAAATGCCTCTTAAAATATGAAATAAACGGTAACCAGCTGCAGGCACCAGACGGAGACGGGGAGAGTCAGCAGAAGAAAAGGCCAGGCCAAGTTTACGTCTCTCCTGAGACTCGGCTAAGTGAGGGGCAGCGAGGGAGAAGCGCCAGAGGCAGCCCCATTGATCTGCCAGGGCAAGAAAAACACTTTCCATAAGTCCAGGCTGCCTGACTCAGGCCTTTTCCTGGTCTGGATGCCTGGACTGTAAGGGAGAACTGGGGCTGTGGGGGGAGGAAACCCAGGGAGAGGCAGCGTGGCGCAGTGGGTGGAGCGTTGGACTGGGACCTGGGAGACTGAGGTTCAGAGCCCCACTCAAGCTCACAGGTGAAGCTCAGCCAAACCTACACCACAGGGCTGTTGTTGTTGTCACTCTCGTCATTACTACTGTTGCTGTTATTATTATTATTATTAATTATTATTATTATTAAATTAGTACACCGCCCTACACCTGTAGATCTCAGGGTGGTGCACAACATAAAATTGTGGTTGTTGGTACTGTGAGGATTACGAGAGAGCAAGAACCTTTGAGCTCCCTGGAGAAAAAGATGAGCTGCAAACACAATAAATGAGCAATAATAAACCAAAGAGGTGAAGCCCAAAATTCTAGCTGGAGGAAGAGGAACATGCTTGGTTGTACTGTATTTCTCACATAAAAATAATAGTATTGACAAGTAATTGAATAATTACTTACTGGCCCCTCACTAGCAGGTCCCAGGGCAGGTTGTGATGATTTAAAATTCAGAATTAAAAACAGTTAAGACAGAGGAGACTCACAGGAATTGGGTGAGACCTGAAGACACACAGACCTACTTTGACCCTTTGTGCTGGGTTTCTTGCAGAGAGCTAAACCCCACGTGATCAAATACTCTCCTCCATGATATTGCTGATCAATCAATCAATCAATCAATCCATCAATCATATTGATTTTCTGGGAGGGGAGGGGGCAGGGTTCGCCCCAATCCGCCTCATTTATTCCCCACAACACCCTGCAAGGCAGGTGAAGGCCGAGAGGCAAGGAGCAGGGTTGCAAAAGCCATTTTTATTTACTTTAAGCCTTGGTGAGAGCGAAAGGAAGATGGTCCTTGTCCTCCGATTTAAATCTTTAAAAAGACATGGCACAAAAGGAGGACAGAGGAGGAGGGAGGAGAAAATAATCAAACTTGGGCAGCAGGTTTTTGACTCGGGGGGCAGACTTTGGTAATATGGTGCCCTGAGCGAAGACAAAATTTGGTGCCCCCGCCCCTCAATATTTATTATTTTCACATTAATTCCTTTTGGTGCAGTCACTGTTTTTCCTGACCAGGACCTAACTTTGAGTAGGTACCCGTATAAATATAGGTGGTGGTGTTATTTTGCACCCCCTCAGCTCGGTGCCCCATGCAGAAGACCCCCCCCCGCCCTAAATCCAGTGCTGCTTGACTCCCAAGTTCCTCCCCCTGCTGGCCCCTTGCAGCACTCTGAGCTAAGAACCGGCCCCCGAGGTTGCTTATTTCCTCCTCCCTCCTCCTCCGTTTTCCTTTAGTGCTGTGCCTTTTCGGATCTAAGCCTGAGGACAGGGACGCAGCGAGTGTCCTGCATCCTTTCCCTTCCTTCATTATAGTGGGCTTTGGGGTGAAGATTTCCCCCCTGCCCAATTCAGGAGGCAGGGAAGCGGGGGCTGCAGAGCACCACCACCTCTTCCTCCTTCTGCTGCTGCCATCAAGGAGGCATCTGTTAGCCCCCTGCGCCCCCTACACCTGCTCACCTCCCTCAGCCCCCCAAGGTGCCCCCCCGTGACCTCCCTCCGGTCGCCTCAGGTCGGCTAATTGGAGCTGAAAAGGCACCCACCGGCCCCAGCGCCAGGACAGAGGGCTCAGGCCCAGCGCCCTGCCTGCCAGGCGGCCGAGGGCCCCAGCTGCCTGATCCATTATTAATCCAACATGCTCCAGCACTTCTCTGGGCTGAATTATTGATAGGCTGGGGGGGCTCATCTGTCTGTAACAATTAGCCTTTTTCGGCTCACAAGCCTTGCAGGGGGGTCTCCTAGGGCCCTCCCCCCTCCCCTCCCTTTCCTCCCATCCTTCGCAGAATCCTCTCCAATCACCTCCTACATTCTCTGCTCTCTCTCTCTCTCTTATTCTGGTACCTAAAATTTCTTCTCGACTTTGAAAATTTATTTATTTCCTTATTTCACCCAGTAATCGCATACGGAGCAGAGGGAACAATTATAATAAGCGATGAAAACGGAAAGGTGGAAAACAACGGCGCCTAAATTTCTGATCCAAAAAGCAAGTTAACCAGCAAGAACGCCATCTGGCCTTTTAAAAATCCCTTTGCACGTGGGGCCAGATCTCTGTGTCACTTGTTGTTTTAAAAAATAGCAATTATGGTCAGATGTAGATTTACCGTTCAAACCAATCGCCGTGTTGCAACGAGGCCAGCTCTGAGATTTATCTTATTTTTTTTTGCTGTGCATTTCCTTATTTTTAAATATCCTGCTTGATCGTTAAAAACCTCTCAGTGGTTTAAAGGTTGGGGATAGAAAATGCAAACAATACTACAACCGGCAATAAGAAACTAAATTAAAACGAGGTTTGTTGGGGGGGTAATTTTTTTAAAAGCAAAATATGAATGGTCTTCCGGGGGCCAAATGGGCAGGACCAGAAGCAAAAGGGGGCAGGAAAATGACTGTGTGGTTTCATTTCTGCAGCAGCCTAGTTTCTGCACACACCCACAGCTCTGTCCTCCACCAAGGACACATTTCACCCAGGTGAAAATATCGGGGTGTGTGTGTGTGATGTAGCCTGGAGAGAGGCCTGTGCTGCTAGTGAAAAGTGCCTCTGAGCATGTAAGAACAGAAAGAGAGGCTGAATGTCAGCAGCGGGACAGCAGTAAATCACCCGGAGTAAGTTAAGTTAACTCTTTACTAGAAGAAATGGTATGCACACAAGTGTGAGGCCTAATGAGCACAGGAACTCTTTTTGGCAGTTGTGGAGACCGAAGGTCCCGGCCTCCTCACAACGGTCCAAATAATTTGCTGACCAAATAGTTTGCCCGCCTGTGTACACAGAAAATAGTAGATCAAATCAAAAGGAAAAAACAGGGAGATCTATACTGATTGTTGCAATGCACCCCTGATTATTATAGCTCTATAACAACAACAACAACAACAACAACAACAATTTATTTATACCCCGCCCTCCCCGGCCAGAGCCAGGCTCAGGGCAGCCAAAACCAATAAAATCACAGTAAAAACATAATGGAGGGGGGGAAGAGGGGGGAAACAAAAACAAATTTAAAATACAGGTTAAAATGCAATTTAAAATGCAGCCTCATTTTAAAATAGCCGATAAATCAAGACCATAAGGGAAGGGAAACATAAGGGTCAGACCAAGTCCAAACCAAAGGCCAGGCGGAACAGCTCTGTCTTGCAGGCCCTGCGGAAAGATGTCAAGTCCCGCAGGGCTCTGGTCTCTTGGGACAGAGCGTTCCACCAAGTCGGGGCCAGTACTGAAAAGGCCCTGGCCCTAGATGAAACCAATCTAACCTCCTTGAGGCTCAGGACCTCCAAAGTGTTGTCATTTGTGGACCTTAAGGTCCTCCGCGGGGCAGACCAGGAGATACTGATGGACTCCAACTCCCATCATCCCTCTGGGCGGTCCCGTAGGTACGTGGGTCCAAGGATTCTTAGCATCATAGGATCGTAGAATCAAAGAGTTGGAAGGGACCCCAACCCCCTGCAATGCAAGAATCTCAACTGAAGTATCCATGGCAGACAGCCATCCAAACTCTGCTAAAAACCTCAACATCCTTTTATTGCGGCACCCAAAACTGGACACAGTATAATCTTAGAAGTTTAGTACTTTGAATACTTAAGCTGAGAAGGGGGTGTGCCTGTGAGGGCATGAAGGAACTCTGCACTCCTGTTTGGAAGCACTCTTGCCTCTGACAATGTGCAAACCTCAGCAATCCCAGGTTGGTGTTTGGGAGTTCAGTGCAAAGGACCCCTGGAATGGAAGCGAGACCCCCTCCAACCCCCTCCCAACACTTCTTTGTTGCTTTTCAAAAGAGAAAAGGATGTGATGTGAGCCGACTGGGCTGGTGAGAGCCTGCTCTTGGCTTGCCAATTCCCATTGCGGAGGGTTCTGCTCAGGCACGCCTTACAACTGCCCCCTCCTTTGGTGGCGAAGATGGTGCCAGAGCCCAGCAGGAGGTGTGGGGAAGGAGGATGGGATGGCAGAGAGATTTGTTGGAGAGAGAGAAGAGCGAAAAGAATTAATCATGCAAAAACTGGCATCTGTTTGGGGCCTCTGTGGGAGACTGTGAGGAAATGTCTCTGCAGGGGGCCTTTGAAAGCAATTCATTAACTGGGAAGCCAAAGTCCCCTTTTGCTCAGATTTCATTTTTTAAGGGAAGGGGGGGGAGAAGGGACCCCTCCTCCACCGCCCCAACTTTTCCATTCCGATCTGTTAGCAAATCAAAGGGATGGGGCTGTAATCATCTGATGTAGGAACCGCAATGAAGGATAAAGGGGTGGGGAGAGGGGGGGTTGGCATTGTCAGAAACACAAAACGCTACCCGACCCCTCCTGGGACTCAATCTGCGATTGAGCAGCTGGTCTAATCAAAATTGTCATGAAAGTGGCGTTTGAAGCTGATATATACGTTTCTTTCTGAAGGAAATGGCCCTTCAGAGTCTTTGATGGCTGGTCGGGTCTGGAAACAATTTTTGCAACTGAGTGTGTGCTGCTTAATTTGTTCCAAACCTCATCAAGCCTCTGAGAGGGAACCCTTTACAGGATTCAGGTGGGGAGTGGGTGCGTTGTGCAAATTTGTGGAAGAGCAAGACTCTCTGCAAAGGTGCAGAAGGAGGAGGCAAATTCCATACAATTAGGAAAGGAATGGAAAACAAAGCTGTCGGTTCCATTAATGCTGTTATACAAATCTCCAGTGAGGCTGCATTTGGAATGCTGCGTACAGTTCTGGTGGCCTCACCTCAAAAGGGATATTTTCGTGCTGGAAAGGGGTCAGAAAAGGGTGACCAGGAAGATTGGGGGGGGGGAGAGGAAAGGTTGCAGCAGTTGGGACTTTATGGAAATGGTGCGAAAGAGGAAACGTGATAGAAGTTTATAAAACTATGCATAGGATGGGGAAAGTGAACAGAGAAGGGGGTTTCTTGGGCATCCAAGGACCTGAATGTTGGAAGGGTCAGGGCAGATAATGTTGTGACGTGGGGTTTGTGATTTCAGCTCTCTTGACATAATCTGCTGGAGACAGTTCTCTAGTAACACTTCTTTATTACAGCAAACAAGACTGAAGACTGAGGAGGGGAAAGCTACATTTATAGGGACAGGGGACTAGCTAGAAAGGATACATTTTGGAGGGAACAATATCAGGCAATCACAGTCCTGCCTTTTGGAGGAAACCAATAAGACAGAGGATCCAAATACAGCAGTTTAAATGAACCAATACTAGCTGTACCCTCTGAAACCAAAAGGCAGTTACTTTACCCTAATGCAAATACAGACAATAATAATACAGATATAAAATCCTTTGACTCAATACACAACAGATAAAATGAAACCCTTCTTCACACAGTGCATAGTGAAACGATGACATTTGCTCCCTCAGGAGACAGTGATGGCCCCCAACTTGGACGGCCTAAAAAGAGGATTGGCTCAGTCTTTGGTCCTCTTGGCTGCTGGCAGGAGGGGAGAGTCCTGCTTGGGGGCTCCCAATGAAGCATCTGGCTGCCCCCTGTGAGAACACGATGCTGGACTAGATGGGCCATTGGCCGGATCCAGCAGAGCTTTTTCTATGTACTTACGCAACACTTGAACCCAAGGAGGAGGTTCACCCATTGATATTAATCAGCAGTTGGTTCTGGCGATGACTGCAGCGCCCGTCCCCAAATGGCCTCCTTTACACAACCTTGAATTAACATATGAAACTTACAGCCACAAGGTGTGGTGGGGACCGGAAGCTCAGGTGTCTACAAAAGGGCATAAGCAGCAAGAAGGCAGGGGCAGCTCACAGGTGCACAGCAGGGACACTCAGCTGGGGAGAACAATTCTGGAAGTTTGGGAGCTGGAAATCCTCAGACCATGCATATCTACATGCTGGGGGGGGGGTATTCTTTGGAGAGAGATGCCTCGTTTTATTTAGAGCATTTGCACTTTCCTCTTCAGCAGCTTACGTCAATTGTATCCCTACTTTTAGGTTTACAATCTAAGAGAGAGAGAGAGAGACTCAAGGAAAAGGAGACGGGGAGGGAAGAGGAAAAAAGCAAATTCAGACCTCAATTCCTAAATAGTTCTAACAACGACCAGCTGTCTTAGAAACAGTTTGGGGTCAGGAGGTGCCTGATGGAGCTGGTCTTTTGGCAGATCTGGTGGCATGAGCCGCCTCCTTCTCATTTCTCCCACTGCACAGCCTGATGGAACAGCAGTTGAGGCAGATCCTGGTGGAGTTGTGGATTGCGCTGCCCTCTAAACGCCTTGAGCCCAGCAGGGCAGAACTTCACCATACTTGCCTTTGTTCTGCAAGGTGCTTTCTTAAAGCAAAAAACCACCTACCATTCCACTTCCAGGCTTAGTTGGGCCTCAGTCGGCTCTGACAGCTGAGCGCCCTCCCAAACCAAGACCTTGAGAAAGACAGGGAGCTCCTTTGCACCAAGCCAGGCCATTGGGCCATCTGGCTTAGTATTGCCCACACTGCCTGGCAGCAGGTATCTGGGATTTCAGGCCGTTCTCTCTGCCAGCTCTGACAGGAGATGCTGTCAGGGATTGAACATGGGATCTTCTGCATGGATAACATGTTCTCAAGCTCTAGGGCTGCCAAGTCAGGAGCATCCCAGACTTTGAAGTTTTAGGGCCCAAACCTGAGACCTAGGTGTGGCCCCTGGTGATGTCACTGGGGGGTGCTGCACCAGAGATGGTCACTTGCAACCCTCTCCTCCTCTTGAGCCCAACCCAAATCTTTTTCTTCCTCTGCACTTCCTCCTGCCACAAAGCCCAAGAGATGGAGGTTAATTGGGAGGAGGAAAGCTGCAGCAGAGCAAGCCGATTGGGTGCCTGGGGTGGCGGGCGGGGCCAGCTGGCCATGGGGCGGGGCCAGCCAGGGCAGGACACTCCGTGGGGCCTCCGAGGAGTCTGCCTGCCTCCTCCTCCTCAGCCGCCCTACAGCTGAGGGGGAGGCAGCAGGGACAGCACCTAAGCCACCGCCTCTCTCCCAGGAGAGACAGGTGGCTTGGGTGCCCTGCAGGCCCCATGGTGAGTGCCGCCTGGCATTTTGTCACCCCCCAGTGGTGACACCCGGGGCGGCCTGCTCTCTACCACACACCCCTTCCTCCGCCACTGAAGGCCAGAGGGGAGGAGGGCCCCTGAGAGTCTATGAAATAAGTTGCAGCTGGATCCTGCAAAGATGAAGCGTGCAAGCTGTGTGCACAGTCTTCCTAATCATAATAATAAACTTTTTTTTTAAGGCACTCTCTCACCCACCTGGAGATTCAATTCCACCATCACCCGGGGGGAGCCAGGTAAACCTAGAGACTTCAGGTCAGCCCCGGAGGTCTGGCTGCTCCCTTAAAAATAAAGTAAGATTCTAGTCCTTATAGATCTGAATTAAACAACCTATTTAAAGGGAGACCAAAAGGGGGTCCAACAGTCAAGAAGGTGGTTTCTGCATGTGCCGTAGAGGGAAATGAGGGGCAGGTGAGGCTCATCCACCTGGGAAGGGAACCCGTCAGCCAGAAGGAAAACTCTGGTCCTCAACCTCCACTGCCTTGCAGGACAAGGAAAGGCTCAGGAGTAACCCCTACACAAACCCACAAGTCTCTGAGGCACTTGGGTGGAGCCTTGCACACCTCCTTCCAGCAACTCCTGCAGCCAAGCTTGGACCACCTCAGTGAGGTTGAGGTTGGGGGGTCTTGTCCTCTGGGCAGCCCAGGACCTCCAGACACCAAGCCCAAGCTTGCACCCTGGAGAGGACACTTTGGTGCTGCAAACACAGCACATTGACTTCACCCCCAGAGGCACACTCCATTTTCTCTCAAGACAGACAGATGCCAACATTTAATACCTGAAGGAGTGTCTCCACCCCCATCGTTCTGCCCGGACTCTGAGGTCCAGCTCCGAGGGCCTTCTGGCGGTTCCCTCCCTGCGAGAAGCCAAGTTACAGGGAACCAGGCAGAGGGCCTTCTCAGTGGTGGCACCTGCCCTGTGGAACGCCCTCCCGTCAGATGTCAAAGAGAACAACAACTACCAGACTTTTAGAAGACATCTGAAGGCAGCCCTGTTTAGGGAAGCTTTTAACAGACTATTGTATTTTAATGTTTTGTTGGAAGCCGCCCAGAGTGGCTGGGGAAACCCAGCCAGATGGGTGGGATATAAATAAATTATTATTAATAATAATAAATAGGAAGTTGCCATATATCCCATCAAATATATTGTTCCATCTAGCTCAGTACTGTCTACACTGACTGGCAGCAGCTGTCCAGGGTTTCAGAAGAGGGCTCATGCTGGGGATTGAACCTGTGACCTTCAGATGCTCTGGTCCCTGTCCCTATCACTTCTCAGTCCTTTTCTGGGTTTGCCAACGTCACTTGGGCCAGGGCGGTGGGATCTCTGCAGCAAGACAGCACTGGATCTCTCTCTCTCTCTCTCTCTCTCTGACAGCAGAGAGGGTAAGCTGCTATCTCCACTGGGGCCCCTGAGACCCTCTCTCTGGAGTCGGAGTGTTGCAGCCCAGATGTAACAAATGGCATTTATGAAAAGCCGGAAGACCCCCAGTGCAGGGAACAGAAGAGTCCCCTGCATCCCCTGTTCATCAGAGCTAACAGCAAAGTCTGCAAATCCCTTTGTCATTTGAGTTTCAGTTTCTCCCTGCCTGCAAACCTCCTCTCCTCTGACCTCACAGCCCTCCCCCCAAACCCTGGAGCTAGATGTCATGCAAGCTCATAATGAAGTTTCCCCATTAATTACCACCATTAAGCATCCAATTAGTGTTTTAGAACCACTGGCAGGCAGGAGAAATGGGGGGGGGGAGGAGTTGGCACAGAAAAGGGGAAGGGGGGGCACCACGGAAAAAGGCTCCTTTCATTCTGCAGCTCAATGCACCAGCTTGCCATATCGCCCATCCCACAGCCCCCAAACACAGCTGGCAGAGTTTTCAGCCCAAGGAACCAGAAATTGATTGACATACAAGGAGACGGAAGCAGGACTGCTGTGGACCTGCCTGGGGCTGGCTGGAGAACTTTTCTTCCCAGGCTCTCCCTTGGAGCAGGTGCGGCAAATTAAAAGCAATGCACCCTGAGCATGTGCAGAGTGCCGCTTCTTGCACATGGCCACTCGTGAATTGCCACAAACCTCCGACTCGTCTGGGTTTAGGAGACCCTTTCCAAGGGTCCGAAGACACCTTCAAGAGAGTGAGCCTGAAGACAAACTTGGAATTGTTCAAAGCTCAAACTGAAACCAACTTAGTTCATGTTCAGTTAATTGGGCAGCCCTGGGAGCTACATTCAGGTGTAGTTCAGAAGAGCCTGGCTGCTGGATCAGGCCTGGGGCCCCTCTAGCCCAGCCAACCAGGTGCCCCAATGGGAAGACCTAAAAGCAGGATCCGAGCCCCAGAGCAACACTCTCCTCTGGGGGCCTCAGGCAACTGGGATTCAGAAGCCATTGAGACATGAAGACAAGGCAGGAAAAGATGCTCAATGACTTATTAGGCCCATGACTCTTTATCCCATTATGAGTCATGGGGCCATGGAGACAGTGCGCATGACCTTAACAGGGCT
The DNA here is from genome assembly GCA_034642415.1 of Podarcis siculus. Classification (NCBI taxonomy): domain Eukaryota; kingdom Metazoa; phylum Chordata; class Lepidosauria; order Squamata; family Lacertidae; genus Podarcis; species Podarcis siculus. The sequence goes on from JAXCMG010000120.1 coordinate 818,295, forward strand.
TTTTAAAAAGCTGCTATTTTGTTGATGTTAATATGACTTTTGCTGTAATTGTGACATTCAGCTTCGTTTTGGTTGCCGTTTTGTTAATAGTGATTTATAGGTCGTGATAGTTTTATTGATGATTTGTTAATTATTTTATACGAGTTATGCTGTATTGTGTTGTTCTGGTATGTTTTATGATGCTACTGTTATTCACTGCTTGTAAGACGCTTGAGGTTCCTCTGAATGAAAAGCAGCATAGAAATGGAATCAATCAATGTAGTCATAGAATCATAGAACTGGAAGGGACCCCCAGGGTCATCTAGTCCAACCCCCTGCAACGCAGGGGTCTTTTGCTTGAACCCACAATCCTGAGATTAAGAATCTCATGCTCTAACATGAGCCATCATCCCATACCCATCACCCCAGATGTCCCAGGTCCTAGAGAGCAACACTCCCCCCTCCTGTGGTTTCCAGCAACGGATATTCAGAATTCAGAAGCATCGCTGCCTCCAATTGTGGAGGCTGGGAGCATTGACAGCCTTCTCTGAATTTGTTTAATCCTCTTTTAAAGCCATCACTGCCTCTTGCAGGAGTGAGTTCCATCGTTTAACTATGCACTGCTTGAAGAAGTCCTTTCATTTCTCTGCCCTAATTTTTTTTAATATATATTTTTATTCGTTTTTTAAACATATCATTTCAAACAATCATATAACTTCTTATCTTATACAATATTTTAGACTTCCGTCAACACCTCTGATGATTTTCCATTCTTTAGCACTTATTCTGCATTTCTCTATTACACTTAACTAATAATTCTCCTCATAGTCTTTCTTGCAGTATTTCCTCCTTCCAGAACTTCTTGCAGTCCTACTAGCATAATCTGTTGCCCTAAATCTTATTTTTGAAGCAATTCGCTGGAAAACTGAACTGATTTGCTCCAAGCGCTACACTCGGCCAACGGCTTTCTCTGCAGCTCAGACGCCGGTCCTCTCGCCAGCCCCTCAACCAGTTCTGCAATCGATTGGAGAGGTTTGAAAAATGGACGCCAAATGGTCCTCTAATCAAGATAAATGAAGCCTGAAGGCAGCCACTGTCTCTTCTGGTTACACAGAGAAGCAAGAGCTCCCCTCTGGCCGGCAGAAGGAGGCTTGGGTGACCTTGGCGTGGAACGTCCTTTGGCAGGAAAAACCCTGCACCACAGGGAATGGAGGCAGACAGGCACTGCGGAAATGGCATCTGAAGCACAGAGACCTGGAGACCCAGGTTTGCTTATTAATCATAGAATTGTAGGGGGATCCCCAGGGTCATCCAGTCCAACCCCCTGCAATGCAGGAATCTCAGCTAAAGCACCCCTGACAGACACCATCCAACCTCTGCGTAAAAACCTCCAAGGAAGGAGAGTCCGCCACCTCTTGTGGGAGTCTGTTCCACAGTCTAACAGCTCTCCCTGCCAGAATGTTTAGTTGGAATTTTCTTTAACTTGAAGCCATGGATTCAGGCCCTGCCCTCCGGAGCAGGAGAAAACAAGCTTGCTTGTGACAGCCCTTTAGATATCTGAAGATGCCTGTCATATTTCCCCTCAGCCTCCTCTTTTCCAGGCGAAACATACCCAACTCCTTCAACCATTCCTCATAAGGCTTGCTTTCCACACCCTTGATCATCCTGGTCACCTTGTTCCAGTTTGTCAATATCCACTTTAAACTGTGGCACCCAGAACTGGACACGGTATTCCAGGTGTGGCCTGACCACGGCAGAATAGAGAAGTACTATCACAGCAGGAAACTAATTCTGTGGATGAAGCCTAGAATAGCATTGGCTTGCCTGCTGCTGCATCACACTGTTGACTGATGGTTTGCCCTTGATATTTATATGACACCCAGGAACCCTCAGGCTGACTTAGGAGGCGTCAAAATCACCACGAAAGCCATTTGAAAATAGTGCTGTTTGAAAAAGCTTTAAAAATCCAGTTTTTGCAAATTCTGACCCAATTGGCCCCTCCTGGCCTGACATGGGAGGCTGCTTTCTACTGAGCTAGACAACTGGCGACCATTGGCCCATCAAGTTCAGTGTTGTCAGCACAGACTGGCAGCAGCTTTTCAGGATTTACAAGCAGGATCCCACCCTGCCCTATCCATGGATGTCAGGAATTGGACTGGGACCTCCAGCATGCAAGGCAGATGTTCTGCTGTTGAGCTATTGCCCCTCCCAGTCCATCCCTGACACCCTCCCAGGATCTCCCTGTTGATTATATAATGCATTTATATCCCACCTTTTCCTCCAAGGATCTCATGGCCCTCCCTGCTCCCAATTCAGTCCCCACAACAACCCTGCGAGGTGGTTCAGGCTGAGAGCTGGTGACTGGTCCAAGGTCACCCAGTGAGCTTCAGGGCTGAGTGGGAATTTGAACTGAGTCTTTCCTGGGTCCTAGTCCAACACTCTAACCACTACACCACACTGCCTCCATGCCTCATCTGGGAAGGGGACAGCCGTATTAGCCATGATGACTCCTCCGCCTCAGCTGACTATAACCAGCCTGTCACCTTGAGCCTGGCAGTTGCATTCGTCAGTAGAGCGTGAGATTTGTGGGTTTGAGCCCCATGTGGGGCAAACGATCCCTGCATTGCAGGGGGTTGGGCTAGATGACCCTCGTGGTCCCTTCCAGCTCTACAATTATTTAACTCTGTTCTGGTTTGTTTGGAAAGATGAATTTGCTTGCTTCGCAAGACAGACCTGGGAAGTGGGCAGCCAGCTCTCCCTGCAAACGACAAAAGTGCCTTTTCTGTGGCTGGGTGATTCTGAGCATGAGCCGAGTGCAGAATGAGCTCAGGGTGCTTCCTGCATGGGCGAGTTTAAAGCGCCCCCCTGTGGCCAAACGAGGGCTTGCAAGTAAGCAAAGATGAACACGGGCTGATTCCGTGCGAACATTTCCCTCGGAGTAAATACAGTGCATTGGATCCCACCGCAATCCATGGCAAATTCGTTCGCCAAATATGGCGCCTCACACAAGAGGGTGTATCAATTTAAGGCAATCCAGCTAGGAAGCTGATTTATACTGAGTCCACCCGGCTGAATATTGTCTGCACTGAAGTGGTACAGAAATATACCTTTAAACCATTTTAAAAATAAAAACATTTAGAACCATGTGTGCCTCTTTCCATGAGGATGATCCCCAACAGCCAACCACAAGCTTGCAAACAGCAGCTATGGAGAAATTAGAGTAACGCTTTAGGCTGAAGTAGACCCTGTGGGTGTGAGCTGTATCTGGAATGCAAAGGTTTTTCAAGGTTTGTTTTGACGCCACGTGGACGACTGCGCACAAGGCTTAGCATCTATACATGCATTTGTCTTGGAGGAGAATGCTTTTAGTTTGGTCATTGTTATTAAATTCTTCAATAAAGTCTGTGACGAAAGAGCAGACAGCTTGGAAGCAGCCATTGCTAACCCTAGTGGGGGAGTCCATCATGCAAAATCTGTGGATAATTGCTGCAATGATATATGCCTGTTTGTGCTCATGTTTTGGAGAAAGCAATATCCTGTGACTGAACTTTAAAGGTTTGGGGACTTGAACTGTCAATGACGCTCCCAGCCTGCTTTGCTGACAGGTTGTGATGGAGGAGAGAGAGAGAAAGGACCACTTTGAAATTTTATTAGGTGGGGCCTGGATCAGTTAAATTCAGTCTGATTGGTCTGGGTAGATGGACAGCAGACTCTGATTGGCTGGAGGTTCCAGTCAGTCAGTTGGCAGTGAAGTGTCAGGGGCAATAGTTTGGATTTCAGAATCATAGAACTGTAAAGTTGGAAGGGACCCCAAGGGTCATCTAGTCCAACCCCCTGTAGTGCCTACCTGGGATGTCTCACTGAACTATGATAATGCCTTTTGCTGGCCTGGATGGCAGGGGTTGTGTAAGTGTCATGTGGTTGGAACGTAGCCAACCACAGGAGCCGACTTCTGGGGACCAGGATCCCTTTGCCCCCCCCTAAAATATTTGAGAGGGCCGCCCCCCCCCCCAGTCAATTGGCATTGCCATTCAAATGGTGTGTATATGCCACATCTTGTGATCCATTATGTGGGACACGGCTTACCGGGTTGGCCCAATATTTTATTCAAATTGGCACCTCTGTAGCCAAACTTACTGCCTCTGGGTCTCACCCAAAGCCCAGGCATGCACACCCCCCCCCCACGGGGGGTTGTAATTGCTCCCTGTTCCTTCCTTACAGGGAGCCTGTCTCCATTTTCTGAGTCTTAAAGGAGAGCAGGGAGAAGTGAATTTTGTCGAATGCCTCCTTCCTCTTGCAGCTCCCCACTCATATCTGCTCCAGATATGATGATGATGATGATGATGATGATGATTTATTTATACCCTGCCCATCTGGCTGGGCTTCCCCAGCCACCCTGGGCGGCTTCCAAAAAAATATTAAAATATGAGGAACCCTAATGTCATGGACCGGCTGAACAGAGAGGAGTGGTAGGAGGTGCACCCATCCCCCCCGGAAAACCCCAGAGGAAGGCTCAGAGCCAGAGGACTGGCGGTGGGACACCAAGGAGAGGTCAGAGGGGAGGAGCAACAGGGCTTAGTGAGCAGGAGGAGTCTGCGACAGAGAGCAGTTCAGACTCTGAGGCTGACGCAGAGGAGGGAGGGGTCAAGAGGCTGCTGAAGAAGCAAGGGAGTCTCCCCGTCTTGGTGCGACAAGCTCCCCTGTGCCCTGGTCTCCTGGAAAGCTCAGAATAATGAGGAAGGCAGAACAGAGGCCAGAGGTGCGCAGGCGCAGTTTGAGACTGCTTGGGAAACATCTGGCAGAGGAGAAGCCTTAGAGAGGGACCTTCACTCCTGGCACTGGCTCCATGGGGCAAGAGTTGTGTGCTGTTTCCTTGAACTTCACTGACAACTGAGCCCTGCATCTTTCCTGCTGACCTGTATCTGATTCCAGCCCTGACACTCCATTCAAAACAAAACAAAACGTGGAATCCCTGTGACTGGTGCAGCAATAAAACTACTCACACATTGGCAAAGCTAAGCAGGTCTGGTGTGGTTTCACATTGGACTGGGGACCACGTGTGCCTTGCAGGGGGTTGGACTAGATTGACCCTCCAGGGCCCTTCCAAGTCTGGAGCCCCCCCATCCACTCGCAGAATCCACCCCCACCCCCGATCAATGCCGTTTCTTCGAGGGAAGGATTCCTCCTTGCCTGCAGAAAAAGAATCCTGGATCAGAGCCCTCTTTGGACGTGCTGCTGGTATGTGTGTAAATGCTACACGTGAGTAGGGACTGTCATGCTAAGCTCCTGTGCTGCAATGCCTCTTGCCTTCCTTGAGTTGGAGAGCAAAGCGTCACGTTGCACAGTTCGGGTGCTCCTGCCTCCGTTAGATGTGAGCAGCATCGTGTTAGATCTTTATCCAGTTCATTTATTTTTTGGGTGGTGGGGAAATCCTTATCCTAAATTCTGGGGCTCAGTGCAAAGCACCCCGCCAAACCTGAGAAAGCTGCCTTCTAACAAACCAGCGTGCTCCTTCTGGCTTCCTCCTCTCCCAGCTTTCAGGTGAGGGTCTTCCCCAGCCCTGGCCTGAGAAGCTCAGTCAGTTAGAGCTGGTGCTGAGAATGCCAAGGTCTGAGCCCTGTATGGGGCAGCTGCTTGTTCCTACATTGCAGGAGGCTGGACTAGATGATGCTCAGGGTCCCTTCCAGCTCTACCTGTCTGGGGTTGAACCTGGGATCTGTTTATTGGAAAAGAGGAACAATCGCAATTCAGAACCCAAGAGATGGTTTAAGCAACCAAGCATACAGACAAGCCATGCTGTTAAGGCTGCCTTTGTTCCCCCTTTGTTCAGCCCCCCTGTCCTGAGGGTGAGGGGCCTCAGCAGCTGCAGCAGCATTGCTGACCACCATGGTTTGCCCATCCAGACAAGCCTGGCAAACCATAGTGGGCACAGTCAGTGGCTAACAGCCTCTGTTCAGAACCTCTGCATTCCAATGCAGCTCAGCAGTGCCCCCTAGAGGGTCTTGGGTTTCTTTCCCTGCAGTTTAACTATCTTCTGTGTTGGCTGAGCTTTTCTATGAAATGGCTCAAGGCTGAGAAATTCAGCTGGACAGTCCACTAAGAGTGTCAGGAGGTTCATCCTGCCTGGTGGCCAATTGCAATAATATTCAAGGGGGCCCTGTCAGTCCATCACACAAACCCCATCACATCATAGGGTTTGTATGCCACCAAGGTATACTCAGAGTAGACCCATTTAAATTAAGTATAAGTAAGTAAAGTATGTTTGACCAAACTGCGGGAGGCAGTGGAAGACAGGAGTGCCTGGCGTGCTCTGGTCCAGGGGGTCATGAAGAGTCGGACATGACTAAACGACTCGACAACAACAAGTAAAGTAGAAGTATACTAAGTCCTTTAATTTCAATGGGTAGGGTTAAAATGGAAATAGCCCACCATTTCTGATTGGCTGATTGCAAAGAAGAATTAGCAATTCACACATCAATCCAAAGGTGTTAAAAATTCCACCCTTGGTGGAAAAATCTGGATCAAATAGTTTTCTTGTTCAGACTTGCATATATGTAATTAAAAAAATATACAACGGTGAGACAAAATACACATCCAGGGAATACATTGCAGCAATAAGAATGGTGCTGTCGTTGTAGTGAAGTTGGGAAAACTTGGTGTGTTCAACGCTGGTTCGTGCCGGAGTGAGGCATTGTGGGAGAGTTAAAACTGTGCCCTTGCGGGGAATGGATGTCTGGTCTTTTTAAATATAAAACTCCCTGTCTCCAGAAGTGTGAGTTAAATTGCATCCTGACTCTGGGCAGGTTGAGATGTTATCTGATTTGCAGATCCGGGCAGCTGGGGGCTTGAATGTGGATTGGGGGTGAAAAGGTGCAGGAGGCTAGCCAGTAATTTACAACTCAAGAGTCTGGTCAGAGAAGGAAGGAAGGGAGAGCCTTTTGATCTCAAGGTCCCTGAGCATAAACAAAGTTCAGTTGTGCTGGTCTCCCAACAATCAGGAGATATAGTCTCATCATACAGCCATTGGCAAATTGGTAATTAACCCAAAGAAATGATCCTCCTGGTGGGGTATTCAAGGATAAAGGGTTGGGGGAATTTAGATGCAAATTGCAGAACATCTTGCCCTGGTGTTTCGCCTGAGGGCCATTTGACCAGTAAAGGGACTTTGACTATTTGAACTGTTGACTATTGACTGTTTGACTATTTGAACTTTGAACTGTTATTGCATGAGTATGGTTTTTAGTTAGCTATATTTTATAACGTTTTTATTTTCTGTTTGTAAGCTTTCAAGAACTGTGCCAACTTTTTGAGTGGTTTTTTCAATAAACTTGGAAAAGGACTTTTGCCTTTTGTATTCTGTGCCTTTTGTCCGGAGAAGCTAAACTGGTGCCTGGCTGTTTAGGACACCTACCTGTTGAATTTCTGTCTGTGTCACGGTATAGTGACACAGGGCTAGGCAACCTGGTAAATATCGGGGGGGGGGGGTTCTCCTCCTTGAGCCCCATTTGAGGGTGGCCCAGGAAAGGAGGTGGTGGCAGCTTTACCGTTTGGCTTGTGACTTGCAACACCTAGCGACCTCTCCCTCTTCCTGCCAGGTCCTGCCGCGGTTAGGAGGACTGGTCAGGGGGTGGATAGTTTTTACTACAGTCGTCTTTGAGGTTTCTGGTCTTCCTCTGAACCACCTGAAGACATGCACAACAGAATCTTTTAGACAAGTTCTGAGGGTTCTCCTCCTCATGTCTGGAAGAGTGGAGATTCTAGTCCAGGGTGTGGTGCAGCCCTGAAGTGTCATTGCTCAGCACACTTGAATTGCTGGAGAGAGGTTCTCTGGCTCTCCTGCTGAAGGCTACTGGGCTACGGAAGCTGCCACGGCCTCTCAAGGAGCCTGTGGAAGAGCTGGCATGGATATCGCTGGCAACGAGGCAGTTTCGGGGGCCGCGCACCCCAGCCCAGATGCAGCAGCAGCAGAGAAGCTCCACGACAGCCCTCCTCACCTCCTTGCTCCCCAAGGCGTAGACAATGGGATTGATGAATGAGTTGGTCACGGCCAAGGTCAGGATCCAGCCAAAGAGTTTAGGGGGAGCCCAGGCTGTGTTCCCCCAAAAGGTATCTATCAGGAGGAGGATGAAGAGAGGGGTCCAGCAGATGAGGAAGGTGCAGAGGATCACCAGCACTGTCTTCAGCAGCCGCAGAGACCTCTTCCGGCTGCCCCGAGAAAAGGTCTGCTGGGCGCTTTTCTGGACCCAGCAGTAGATGGAGGCGTAGAGGCCCACGACGCCCACCAGGATGATGCTGAAGACGATCACAGTGAAGAGGATGTAGTTCTTGTCGTAGAGGGGCAGGAGCGTGGAGCAGCGGGAGACGTGGCAGATGCAGTTCCAGCCCAGCAAGGGGAGGAGGCCAATGAGGATGGCCAGGCTCCAGCAGAAGGCGAAGAGGGCCCTCAGGCGGGCGGTCTTGCTGGACGCCTTCTCGGCGATGGGCTTCACCATGGCGCTGTAGCGCTCCACGGCTGTCACCAGCAGGCTGAAGGTGGAGGCCGCCAGGGCAACAAAGAGGACCCCCTCGCGGAGAAACCACATGGTGGGCGACAGCTGGAAGGTCCGGCTCCCCGACAACCAGAGGTTGATCAAGTAGGCCGTGCCGGCTAAGAGGTCGCTGAGGGTGATGCTGGCCAGGCAAGAGTAGACCCACCGGCGGGTGCGCACTTTGCGGGTGATGGCCAGCAGCACCACCAGGTTCTCCAGGATGATGAGGCAGCTGGCAGCAATAATGACCATCTTCAGGACGCTCATCTGGTCTTCCTGGGGGCGGCGATTCTGCATCCTCCCTGTGAAGTTGTAATGGTACAGGATGATGTTGACGTGGTTTGTGTCCGTCGTTGGGTAACAGAGTTCTGGGCGATGGGCCGAAGCAAGTCGGGGGTCTGGGACAGACGTGGGGAGGGCCGTCCAAGGAGAGGGCGAGGAGGTGGAGTCGAAGAGCTCCATGTTAGTCATCTTCTAGATTGCTTGATGGATCAGTACGGAAACAATACTGGGCCTATTCTTGGGAAGACTTGTTTGAGGCAACACAAGAGCACTCTTGGCCTTTGATGGAGGCAAAGCGATGTCCACTGCTTAGGCTCTCACAATAATGGACACAAGGTGTGATGCTGGGGAAAGTCAGAATTCTGTGCGTCTTCTTGAGCTGATGGTTGCCAAACAAGGTCTCAAGCATGAGAAGAACCAGCAGCTCATTCAGTCTCTGCACCCGGTTGGGAAGCAGGCAGGGGTGACCTCACTATGGCTGCCCAAATTTCACCAGAGCCCCACCCGTGGTCCATGGCCGGTCCAGAGTTCCATCTTGGCCAAATTTCTGCAAAAGAAAGGAGAGTCAATGAGGAGAGGTTGTTGAAATGAGAAAGAGGTCACCTGAGGGCATGTTTCCTGTTTTTTAAGGATGTGCTCCCTCTTTTTAGCAGTTCCTGGTATTGCCTTTTTTTGGGGGGGGGGTGTTCCGGTGGCATCATTTCAGAGCAGAGCACAACACGTTTTCTGTTCTTACTCATCCGTCAATCAGTGCATGACGCTGGATGAAGAGGAATAAGTATTGAGGAACCGCAAGTTCCTTTGCTGCTGCGGAAGGGGTGTGGGGGAAAGGATATTGCTTTGCTGAGAAGGATGCATACCCAAAAAACAGCTGTTGAGAAACAACAACTGCTCACCTGACCTTTCGCTCGCCATGCATTTTGATATTTTATTGATTTACAGAGCAAGATCTATCTATTAATCAAATAAATCTCAAAGTGGCATTTCCTTGACGTAGGCTTACATGGCTTTTGTTGCTTTAAGTAGATCCGTTCAGCTAAGTCTTGCTCGTATACCTATTGAAATGAATAGAACTAACATGGTCATATTCATTAATGGGCAGACTAAGTGAAAGGCGGTTAAGTACCACCTGTGGTGTGTAAGCAGATGCCACGCGCTGCAACATTTCTCTGCAGATACCACTCGCGTTATTGTTCCCGCCTTACATTGTTCTCTTGGTGCTGCAGTTATTTGCTAAATGCAGTTGCTTAAATGGTAAATTCAGACTGAAAGGCAGCCTGGTCTATTTTTTTATGTCCAAATTGTTTAATTAAAACAAAGCCCCACCCACGGAAAGAGAGTGTGTTTGAGTGTGCACGAGAGACCAGGCGGAAGTGGGACCAGGCGGCTTCCTGCATCCTTAATCTGCCCTCACAAACACCCAGAAGAGAGAACTGTGGAGGCACGTGCCGCTTTCCGCTCCTGGGTTCCGGTCGCCACAGAGGACTGTCTAGGCACCGTATTCTTCACAGTGAATATTATTATTCATTTCATTTCTATACTGCTTTATATTTTAAAGGGGAAATGTTATTAAAACATCAAATAAAACAATCCAGAATAAAACAAATTCAAGCTTCAAGGAAAATATTCCAGATCCTTCTTTAAGTGACATTTTGCTTCCCCCGTATTTATTTGCCTACTTAATTTATGGAGCTGCTCCAGAGCAGAAGGCCCTTAGAGGGCCAGTGGGGTGTAGTGGTTAGGGGATCAGACTAGGACCTTGGAGATCAGGGTTCAAATCCGCACTCAGCCATGGAGCTCCCTGGGTGACCTGGTGAGTCAGTCACAGCCCCCTAGCCCACCTCACAGGGTTGCTGTAGGCATTGACTGCGGAGGGGAGCGGACCATGTTCTCCTTGGAGAAAATAAGCTCTTCTGCTTCCTTGCTTAGGAAAGCTGGAGGGGCCAGCCAGGTGGAGACGTCAGTCCAGAAATCTCCGCATGGTCACAGTTGGCTGTACGCCAGTCCCAAAATGCGGCTGTTGCCTGGAGGATTTCTAACACCGACAGTGGGGGCAAAGTGGGGGATATGATATAAATGGGGGGGAGGGTGGCTGTCATCCCCCCCTCCATAAACCAGCACCTTCCATCAAATGGTAGGGCCAGCACTAGCTGAGAGAGAGATCATTTGGGTTCTATTGCACATCCCAGAATCCTTTGCAACATGGTGAGATTCTGTAACACAGAATGGGGAGCCTGTGGCCCCGTTCAGGTGTGCTCAGATGCAACAGCCCCCACTTCTCGTCCTGTGATGGCCTGGGACTCAGGCTCGGACTCAGAGCCAGAGAAGTCTCAGTCTGCACTGGATCCTTTGCCTCGGGCATCATCTGAACCAAGTCTGGGGCCTGATCCCAGTCTGCACAGGTTCCCCTGCAACAAGCACCAGCTGGGCCGAGGAGTCAGGGGCGGGGATGACCTCGCTGCCTTCAGCTGGGCCATCACTTACAGCTGCTCCACTACAGGTTGGGTCAGGGGAGGCTGAGGTGGCCCCTGGGTCTAGTCACCCACCGACGTCTCCCGAGCTGTAGAGACTCAGGTCTGAGAGAAGGAGAGACCTGGGTACTTGCAGGAGGAGTGCTTGCCTTTGGGTGAAACAGGGAAATGAGTCGCCGGGGGATCAGGACCAGCCGTTACCCTGACAGAAATGAAAGGCTGTTGGACCCTGTCCCAGGTTGCGGGAGCAACATTGCTGTATGCTAGAACCTGTACCTGTCCTTGCCTGGTTTCCTGCCTCGTGTCCTGCCTTGGCCCTGTCAGACTGACTCCTAGCAGAACCTACGGATTCCGGACCGGTCCTGGACCGTGTTTCATGGGTTACCCGCGGGCCCAGCACACGTCCCATTGCCTGCTGGGAGTTCCATAAGTAGCTGGAGGGGGCCATGGGCTCAGAGCTTGCTGGGTGACTGTGGGCCAGTAGCGCCCTTGGCCTGGCCTTCCCCGCAGGGTTGTTGTGAAGATAAAAGCAAAGGGAAGGAATCACGGCACGCACGTGCTCTATACGCCGGCCTAAGCTCCTTAGAGAAATTGCAGGATTTTATTTGTTAAAAAAGAAGTCATGTCCTGTTTCTCAACATCTGCAGAGGCTTGCGTTGCAATGTTCTTTACGATTTGCGCATTGCAACTTTTGCAAGTCTTAATTGAGGCTCTAGGTGCCGGGAAGGAAAAAAACACCACAGCAGCAACGCACGTGCGTCACCCCAGTTCTCGGATCAAAGTGTGGAAATGAAGAAGAAAAGGCATTAAGCAAAGTAACGCATCACAGGTGGATGTGGAAAGCCTGGAAGCCCAGCAGAGAGACAGAGGGCAAGTGGAGAGGGAGATAGATCTGAATAGAACACAGAAGGAGGGAGATGAATGCAGGCGAGGAACCCTGGAATATAGGGAACTGCCTTGCAGTGGGTCAGACTGAGCGATGCTTCTTCTCCTGAAGGAGCGGCTCTCAAACTTCTCCAGGCCACCGCCTCCTTGGTCCCATAAACTCTCCCCCAGCGCCCACAACCCCTCCCTATAAAGCAGCAGTCAACACAACCCACAAAGGAGCATAATCTCATAGAATCGTACAGTTGGAAGGGACCCTGAGGGTCATCTAGCCCAACCCCCTGCAATGCAGGAATATGCAGCTGTCCCAGACGGGGATCAAACCGGCAACCTTGCCTTTGCCCGCACCATGCTGTAGCCAACTGAGCTAACAAAATGACATTCGGAACAGTTACAATTAAGTGCACATTGATTCAAAACCCAATTAGAATAACTTGGTTTCATTAATTTGATAAAGTTGATTCAGAGACCAGCTTTTCAAAGTCAGATAGACATTTATTAAAACTTCCAACCCTCCATGCTGCCCCCCCCGGACAGTACCACCCTCCTTGGGTACCTCTGCCCTAAAGTAAGACTCTAATCCTCATGATTCTAGAAAAAGGATGGTTTCAGACTGGGATACAGGAAGCTGCCCTGTTCTGAGTCCCCCACTGGACCATTTCACTCAGTGTTGTCACTCTAGAGAATCTGCTGTGTCTCTGCAGAGCTTCAGGCAGGGGGCTTTCCCAGCCCTTCCTGGAGATGACCAGGATTGAACCTGGGACCTTCTGCATGCAAAGTAGATGCTCTCCACGGAGCCCAGTGCAAGAGCAGGTGTCCTGCATGCAGAAGGTCCCAGGTTTTCCCTTTATCAAAGAATCACTTAGCAGGAGATGGCAAAGAAGCAGTCAGTGGAGACAAGACAGAAGGATATTATCCGAGCCATTGTAAGGCAGATTTCTACATTTCCTATTTTAATAGGACCATGAGGACTAGGATCCTTATTTTTTCAGGGAAAGGAATCATAGAATTGTAGAGTTGGGAGGGACCCCAAGGATAATCTCATCCAACATCCTGCAACACAGGAACATTTCCCCCAGTGTGGGGCTCAAACCCACAATCTACCTACTGAGCTGTAGCCCTTGCATAAATCCACCCCCCCCATCCCATCCCTGGCAACTCCAGGATCAAACAGCAAACAGACCTCCTCAACCAGAGGTCACCCTGGAGAGCCACTGCCAGTCAGAGTAAGCAATACTGGTCTAGATGCAGAATCTGTCATGAAAGAAGGCATCCTCTGAAGTCACCAGGACTGCAGATGCAGAAGGCAAGAGAGGGACTGCAGAAACACCATGCATTCAAAGCACGCCCCCCCCCCGGAAGAATCCTGGGAACTGTTGTTAGGTTCAGAGTGTTGGGAACGGTAACTCCGTGAAGGCGAGGCTGCAGTTCTTGGCTGGGAGGAATGTGCTTTAAATGCATGATGTGTGCAATTCTGAAAGCGGGAGCTTATGTGGACAGGTGGATAATTATGAATGGAAAGATGGATAGGAGGAAAGTTAAATAGCTGCCAGCTCCCGTCTCTTCCAGGCTCACCTGCTCTGATGGATTGGGCCCCTGAGCGCCGGTGGCTGCAGCATCCAATTCTCTCCCGGCAAAAGTGAGGTGACCAAATTGTTGTGGTTGCTTTTTGTACTTTTGCTGAAAAAAACATGGTGGCATGTGCCCTGCCCAGCAAAACAAGAGGAAGGGGATGTTGCTACACACCCAGAACCGAGAAACCACATTTTGGCTGCTGCAGGATGGACCCACCCTAGCGAGAAACAGGGCGGTGGTTGCTGGAACTGTCACAAAAACCTTTAGGTCTGATCAACCTCCCTTTGCTCAAGAAGGTGGTGAGCTTGGAGACTGTTGATTCACAGGGATGGCTAAGCAATGACTCCTAAAGAACAATTTAAAAGCCCCAGAAGATTGGGGCCTTATAAGAGCTGAGGCTTACATAATTTAATGGAGGTTCCTTGGGGCAGGGAGCTCTCACCTGGCCTACTCTGTACTTAGGAAGGTTGCCTGTCTGTCTGTCCGCTCTTCGTTTGGAGACCTCTTAAGATACCAGATTTTGCATGGTGGTTCCTGAGATCAAGGGGAGGCTTTCATCTACTTTTTGAATGTGATTGGATGCCATAAGGCTCTTCTAAATAGTACTGATGTTTTTAGTTTAGCTAGGCATACATTGTGCAATAATCCCAGATGTGCAATAATCCCAGACTCACTGTCCCCAGGAGGTGATGCGGGTCCTTTCCCCCTCTTGAACAGTACACAGAGCTGAAGAAGAATGTTGAAGGAGTGGTGCTCCTTCCCATTTTGGCTGCACACATCAGAAGACCCTTCTGGATCAGGCCAGTGGCCCCTCCAGCCCAGCATCCTGTTCCCACAGTGGCCAAACAGATGACCCCAATGGGAAGCTGGCAGGGAGGGTTCAAGCAAAAGGCTCCCAGTACGTTTCCGAGCACAATTCAAAGTGTTGGTGCTGACCTTTAAAGCCCTAAAAGGCCTCAGCCCAGTAAACCTGAAGGAGCGTCTCCACCCCCATCATTCTGCCTGGACACCGAGGTCCAGCTCCGAGGGCCTTCTGGTGGTTCCCTCCCTGCGAGAAGCAAAGCGACAGGGAGCCAGGCAGAGGGCCTTCTCGGTGGTGGCTCCCGCCCTGTGGAACGCCTTCCCATCAGATGACAAAGAGATAAACAACTACCTGACATTTAGAAAACATCTGAAGGCAGCCCTGTTTAGGGAAGCTTTTAATGTGTGACATTTTGGTGTATTTTTAATCTTTGTTGTGGCTGGGGAAACCCATCCAGATGGGTGGGGTACAAATAATAAATAATAATAATAATAAGAGCCCTCCCAGCATTGCTGCCTCTGGCCGTGGAGGTGCAGCACAGCGACTGTGGCTACTGGCCTTTGGTAGCCTTATCCCTTATGGCAGGTTTGCAGCCTCTCTCCTTCAAGTCTGGTTTTCAAGGATTGGATTAATTCCACTGGACCAAATTTCTACCTGGACCCCCTTGGAAAATCTCTCACTTTCTTTGTGGATTTGTGCCAGTGGGGGGGGGGGGCTCCAGGGGGGTGGGATGGGGGAAGAGAAGTGACCAGCAGGGGTGGCACCCAGGACACTCGCTTGGAAATCCAAAAGTGTCCACAGTAAGCAAGATTCTAGCACTGCAAGAGCTTCAGGTTTCTATTTACAAACACACACAGACACACACACACACACACACAGACACAGACACACACAGACACACACACACACTGCCCAAGCAAGCAGGAGACATGGATGGAGATCAAGGACACCCACCAGCCAGGCAAAAGCTCTTGAGAAAGGCCACTGATAGGTGTGATCTGTGGAGGGTCCTGAGGACATGATGAAGATGTCTGGAGAGCTGGCCCCCAAGTGTCATGCACTGGTTGGATGCGGGGAGGGGAGGAACTATCTGGGGAACCCCCCAAGCGAAGAAGACTCAAAGCCTGGGGACTGACGGATGGCGGGACAATGATGAGTGATCAGAGGGAGAAGACTGAGAAGCATCAGAACCTGAAGAGGCAACAGTGAGCAGGGTGAGTCTGTGGCAGAGAGCAGTCCAGAATCAGAGGCAGAAGCTGATGCAGGAGGCTGCCAGGAGGGAGAGGAGTCTGGCTGGTGAAGTAGCCAGGGGGGTCTTCCCCTCCTGCTGTGACAAGCTCCCCTCTCATCTCGCAGAAGCAGGAAGAGCAAGTCTCAGAGCTCTTGTAAAAAGTCCTGGAGAGGAGGGGGCATAGATAAGGTTGTGGGGAGGTTGGGACTCTCTCTCGGAGACTTCATGGGGCCAGACAAACCATGCCAAGTCCACAGAGATTGTGTTTTTGCTAATAAATTGTTAGCGCCAAGTTTGAACAGTGTGATTTGCTGCCGGCTGGCTTTTTGGCGCAGAGGCTCCCTGCCTCCACTTCCCTATGTCCTCAGGCAGCCCCTCCTCCCCTAGAGGTGTGATGATGTCACAAAAGGCAGGTGAGGAAAGGGCCAGTTGGCTCCTGGTGTCAATCCTCCTGACTGACAGCTGAGATCAGTGGCTTCATCTCACTCTCTCTTTCTGCCTTGGCTTGTTTTCGAATCCTGGCAAGTGGAGTTGTTGCTGCAGAGATCTCTGGCTCGGCTTGGTGAGTTGGCATTCCCAAACAGGACAAACGGAGAGGAGGAACCATTCAGAAGCTCTCCTCCAACCCCCTTCTCCCTCTCTTCCCGTCACTGGGAAATTTGTGTCTCCTGCCCCCTTTCCACCAGGATGAGGCCTTTGGGGGTGTTATCCTTCCACTGGCAGAGGCAGCGGGGAGACTGGGATCCCAAGAGGGACAGCTGCTGTTCTGTTCAGGTCCTGCTTGCGAGGTTCCCAATGGTGGCATCGAGTTGACCTCTGGGAAAACAGGATGCTGGGCAGTTTTAAACTGTTTTTAATATTGTGTTTTAATAGTTACAACCCACACTGGGACCTTTGAGTGAAGGGCGAGTAATGCATTTTACTAGCAGGAGTAGAATAATAGAATTGTAGAGTTGGAAGAGAACTGGGTGGTCATCTAGTCCAACCCCCTGCAATGCAGGAATCCTGTACATTTTGGCAAAGCAATTTCCCCTAGCACAGCGCATTTTTGCACGTTGTGTTCAGTATGATATGCATCTGTAGGCACACTTTACCCCAGTCCGTGCATTTTTGTTCACATTACTTAGGTGCAGAAAAAGACACCAAAGTTCAGAGAGGTGCAAATTTCAAAGGATAGCTTTGTTTCATTCTTTCCGAAAGTGCAAATTAGGTCAGGTTTACCATTCAATGCAAACCAAATCAGATTGCTCCCCCACCCCCAGTCCCTAGTCCCTAGTGACTGATGCCAGACGAAATAAATACAACGTTTTGCGTGTGTGGCTCAGAACACAGACACCTCTCAGCCTTCCTTCTCCTTTTGCAGGACCCCCAAGGTGTCTTGGGGGGCTTGCAAAAGTCACATGCTTGGGCCAGGACACAGGTGCTGCTGCTAACGCAACAGACTAATGCTGTTATTGTACAAGGGGAAGGAGCAGAGGGGTGTTGGCACATGATCTCTAGCAGATAAAGATGCTTCTTTCTCAGAAGACCTGCAATTGATGACGCAGGCTTTGTCCCACAGGCTGAGAGCCTTAGATCTTTCTTCAGAAAAAGGAAGTCAACATGTGCCAGCAGTCAAACAGGTGTACATTGCAGATATTGTGAGCCATATGTTTCACCGAGCATCAGTCTGGTTCACTGGGCTTCAGTTTGATTTAGAAGGAACCAAGGACGGGGGTGGGGGGGTGAGAAAGTGAATTCAGTGTGCATTTGAAGGCCAGTCCATTAAACTGGCACTTTGTGTAACAATGCAGGGACCAAAACACAGTCCTCTGAAATTCACACTCATCTGAAATTTGCTATGCGGCTCTCCAACCAAACCATGTTTGCAAAAGTGCACCTATTATAATCAGAGAACTGTAGAGTTAGAAGGGACCTCCAAGGATCCTCTAGCCCAACCCCCTGCAGGAGTCACAGCTAAAAAATATCTGAAAGATATCCAATGTCGTGTTAAAAAGTTCCAAGGAAGGAGAGTCCGCCATCTTCCGAAGGAGTCTGTTCCACTCTTGAACGGCTCTTAATGCCAGGAAGTTCTCCCTGATGTCAAGTCAGAATCCCAAGGGAGAAGGCAAAAGGGAGGAACAACTTCTCTCAATACACTTTCTCCATGCCAAAGACCTCCATTGGCTCCCAGTACATTTCCGAGCACAATTCAAAGTGTTTAAAGCCCTAAACGGCCTCGGCTCAGTAGACCTGAAGGAGCATCTCCACCCCCATCATCCAGCCCGGACACTGAGGTCCAGCACCGAGGGCCTTCTGGGGGTTCCCTCACTGCGAGAAGCAAAGTGACAGGGAACCAGGCAGAGGGCCTTCTTGGTAGTGGTGCCTGCCCTGTGGAACGCCCTTCCGTCAGATGTCAAAGGCATAAACAACTGCCTGAAATTTAGAAGACATCTGAAGGCAGCCCTGTTCAGGGAAGTTT
This sequence comes from Podarcis siculus, assembly GCA_034642415.1. Taxonomy (NCBI): domain Eukaryota; kingdom Metazoa; phylum Chordata; class Lepidosauria; order Squamata; family Lacertidae; genus Podarcis; species Podarcis siculus. Next base: position 836,509 of record JAXCMG010000120.1, read on the forward strand.
TTAATGTGTGACATTTTAATGTATTTTTAATCTTTGTTGGAAGCTGCCCAGAGTGGCTGGGGAAACCCAGCCAGATGGGCGGGCTACAAATAAATTATTATTATTATTATTATTATTATTATTATTATTATTATTATTATTATTATTATT
>JAXCMG010000120.1:843494-858777 GCA_034642415.1 Podarcis siculus
CTTCCCCTCTGTCCCCGGACGGTCTCCATAGGAACGCATTGATTGATTTTCAATGCATTCCTATGGGAAACTGTGCTTCGCAAGACGAAAAACTCGCAAGAAGAAAAAACTTGTGGAACGAATTACATCTTGCGAGGCACCACTGTACTGGCCACATGACCCAGAAAACTGGGCAGGACAAACACTGGCTCCCTTAGCCTGAAAGCAAGATGAAAGCCACACCCCATAGTTGCCTTTGACTGGACTTAACCATCCAGGGGTCCTTTCTTTTACCTTTTTATGCACATTTAACACAGTTGAAAGCCTACCAGCTGAAGTCACACAAATTTAACGCAAGGAAGGTGGAAAGCTGAACAGCTCTTTTTCTGCAGGGTTCTCCTCACACAGAAACAGCCTCCCAAAGCCTGGTAAGCAAAACAGAGAGCTTAAAAGTGTGTGTGTGTGTGTGTGTGTAAAAAAGACTAATTCAGTGCACTGGCTCTAGAAGATAGGACTGCTTGCACCAGGGTGAGTCCAAGGAACTGGTTTGACTATGCACATTTTTGTGTACCTGCAACATCCCCAGAATGGAAATCCTGCACAAATTGCGAGTTACCTGTAGACATTTAAAGCAGTTGAGGGGGGAGCTGAGTATGTCTAGCCTGGAGAAGAGAAGACTGAGAGGTGACAGGAGAGCCATCTTCAAATACCTGACAAAGGACTGACATATGGAGCGACCTGAACCAATGGATTCAAATGACAAGAAAGGAGATTCTGACTCAACATTTGGAAGAAATTCCTGATGGCAAGAGCTGCTTGACAGTGGAATGGACTCCCTTGGAGGCTGGTGGGCTCTCCCTCTTTGGAGGCTGGGTGGCTGTCTGCCAGGGACTCTTCAGCGGTGATTCCTGCATTGCAGAGGTTTGGACTAGAGAAATGCTTATGTGATGGACAAGTAATTCCCACCCACCCCTGGTGTACTGCATTTGGTCCCTGATGTGTTCCAGTGTGGTGAGAGCCAGTGTGGTGTAGTGGTTAAGAGCGGTTGACTAGTAATCTGGGGAACCGGGTTCGCGTCTCCGCTCCTCCACCTGCAGCTGCTGGGTGACCTTGGGCCAGTCCCACTTCTCTGAAGTCTCTCAGCCCCACTCACCTCACAGTGTGTTTGTTGTGGGGGAGGAAGGGAAAGGAGAACGTGAGCCGCTTTGAGACTCCTTAGGGTAGTGATAAAGCGGGATATCAAATCCAAACTCCTCCTCCTCCTCCTCTTCTTCTTCCATGCAACCTGGGATGTGGTGGAGATGTCAGGGTCTAGCAGCTGATGGTTTGCACACTGCTACTGGTCCGCAGACCACCACTTTGAGTGGCATGGGACGAGGTGACCCATGGAGACCCTTCTAACTACAGTGATGCTTCAGGTTACATACACTTCAGGTTACAGAATCCACTAACCCAGAAATAGTACCTCGGGTTGAGGACTTTGCTTCAGGATGAGTACAGAAATTGTGCTCCTGCGGTGCAGCGGCAGCGGGAGGCCCCATTAGCTAAAGTGGTGCTTCAGGTTAAGAACAGTTTCAGGTTAAGAACAGACCTCCAGAACGAATTAAGTACTTAACCCGAGGTACCACTGTATTCTATTCTCCTGGGGTTCAGTTCTGCCCACAACCGCCAGACAGAACAGAGCATTTCAGGGGAGAGGAGGCTGTGGGGTGAGCAGCCAAATAGCCATGCAAATCAAGTCTGCGCTTGATCAGGGTCCTAACAGTAGGATGAAGAATTGGGAGCAGACTGACACATCCTGGAGGAGTGCTTGCTTGCAATTCTGACATTCTCTCAAAGCGAGCGAGCCTCAGGAGTGAGAGTGTCAAACCTCATCTTTCAAAGCTTGGAGGGCAGGGTGCAGAAACTGTTGGGACATCTTTGCTACTTCCCTCCAATCTCGAATGTCTTGCCTGATTCCTGAACTGTGGCTCCTGAACTCTGTGTTTGCTACCAAACTTGTACTGTTACTCGGGGGGAATATATATGTATTTAATTTTGTGTAAGAGCCTCTGGCCAAGGCAGAGGAGCACGGGGCAGAAGAGCACCCAGAGAAGTGTGGATTTTAAAGGAGAGCTGCGTTTCAGTCCATGCAATGGTGCAGGAAGTGTGGATTTGGTAGGCCTGCCTTGAACTGCAAACTGAATTGCATTTCTCCCATCTCTACTGGCTGGGGGTAGTGGGAACGGAGAGGGGCTTTGCAGTCAGAGACACCTGGAGGCTGTTCTACAAAGAGGTGGGTCAGGAAAGAAATGAAGGCTGCTGTCAGGAACTGGCTGGACACAGACAAGTGGTGGGAACCCCCCGAGGAAGAAGGCTCAGAGCCAGGCAATTGGTGATGGGACACCAAGGAGAAGTCAGAGGGAGTGGATTGGGAGAAGATGCTGGATGCTGAAGGAGCAACAGGGCTTAGTGAGCAGGAGGAGTCTGTGACAGGGAGCAGTTCAGACTCTGAGGCTGACGCAGAGGAGGGAGGCGTCAAGAGGCTGCTGAAGAAGCAAGGGAGTCTCCCCTTCTTGGTGCGACAAGCTCCCCTGTGCCCTGGTCTCCTAGAAAGCTCAGAATAATGAGGAAGGCAGAACAGAGGCCAGAGGTGCGCAGGCGCAGTTTGAGACTGCTTGGGAAACATCTGGGAGAGAAGCCTTAGAGAGGGTGGAGAGCAGGGACCTTCACTCCTGGCACTGGCTCCATGGGGCAAGGGCTGCTGGGGAGTGTTGCTGAGTTGTATGCTGTTTCCTTGAATAAAGAGTTAACTTCACCGACAACAAAGCCTGATGCTTTCTGTGCTGGCCTGCATCTGACTCCAGCCCTGACAGCTGCTTCCAGACCCAGAAGATTTAGCAGGACACAATCCACACCATTCTTTCTAAAACTCTGGGAGCTTTGGTGGCAAATGCTTTAAACAAAACAAAGAAAGAAACCATGGTGCCATCTCTGTGGCAGACTCGTGTCCCTGTTGCCTGCGCAGAGCACAGCATTTATTACCGTGCTTGGAAGCTGTGGAGGAGGCGGAGAGGAGGAAGAAGAAGAGGCTATGCAGCAATCCATGCCAGGGGTACTGAGAGGGTCTTGGGGTGCTCAGCCGTAGTTGCAGTCGCAGTCGTAAGTTACCATGTCTATGACGCAGCAGCAGCAAAAGATGGCAGCACAAGCTTTTAGGCAGCAGGTGAAGCAGTCTTCACCCCTGTGCTGTGGGTACGCAGGCCCAGGTGGGTAGCCTCTGTAGCCATACGCATTGCACCTGGGGCAGGACGGGCAAGATTTCAAATACGGTCCTGGAGGGTAGCTGGGATACGGTGCTCGCGGGTGGTATGGGACATTCGGAGGCTGGCAGTAGCATTGCGGAGGGGGTCTGTGAGCCATAGGTAACTCCCAAAATACTACTCCTGGGCACAGGACCAGGTGAACTCAAAGGTAGGGTAGAGGCTGGAGCAGGTGGTGGAAGAGCCAGCAGGGGAGGTCACATGTCTGGGCTGAAAAAGAAACAAAGGGACAACGTGGTGACTGGGGCAACATACCCAAAGACCTGCACCGCATGGGGTTGGACTAGATGACCCTCGGTGGTCTCTTCCAACTGCAGCTTTATGATTACAAGTCCTTCTTCAATTGGCATGGGGTTAACCTATGGAACTTGCTCTGGCAGGAGGCAGGAGGCGGGGTGGCCACCAGCTTGGGTAGCTTTGAAGGAGAACTGGGCAAACTCGTTGAAGGAAGGGCTACTGGCGGCTATTAGTCGAGGGCCTTCTGGCACTTCCCTCCCTGTGAGAAGCAAAGCTACAGGGAACCAGGCAGAGGGCCTTCTCGGTGGTGGCGCCTGCCCTGTGGAACACCCTCCCAGCAGATGTCAAGGAAATAAACAACTATCTGACTTTTAGAAGACATCAAGGAAGTTTTTAAGTTTGATGTTTTATTCTGTTGTTATTATTATTATTATTATTAATTAAAGATTTTGTTGATTTACAAAAGTGTGTGCAATTTCTCTCTCATATTCCCCCCCCCCCAAGTAACATTTTTACAAATCAGTTTCATTTGTTGAGACATTAGGAAGAAAAGGGGGAAAGAGGTGGAGGTGGAGGGGGGGAGACGGGGGGGGGTCGGGTGGCGATGTTTCTATTTTACTTACTATATGTAGGGTTTGGTGTCAGCGTTGCTTGTGCAGGTTCTTTGCTGTTCACTTGTGTTCTTTTATTCTGTTTTTAATCTGTTGGGAGCCACCCAAAGTGGCTGGGGAAACTCAGCCAGATGGGTGGGGTATGTATGTATGAACAATTATTATTATTATTATTATTATTATTATTATTATTATCACCACCATCATCATCATGGCTATACCTTTGCCTCCATATTTGGAGGCAGCAAAGCTCCTGAGTGCCAGTTGCTGGAAACAGCACAAGGGGAGAGTCGCTGCTGCCCTTGGGTGCTGCTTGCAGGATCCGCCTGTTTGGGTCATTTGGGCCGCGGTGAGAACAGGATGCCGGCCTCACTGGGCCACTGGCCTGACACAGAAAGCTCTTCCCTGGTCGTTGGATTTGGAAACACCACTCACCCTGGGAAGTGCGAGATCCATCCAGCAAATTCGTCACCCAGCAGAGAGAGAGAGAAATGGTGGCGCCTCTTGCCCTCTCGGCTCCTCAGCTGTCAGTCAGGAGGATGGAGAAGGGAGGGGCTGGAGCCAATGGGCCCTTTCCTCACCTGCCTTTTTATGACATCATCACACCTCCAGGGGAGGGGGGCTGTCTGGAGACACAGGAGAGCAGTGGGGGAGAGCCAAGGGTCTCTCCCTCCCCCAATGTGGCCCCCAAGCCCTCTCTGCCTGGCCCCTGGGACTCACCTCAGAACATATTCAACAAATGGAGACCAAGTGGCTGAAAAGGATGCTTTCAATTTGAACCCCTTTCAGCTGCCATGACCCACAGCTTTCCCCACAAGTGCCACCTGCCATACCTCCACCAAGGGAGCTTGTCTCAGGCCCTGCCCCTCAGGAATCATAGAATCATAGAGTTGGAAGAGACCACAAGGGCCATCGAGTCCAACCCCCTGCCAAGCAGGAAACACCATCAGAGCACTCCTGACATATGGTTGTCAAGCCTCTGCTTAAAGACCTCCAAAGAAGGAGACTCCACCACACTCCTTGGCAGCAAATTCCACTGTCAAACAGCTCTTACTGTCAGGAAGTTCTTCCTAATGTTTAGGTGGAATCTTCTTTCCTGCAGTTTGGATCCATTGCTCCGTGTCCGCTTCTCTGGAGCAGCAGAAAACAGGAGCCCTTTACTCACAAGGAGTCGCTTTATGAAACCCCAGCACTCTAGTCCTCATGGTCTGAATAAGGGGCCTCCTTTCTGCAAAGTCACTGGTCCCTCTGCCTCTGTCCTGTTTGCACTGGCTAGTCATAGCTCTCCAAACATGATGGATCCTACCTGGAGAGGCCAGGGATTGACTTTGGGATTTTCTCCATGAAAAGATGGTCTGTCACTGGACTGCAGACCTTTGCCTAAAACAGGAACAACGAAACAGGGTGGAGTTTAGGTGCCAAACCAATCTGCGCATTTCCTTCGCTCAGGGGTTAGAGGCTTGCGTTCAGAAGGCTTCAGGTTCAACCCACCACCATCTGCAGGCAGGGCTGGAAGAGTCTCTGAACTGCCACCTCCTGCCTTGTTTTTGCTGCATGAACAGCACCCAAGGGCCACAAGCCTGGGCAGGGTGCCTGGGGGGTCCTGGGGCTGCCTAGAGAACAAGACACACACCCCTGGCCTCGCCAGGAAGCAGAGCAGGACGTTTGGCACCAGCTTGGCTGCAGCAGGAGTTGCCAGAAGGAGGGGATACAGAAGTTTTGATATGAGATATTAGATTCCCCCAAGGTTTATTTCCAATTAACAAGTGCCTTGTCATTTATTCTCTTTTCCACATTAGCTCAATCATTTGAAGTACAAAGCTCATAGCTGTCAACTTACAGATTTGAAAATAAGGGACCAGCAGCCTTGAAAATAAGGGACCAGCAGCCTTGAAAATAAGGGACCAGCAGCCTTGAAAATAAGGGACCAGCAGCCTTTAAAATAAGGGACCTGCAGCCTCACCTGTTCCAGGCACTGCAGTCTTCCTGTCCTCCTGCAGTCTGGTCAAACTCATGCTGGTAGCTTCGAGAACACTGTCCAACCAACTTTGTAACCAGAGGTTCAACTGAACAGAATCTGAATCACATGCACCACAAGGCCTATGCAGCCTCAACTTAAGATGGCTCCCCGGCCTGGCTTTGCACTGCAAAGTTTGCAGCAGCACGTGCAACAAAATGGCGTCCAGCATTCAAACCCCCCTCCCCAGCTTGCATTAACTAGCCACACACAAGGCATGCAAGCTCCACCTCCCAGTCGTTCTTAGACTTCTTATTGGGTGAGCAACACAGCCAAGCAACACAGTTGGAGCCTCCCTCCTCCCTGGCCGGCAGGGAGGGAGGGAGAGGAGCTGCTTCCTTTGAAATTTAAGGGACATCATTTAAGGGACATTTAAGGGACATCTATCAATAAGGGACAGCAGTGGGACATGGCGCTGGAATAAGGGACTGTCCCTTCAAATAAGGGACACTTGACAGCTATGACAAAGCTCCACCCAACCTCTTTAGGGACTGCACTCTGGATTTGTGTCGGGTTTAACCCTTAGCCTTTACTTCTCCTGGAGATGTCCCTCCCGGAAGGCAGCGAGAGTGGGTTGTTCCTTGGGGTTTAATAATATATATATTATTATATAAACCTCGGGGTTTAATAATATATATATTAACAACCAGATTATCAATCAATATATCCAATTACATTCCCCCCTTTTTATCCCCTCTCCTCCCTCCCTCTCCCCGCCCCCAGGACTTCCCTCAGCTCCTCTCTGGTTTCTTTGCACATATTGTTCTCTGCACATTGTAAAATTGTACATATCATTGCCTTATCTATTATATATGCAGCTAATAAATTTGTGGATATTTATTCAAAACCTGCCAAGGAGTACAGATCATTTTGTTGTCTTTTTAAATAATTTGTAAAAAGTTCCCATTCTTCCTTGAAATCACGATGGTCCTTGTCACACAGTTTATATGTCAACTTGGCCAATTCTGCATAACTCATCAGTTTTTCTTGCCACTGTTCTTTCGTTGGGATTTCCTCATTCTTCCATCCTTGTGCTAACAAGACTCTTGCCGCTGTTGTAGCAAACATAAATAAGGGGGGAACCACTTGTGTTGAGCTATTTCACTGCTTTTTTATTATTTGCTCATTGCAAACCACTAAAAGCCTGCAGATGTTGATAATAAACCTAGTACCGGTAATTTATATTGCAAGTGTATCTAAGCAAGGGCACGATGTTCACTGTTATCGGATGGGAAATGGCAGTTTTCTGACAGTCCTGCCATGATTCCATCAAGCTGATAAAGGGAACCTTTGGGCCTCCAGATGCGGTGAGATTCTTGCGCCCCGGCTAACGTGGCCAACATTCAAGAGTGACAGGAGTCAGAGTTGGAACCTATCTGGAGGGTTGCAGGTTTCCTGGGCACGTCACATATTTCAACATGGAAAAATGAGAAACCAAGGGAACAGAAATGGACAGATCCTTCCACCCCTAGCCAAAGCGCAATGGTGAAGCACTGTCACAAACTGGCAGGATGCCAACAAGTGTGTGCCAGGGGGGAAGTGGGGCTAGAGTCTGGCTCAGGAGAGGCAGGCAGTGGTTTGTGGGGCACTGTGGTTTGCCAGGGAGCAAGGCGGAAGAAGCTTCAAAGCTGGAGGGTGGAACACAGGGTGGGATGGAGGAAGAGGCAGGTCAGGCGAGTGAAGGGCCAGGGGCTTCTCAACCCTCTCCTGTACCACTGTCTCCCTGAATCGGGGGGGGGGGGACTGAAGAGGGGAGAGCAGAGGCGGTTTCCGTGCAGGTGCAGTCTCCGTCTCTGGTGGAGGGAGAGTGGTCCGCTGTGGCTGCAGCTGCTCCTGGAGCGCAGACCTGGGAATAGGTGCCTAGACACTAGACTGGCACGCACAGGTGCCCAGAGCTCTAGAAGCAACTGCATGCAGAACATCCCAGGTTCAACATCCAGTGGCATCTCCAGTTGGGACTGGGAAGGTCCCCTGTCAGTCAGGGGCAGCAACACAAGGCTCGGTGGGCCAGCGCTGTGACTCAGAACAAGGCCCTTTCCTAGGCGATCCCTCGGAACCGAGTAAGATTGTCTTCCATAAACACGGTTTTAACAATGAGTCCGTAAGTGACTATGGAGGCCAATTCTGGATCCCCACGTCCTTCCACAGTGAGGACATTGGCTTCCAGGCGGGAGTTGATCCCGGTGAGGGTTTGCCAAGCGTGCCTTCCTCCTAGCACGTTTCTCCCTTGCGTCCTGAGTTTGAGTGTCTTCAAAGCCCACAACACCTTTGGAAAAGGCAGTTCTCCAATTTGAGCGCTCGAAGGCAAGTGTTTCCCAATTGTTGGTGTTGATACTACATTTTTTAAAGCTTTGCCTTGAGAGAGTCTTTTAACCTCTTTTGTTGACCACTAGCATTACACTTTCCATTTTTAAGTTCAGAATAGAGTAGTTGCTTTGGAGGACGATCATCAGGCTTCCGCACAACAGTCCAATGAAGTTGATGTTAAAGAATCATTGCTTCAACACTGGTGATCTTTGCTTCTTCCAGAATACTGATATTATTTCGCCTGTCTTCCCAAGTGATGTGTACAATTTTTCGGAGGCACTGCTTATTGAATCTTTCAAAGAGTTGGAGATGGCGTTTATAAGTGGTCCATGTTTCACAAGCGTACAGTAAGGTTGGTAGTACAATAGCTTTGTAAACAAGCATTTTGGTTTCCCTGCGAATGTCCGGGAAGTCTTCCGAGGGGCACATCCCAGTGGTGGGTGGGGCCTGAGGCAAAAGTGGGCGGAGCAACAAATGCAAATTCTACTTTTGCTCAGTAGGGTAGTTCCTAGACCAGGCATGTCCAAAGTCCATTTTGGGGCTTGTTTTATCCAGCCTCTGTGGCTGTTTATTGGGGTCAGATCCTAAAAAAAGCTCAACATTCCTTAAAAAAGGTCAACAACTTTGGGGGGAAATCCCATTAAAAGCCCAACCACTTCAATCCTTAAAAAAGCTCTTTGGTCGGCCCTCACGCAGGTTCACTTCATCAAATCTGGCCCTCTTTAAAAAAGTTTCACCCGCTTCATCCTCCACCCAGGCAAGCAAGGGCCCACGTTTAGCCAAAAGACTGATGGAGGGTCTTAGGCATGGTCAGGGGAGAGTCACAAGGGCCACACGCGACCCCAGCCCAGCTCCATTATCTTGCTCAGCGCTTCCCTTCCAAGAAGTAAGCCTCCTGTACCAACGATTGTCGGATCCAGATCACAGATAAAGGAAGAGGAAGATTAGGTGGTCGTGCAAAACCGTTTCCAGCTGCTGGTAGCCAGTCTATAAAACATGATGTCACATGAAGAGAGCCAGTCCGGTCCCTTTCTTCAACTTCAGAAGCCGAACGATGGAGCAGCCGGGGAGATTCTGCTTCCTCCTCTTTGCCCTTTTGTCTGCCCACTTCGACACTGGCGGTGAGTAGCCACTTCATCCAATCTGATGGCCAGAGCCCTCTGACCATGGAACAGTCTCCCTCGGAAGGCGGTGGGCTCTCCTCCACGGGAGGTTTTTAAGCAGAGGATGATCTGTCAGGGATGCCTCCGTAGAGATTCGTGCATTGCCCTGGGGGTCACTGCCAGCTCTAGGATTCTGCGATTCTATGATCACTGGGTTGAAGCAATTGCCCTATGAGGAAAGGTTGCAGCATTTTGGACTTCTTAGTTTACAGAAAAGGCAAGTGACTTGAGGGAGGTGTTTAAAATGGCACATGGCGAGCAGAACAACAATAGAGAAAGGTTTTCCCCCCCGCGCCCCCGGTGTCTCGTAACTCTAGAGATTGTGGACATCCAATAAAGGCAAATGCTGAGGAATTCAGGGTAGATAAAAGAAAGTGCTTCTTCACTCAGCACATAGTTAAAACTATGGAACTCCCTCCCACTGGAGATGGTGAGGGTCACCAATTAGGATGGCTAAGATTCTTAAAAGATATGCTGGATAGACAAGCTGACAAGCCCACCTCACAAGACTCCTTCTCCCCCAAGTCCTACCTCGACGGTTCCGAGATTGACGCCATTTCACGGTGTGGTGGAATTGGCGACTCTGGCCTCTCTCTTTCAGGCAGCCTCCGCAGCAAGATCGTCGGGGGTGGTGAATCGAAGCCACATACAAGGACGTACGTGGCAGCTCTGAAAGGAGGCAGAGGTTTCATGTGCGGGGGGTTCCTCGTGGCCCCTCAGTGGGTCCTGACTGCAGCCCACTGCAATGGGTGAGTAACGCAGAGTGGGTTTGAATTTTTAGACTTTCAGCTTCCAAAAATGAGGGGGGGGGGCTAAAAAGTTGACTTTGGAATTGAAAAGGTTTTTAGACTGGGTAAGTAGAACGTGTGTAAAATTGCATAGAAATAATTAAAACTGTACTGTATGTACTGTATAAAGGTAAATGTAAAGGGACCCCTGACCATTAGGTTCAGTCGTGGCCGACTCTGGGGTTGTGCGCTCATCTCGCTCTAGAGGCTGAGGGAGCCGGCGTTTGTCCGCAGACAGCTTCTGGGTCATGTGACTAAGCCGCTTCTGGCGAACCAGAGCAGCGCACTGAAACAGCGTTGTATGTACGGTATACAGTACATGAAAGAACATTGTAAAGATTTGAAAATGTTTGCAGCTTTGATTTAAAATATTTTGTAATGTTGATTTTAGATACCGGTTTACAAATACTAAAGTTAATTTCTCTAAGCATAAAAAGAAGGTAAATAGGGTGATGGAGAAATGCTAAGGTGAATGTGATTACATATGGAAGCCGGGGGGGGTAATCGGCTGTGGCTTTCTGTTGATTCTCTTCTTGTTCAAAGAGATATCTCCGTCATTCTGGGTGCTCACGACCTGAAGGCCGTCGAAAGCACCCAGCAGGTGTTTGGAGTCAAAAGTTACCATCAGCATCCGGATTATATGGTGGTTGCTGGAACCCCCTTCAACGACATCCTCCTGTTAAAGGTATGGAGAAAGATTGTCAACTGGTGCTTTCGCCCGAAATGCATATGTCATTATTTATGGAACTGTCAAATTTCAGGTTGCAAATAGCGTTCTGTATCCACATACAGAAAAGTAAGACGACAAGTCAAGTCAAATAGATAGTAGGTTGATATTCTATGCAGCCTACTACTTGCAAGGGGCGGGGAAGAAATTCAATAAATTTTGTATTTACAGTGGTACCTCCAGTTGCGAACAGGATCTGTTCCAGAGGTCCGGCCGTATCCCAAAGTTTTCACAACCGGAGAGACCACTTCTGCGCATGCGCGCGGGGAGTAGCACTTCCAGGTTTGCCTCTTTCGCAACCTGAAGTTTACGTTACCTGAGGGTAACGTAAGCCGAGGGTCCACTGTACAGGCACACATACCAAGTGGCAATAATACGTATAATTTTGGAATAATACATAAACCCAAACACAGCCACCTTTTCAAAATCAGCACATCTCTGAAACTGGCAATGTATTTCTCCAGTCAAGTTGTGTCTACAGAAAGGCATATACTCAGGTAAAGTGTCTACTGGAGGACATTTCCATCAAAATTCCACCCCACACTCCATTTTATCTGATCAGTGAAAACAAACAAAAACCTCCAAAATCACAACAAAGGCATGTTGCCAGCAGGGAGGCAATCTGTCCCTCTTAGTTCCTCCCCGTATCTTATTTTCCTATTCTCCACATTTCTATATCAACTTGCATCTTTTTAAAACACTCTCTTGAAAACTCACCAGCAGTTGTGTGCAAATGCAGTTTTGCTTAATATGCACATTTCCCTAACCCAATTTCCCCCTAATAGAATGCATTCTTGTTTTGCTGTTTTCATAGGATCATAGACTTGTAGAGCTGGGAGGCCTCACCCCAAAAGTCACCCAGTCCAGCCCCCTGAAAAGCAAGAGTCATAGATAAAGAGTCTCTGCTATCCAAACTATGTTTAAGCTCCCCCGCCCCACCCCTGCCCCGTCCAACACTTTCTCAGGTTCCCTTGTGGAACAGAGCCCCTTCCGCCCTAAAAGGAGGTGGAGTTGTGGGCTTCATGGCCCCACCATGTGCGCGGCGGCTGGAGCGATTGGGGGGATTCCCAGCCGTATCATCCCCTGGCCAGCCAATTGGCTGGCTCTGGGGGCGTGGCCTGCCCTACTTAAGGCAGGACGTGGCCGGGGATCTCCCTCTTTCCCCGCCTGCCAACTGTTCCTGCTTTTCCCACCCTCCCACTCTATAAGGTTTTCGTTCCTTGACCTTGCTATGGACCTTGGTTGGTCGCCGTTGAGGGGCCTGGTAGGAATTTTTGCACTTGGCAAATTGGCACCAACCACTTGGTTTTCGCCTACCTCGTAGCAAATCCTCAGAACTTTCTGGGTATTGGCGGTTAGGCATTCATATAGTTTTGTAGATAGAAGAAGGGAGGTAGCACCATCACCTGCCCCGCATATTGAAGGGTAGTCCGGTAAAGCAGTGTTCCCCAACCTTGGATCTCCAGCTGTTTTTGGACTACAACTCCCATCACCCCTCGCTAGCAAGACCAGTGGTCAAGGATGATGGGAATTGTAGTCCGAAAACAGCTGGAGACCCAAGGCTGGGGAACACTGCGGTAAAGGATTCCGGGGGGCGTGGCCTGTCCAAAGCCTAGGGAGGTGAGGGCCTAAGGCACGCCCCCTATCGGTGACCCCGGGGGAGTTCCTAGTTGATGTGCATCAGCAGGACTCCCCCTACTGGTGGTTAACCATTCCCGGACTTCAAGTGGATGGGCTGAAGTCGGATATAGTCTGTTAGGACCAATGCCAAAGCCAATACTGCTCCTCACCTGTAACCAACAAAGTTGTGGCCTTATTTGGCCCATTAACCTTAATAATTGTGTCACGTGTCTTTATTTCACTGGGGGGGGGGCTGGGACCTCGCCACACAACTCTTACCTAGTCCCACTTCTCTGAAGTCTCTCAGCCCCACTCACCTCCCAGAGTGTTTGTTGTGGGGGAGGAAGGGAAAGGAGAATGTGAGCCGCTTTGAGACTCCGTAGGGTAGTGATAAACCGGGATATCAAATCCAAACTCTTCTTCTTCCTTGTCATTTGACTCTATCGGTTCGGGTTCTGCCCTCTGGAGCAGCAGAAAACAAGCTGGCTCCATTTTTCGTGTGACAGTCCTTCAGCTCTTTAAAGTTGGCGCTCATATCTCCTCTCAGTCTTCTTTTCTCCAAGCTAAACATACCCAACTCCCTCAACCATTCCTCGTAAGGCTTGTTTTTCACGATTATATGCACTTATATGCATACTTTACCCTGGTATATACATATTTCCACTCTACGTGCACATTACTTGGCTGTGGAAATTTGCTCTACAAAATTCAGAGAAGCATGAATTTCAAAGGAAGGCTGTGTTTTGATGAATGACTTGGGTTGTATCCAACCTTAGACTTGGATTGGGCAGATTAAAATTAAAGGACATGACTTACTTAAGTCTATCAATCTAGAACTTAGCTAGATACTACCCATTATTTCCAAAAGCACGGATTAAATTAACGTTAAACGTTCAGTGGATAAAGTTTCTCCCCCACCCTGAGCTCTCAGTGCCCTCTCTGTGATGTCTCATGACCCTCTGGAGGCAGGCCGGTTTCAGACCACCCTCTTCTCCTTCTTCCTCCCCTGAAGCTCGACCGTGAAGCCAAGATCAACAAGTACGTCCAAGTCATCCCATTACCGGAAAACGAAAACGACCTCCTCAAAGACACAGAATGTTTTGTGGCTGGATGGGGCCGCATTGATGCGAGATACGAAGCCAGCTCCAAACTTTTTGAGACCAATGTCACCGCCCTTGGCCGCCGGAAGTGCCTCCAGTTCATTCCGGAACTCACCGACGGGATGGTGTGCGCCGGCAGCCGGGCCAAGCTCTGCGACGTCAGCAATGTAAGCCCACATGTCATTGTCAAAAGCAAGGAGACAGCTTTGCAGAACAAAAGCCCATGCATTTTACAAAATTGCACGTGCTAATTCATATACAGAGATGCAATTTTTAGAAATATTTACTAAAAGTTTTGGGGCTGCCAGCATCTTTTTTTTAGGCCCATGGGCTGCTTTGGATCTTTGAGTGAGGGCTGTTGGTGCCGCCACCTCTGGTCACTTCTGGTGGAATTCATCTGAGCCTTGCAAAGTCCATGGAGTTGAAAGAGGAAGTGGGGAAGGAGCCCCCCCTTGCCCCCTTTCAGCTCCGTATACTTTTCAAGGGAGGAAAAGGCAGTCACCAGCACATAGGGGGGGGAGAACCCAGAGACCCCGGGAAGACCGGAAGAGTACTTTTGCACCCATGGGTGCCACTTGGGCGATCCCTGTGGTGATTTAAACGGAAACAGAGTGCAATTGCCTGTTGTGGGCAAGGCGAAGAGCAAGGATCAATCCATATTAGTGGTTTTTCTGCTTCTTGCAATTCACACAAAAAATGCCCCAACTCTAAAAAAGTCTCCACTTTGCATCCTTCTGTGATCTTTCAGAAGACTTTTATGCCAACGTTTTAAAACGGATTGTGTTGTTCTTGCATGACAGATTATCAGTCACATGCACACAACTTCCCCTCCCCCACAGAAACCTGGGAACTGTAGTTTGTGGAGGGGGTTGGAAATCAGAGGTCTGAGAAGGGTGCACAGCAGGTCCCAGGGTTCACTGGAAGAAGCCTGTGCTTTAATTGTGCATTCACTGAGCTCTAAATGTGAGTGGTTTCAGTCCTGCAGAAGCAGACCTATCTTTCTGCAGCTTCCCCGCCGCCCAGAACTGCTCAATCCACAACTGTTTGAATCCACCCCATCAAACTTCCTTTTCTGCAGTGGGAGGCAGGATTGTGCTTGTGGTGGGGCCTGCTGGCATTGATGGAGGTTAATTGGGAGAGGGGGAGAGGGAATGGAGGAGGCCATGCCCTCCCAAGAGTCTAAGCCAGTGGTGGCCAAACTTGGCCCTCCAGCTGTTTTGGGACTACATTTCCCATCATCCGTGACCACTGGTCCTGTGAGCTAGGGATGATGGGAGTTGTAGTCAAAAAATAGCTGGGGGGCCAAGTTTGGCCACCACTGGTCTATGCAATAATCTGCAGGTGCTTCTGCCGTGATGAAGCTTGCAAGCCATCTATCTATATCTATCTATCTATCTATCTATCTATCTATCTATCTATCTATCTATCTATC
>JAXCMG010000120.1:864192-885287 GCA_034642415.1 Podarcis siculus
TTATTATTATTATTATTATTATTATTATTATTATTATTATTATTATTTATACCCCGCCCTCCCCAGCCAAGGCCGGGCTCAGAGCTGCTTACAAGTAATAATAAAAACAAGTTGAATGATTACAACTTAAAAACAAGATTAAAATACAACATTGAAACATTGAAACATTAAAATGCAGCCTCATCACAGGAAGAGAAAGGAAAAAAGAAAGGGGGGGGGTCAAATTGATTCCAAGCCAAAGGCCAGGCGGCACAACTCTGTCTTACAGACCCTGCGGAAAAAAATCAGATCCCGCAAGGCCCTGGTCTCATGAGACAGAGTGTTCCACCAGGCCGGAGCCAGCGTTGAAAAGGCACTGGCTCCTTAGGGCCCAGGACCTCTAGGGTGTTGCTGTTTATGGACCTTGAGGCTCTCCGTGGGGCATACCGGGAGAGGCGGTCCCGTAGGTATGAGGGTCCTAGGCCGTGAAGGGCTTTAAAGGTCAAAAGCAGCACCTTAAATCTGACCCTGTACTCCACCGGGAGCCAGTGCAGCTTGAAAAGCACTGGGTGAATATGCTCCCATGGCAGAGACCCCGTGAGGAGCCTCGCTGCAGCATTCTGCACCCGCTGGAGTTTCTGGGACAGCTTCAAGGGCAGCCCCACGTAGAGCGAATTACAGTAGTCAAGCCTGGAGATGACCGTCGCATGGATCACTGTGGTCAGGTCGGGGCGGGAAAGGTAAGGGACCAACTGCTTGATGCGGCGAAGGTGGAAAAATGTCACCTTGGCTGTTGCTGTAACTGTAAAGCGTCAAAATCGAGATGTGGAAAATATGGAAACAACAAGGAGAGGCAGGACTGAGATGTGGAGATATGCTTCAGAGATCCAGACCGTGGGGAGCCCTGAAAAACTAATAATTATAATTTGGACTATAATTTGGTCTTTTTTATTTTAGTTTTTTATTTTAATTGGAGTATTATGATTGGCTATATTAATTGGATGTTTTTTATTGGAAAATCAATAAAAATGATTTAAAAAAACAAAACACAGATTTATAAATAGCTTAAAACAATCTACAATCAAAGATATAAGGTGGGTCCTAGAACTATGCACCTCAAGTGTCACAAACCACCAGAGTAAAGGTACGTCTTAAGCCTTCTCCACAAGTTGTATAATGAAGGTGCCGGACGCACCACTTTGGAGAGGGAGTTCATTGAGACTCACCTGGTTGAGCCAAGGAGAAGGACAGGAGAAGACAGGGGCAGCAGAAGAGGCTGGCGGAGTCTCCACATCCTGATACTTGCCAAGGAGGGAGGCGCCTGACATTTAGCTCTCCCACCTCTTGACCCCGTAGCTTTCTTTTGCCACCACCGGCTGGACTCTGCCTCCCGCAGGAAGCCGCAGTCTAGACTCGAGATCTTGATAGGTGAATCTCAGCAGGCCACGTGACAGATCCCCCCACTAGAACAGCAATCAGATAGTGAGGTGGTTTGTGTGCTTTGGTCCTGGCAGGGGCAGATAAGGAGACCGGGAAAGTGAGGAAGCGAGAGAACCTGAAATTGGCAGGGCTGCCCATCCCTTGCCAGGGCTGAAAGGAGCTGGAGTAGAAGAATGTCTGGAGGGCCAAAGGTTCTTAACCTGTGGACAAATGGGATGACAGAGGCCAAAACAGCCTGAGCATTTGTTCCCTAACTATGCTTGTAGCTCTTGCCTTGCCCCTTCGAGAAGTCAGCCAGGTGGAGTAAGGAGGCAAAAATAGAATGAGTTGCCTCTCTGCCTAATATTGAATATGCTGCCTCCTACTGTTTGCGCTCCCTGATTTGAGCCCCACCAGCACCAATAAGCTGTATAGGGTGTTAGGGGAGGGGCAGTACCTCTGGTGGGACACTCGTCCTCCTCCTCCTGGGGTAGTCTGTCCACCTTTGGTCCCCACCCTGCACTCTGCTCTCACCTGAGGCTCCTAAGTGCTGTCAGCATGGGAACTGGGCAGCTAAACCAAGTGAGGGCAACCAATGGGTCTCAAACTCTTTGTGAGTTAGGGGCTTCCCCTGCGTGCAAAGACAGGCTCCAGCAGACAGAGTGGACAAGACGAAGAGTGGGTGGGTCCAATGATTAAGAGTACATGACCCAGACTTGGATCTTGGCATCCCGGAATTCTTCATACATATCTGTCTGCCTGTCTGTCTGTCTGTCTGTCTGTCTAATCTCCTTGCACCAACACTTAGCTCTCAGGCAGGTTTGTAGAGGAAGATATGATCTCTCAGGTCATGTGGCCCATGCAGGGCTTTATAGATCACAACCAGCCCTTTGAATGGTGCCTGGAAACAGACTGGCAGCCAGGGAAGTTTTAACAAGGGAGCAACAAGTTCCCTGTCACTGGATTCTGGACTGGCAGAAGCTCTAATTTTTGTGTTTTTATGAGAGAAGGAGGAAGTCTTTTCTCTGCCCACTGCCTTCACGCCATGCACGATTTCATGAACCTTTGTGTTGTTGTCTTCCCACCCAGCTGGCAGCAAAACTAACACAAAACAGATTTAAAGGTGTTGCTGGTGAGCCTCTTGAATTCAGCACAGACCCCCCAACTCCCAGCACCAGGCATCTTTTAATCCGTTCCCAAATGGACTGGAAAGTCATTTTCAACCAAGAATCTCCATAAACTGTTAGGAATTCAATGTCCAATTGGAAAACAAGGGAGGTGAAACCAGCTAAATGTAAAGACCAACTGATATTTGCAAAAGTTTTTAAAAAGTTTTTTAAAAAACAAAGCAAAACAACCCCAGCCATTATCTTTATTGCTCAAATTTCATTTGCGTCAAAATCTTAAAAGTCTCTGCTGCCTCCCCAATACAGTGGTACCTCAGGTTACATACGTTTCAGGTTACATGCACTTCAGGTTACATACACTTCAGGTTATAGACTCTGCTAACCCAGAAATATTACCTTGGGTTAAGAACTTTGCTTCAGGATAAGAACAGAAATCGTGCTCTGGCGGCACGGTGGCAGCAGGAGGCCCCATTAGCTAAAGTGGTGCTTCGGGTTAAGAGCAGTTTCAGGTTAAGGACGGACCTCCAGAACGAATTAAATACTTAACCTGAGGTACCACTGTATGTATACTGACCTGAACAGTTAAGGCCACCTCCTGTCTGGGTTTCACCAACTTATCAGAGAACCAGAGGATTTTGGAACTGAATGAGATCATGCCATCCAACAGACCACAATGTCTCTTGAGCTCCTTTCATTTCACTGGAAATAAACTGCAAGTTCCAAAGTGACATGTACAAAATAGTAAATAATATCTGGCAGCTGGGGTGATGTGGTGTTGCAGACGCAGTTCCCAATAAGAGATTATGCTTCGCAGATATTGTGTCAGACCTTCGTGGAGAATGCAAAGGCTGAAAACTGATTTGGCAGCTGCATGATCAGTTAGATTTTCTTGCATTATTATTATTATTATTATTATTGACCCTCCACGTCAGCCTGCTTTAATTTTTAAAAATGAGATGTCACCTTCCTCCACTGGCAGAGCAGAGCTCCGCGGAGCAAGCCGTTGGCCGCCTCTCTCTGTGTCTGCTCCAGTCACAAGGGCGGTAAGAAACGCTCTTAGATAGTTTTGTCCATCCGGGAAGGGAGCCCACTGAGGGGCACAGCCCTAGGAGGACAGCCATGCAGACTCACAGCTGTCCATGGAGGCACAGGTCAATTCTGTAACCAGGGCAGCTGCCTACCAACTCCACCTGGTACGCAGGCTGAGACCCTACCTGCCCGCCGACTGTCTCGCCAGAGTGGTGCATGCTCTAGTTATCTCCCGCTTGGACTACTGCAATGCGCTCTATGTGGGGCTACCTTTGAAGGTGACCCGGAAACTACAACTAATCCAGAATGCGGCAGCTAGACTGGTGACTGGGGGCGGCCGCCAAGACCACATAGGTCTTGAAAGACCTACATTGGCTCCCAGGACGTTTCCAAGCACAATTCAAAGTGCTGGTGTTGACCTTTAAAGCCCTAAACGGCCTCGGCCCAGTATACCTGAAGGAGCGTCTCCACCCCCATCGTTCTGCCTGGATGCTGAGGTCCAGCGCCAAGGGCCTTCTGGCGGTTCCCTCATTGCGAGAAGCAAAGCTACAGAGAACCAGGCAGAGGGCCTTCTCGGTAGTGGCTCCCGCCCTGTGGAACGCCCTCCCATCAGATGTCAAGGAGATAAAGAATTATCTGACGTTCAGAAAACATCTTAAGGCAGCCCTGTGCAGGGAAGTTTTTAATGTGTGATATTTTAGTGTATTTTTGGTTTCTGTGGAAGCCATCCAGAGTGGCTGGGGAAACTCAGCCAGATGGGCAGGATACAAATAAAAAATTATTATTATTATTATTATTATTGTACAAACTCCACACACTCACACACGACATATGCTACGCTTCTGTTATAAATTCATAGAAAATCAACCATACATTGCATCTGCACCATTACACTTTTATTTTACTCCATGAAGGAAGGACTACAAAATGGGGAAGGTTTGATACAGGGCATCCATAATCCCTTGAGCATACCAGCACATCCACAGGAGCCCTGCCCAGTTGCTATGCCAACCCTGATGGTCTCAGACAGAAGACCATCAAGATCACAAAGAACTTGCATATGGGAGTGGATTCAACATGGACTGGAACAAAGGACAATAATCAGCTCTTCCCTCTGGGGGCAGGAAACTGCAAACTCCCCTTTGTCACCTGGAAAGTACTCATGGGGAGGGGAAAGGGGGAACCAGCCAGGTGACAAGATACTCAGGTTACCTCCACAACTCCTCCCTCAACCCCTCCTTTTTGTGATGTAGTTGTGATGTAGTCTTAGGGGTGTAGTTTGGGGGATTAGGAACTACCGTAATAAAAGTTGGGGTCTTCTTTTGTTCTGGGCTTCCATCTTGTTCCACCTGGTGGCAGGTGGGAGTCCTGTGGCGACAGTCTTCAATAAAGACCAAGCCTCCTGGCTGCTGTTTTGCTCTGGTATTCCTGGCTGGTGTCCTTGTTTTTTTGTCCAAGGGAGCCCTCAGATTTCTCTGTTAACAGGGAGAAGAAAAGGCTCAGGAGTAAACTCTACAGAAACCCAGATTGGAGGTTGGACGGCGCCTTGTCTGCCTCCTTCTGGCAACTCCTGCAGCCCAGCTGGTGCCTACCATCTTGCTCTGCTTTCCTTTGGACCCCCCCAGGGTGGCCGAGAGGGGGGTCTTGTCATCTGGCCAGCCCAGGACCTCTCCAGCTTGCAGCCTGGAGAGGTCCCTTGAATGCTACTAACACGGCAGAAACATTGCAGGAGGCAGCAGTGGGGAGATTCCAGTCTCTGCAGCCCCAGCGACCGCTGTGCTGTTCCCTCTTCCAGCCACATAGGAAACGACCACACGTTTAGTAAGTTAAAAACAATTTAATGACAAAGGTCATGGGTCATAGGTTTGGCCTTCCCCACATCGTTGAACAC
The DNA here is from genome assembly GCA_034642415.1 of Podarcis siculus. Lineage (NCBI taxonomy): Eukaryota > Metazoa > Chordata > Lepidosauria > Squamata > Lacertidae > Podarcis > Podarcis siculus. The sequence continues at coordinate 869,638 of JAXCMG010000120.1, forward strand.
CAACTCCCATCAGCAAAGCTCTGCCATTTTTCTTTTCTTTATTAGATTTATATGCCATCATTCATGCAAAGATCTCAGGGTGGTTCACAAGATAAAAATACAAAATAAAACCACAAATAAGTAATTAAAACAAAAACAATAGCAACCCCACCTCTCCAAAGAACACATTTCAAAGGCTTTACAATATTAACCTCCCTGGGGAGAGCATTCCACAAGTGGGGAGCCACTGCAGAAAAGGCCCCGTTCTCATGTTGCCACCCTCTGGACCTCTCATGGAGGAGGCGTGTGAAGAAGGGCCTCAGAAGATGAACACAGAGTCCAGGACGGTTTATATGGGGGGAGGTAGTTCTTGAGATATTGTGGTCCTGAGCAGTTTCTGGGTTCTCTCGGTTTCATATTTTTCCAGTCTCCTTATCTGAACCCACCAGCACTATCAAATTGCCGTTTTGCCACATGGCCGCCATCTCAGCTGAGATCCATCTATCAGATCTCAGGTCTAGACTGTGGCTTCGCGCAGGTGGTGGAGTCCAGTGGATGGGGGGTGATAAAAGCCGGGGGACGGAGGGACTGGGCAGCTGAGTGCCAGGCAACCTCAAGCGTCAAGATGATGTGGAGACTCCACCAGCCTCTTCTCCTGCTCCTGTCCTTCTCCTTGGCCCAAACAGGTGAGTGCAACCCCCACCCCACCCCCACTTATGAGCTCATTTCGAGCATCTTTGGGGCCAAGCCGACCTCATTCCCTCTGATGCTTCGGTCACCAAGGCAGCAGCACCAGAGGCAGGTGACAGCAGCGAGGGCAGAAACTGAGCTCACCTCTCTTGGCTCCTGGAGAAGTCTGACCCAGAGTCCTGCTCTTGGTCTCTGATGAATCCACCCTCTCACTTATCCAGGCTTTATCCCAAGCCCGCTGGCTTTACAGCACTCCCCCCCCACACACAAAAAGAGTAGACAAATGACCTTTGGTTCACCAGCTAACCAGGATCCCCACCCATCTTCCTGTCGGTCTTCCAGACTTTTATTCCAAGCTCCTGGCTTTAAAGCGCATCCAAGACAAAAGGGACGGACAAATGAATAGAGATATGTCAATGGCTTGTTATGAAGGGGAAATGGAGCCTCCCTCTTCAGGACCAGAATACCTGATGAAACCCAGGCCTGGGGGTGAACAATAGGGGAAGACCGTGGGCAAAGCTCATGACTTTGAGATTAAGGGTCTGAGCCAGGAGGGTGAGGGAAGAGAGAGGTGCAGTCAGTGCAGACAATACAGCCAGCTTCCCATGTTCCTATTTATTTCCCCTTCATCAGCTTCCTCACTGGCCACACATATTGTACTCGACTGTAAGCCCGATGGGACGGTGGCCTTTTGCTGCCCCCCTGACTCTGCATATGTGGGTGACACCCTAGAACTTCCAGGAAGGAGCTGCAGGAGCTGATTTCTGCAATACGATTCTTGCAGATCTATTGCGGAGTCAGATTGTTGGGGGGCACGAAGCCAAGCCCCACTCCAGACCCTACATGGCTGCCTTGAAGAGCATCACAGGCAATTTCACCTGTGGCGGGTTCCTTGTGATGCCCCAGTGGGTCATGACGGCTGCACACTGCAAAGAATACGGGTAAGTATCGCAAATCCCTCCCTGGTTTTTAGGAGGGGTGATGATCATTATAGAATTGTAGAGCTGTAGCCCAACCCCCTGCAATGCAGGAATCTTCTGCAAAACATGAGATCGAGAGTCTCATGCTCCACCGACTGAGCCATCCCAGCCCAGCTGAGTCCAGGGTAAAGCTGGAAGGGCCTGGAGTCTGGTCTGGTGGAGTCTGGTCTTTTGCCCAGGGGCTGGGAGGGGACTGATGCCTGGGAGCTCTGACCCTGACAGATGCAACCCTAACTGACGCTTGGTTCCCAGTATTTCTAGAGTCGTCTTGGGTGCACATGATATCTACGCTTCAGAGGACTCTCAGCAAGAGATCAGAGTTGCAGCTTCCCACCCACATCCAGAATATAATGAGGTCACGTACTCAAACGACATCCTTCTGCTTAAGGTAGCTTGGTCCAAGAAATCTCTCACTCTATCAACTCCCAGAGGTCAGGGATCCTTAAGGCAGAAGCAGCCAAGTGGTTCCTTCCATCCCATACACACACCATAATGAGCTAGAAAATGGACAGTTTACTCAGGACAAAATCCTGTCCCCAGATACCCTGAAATTTATTTGCTTTTTAGAAGATGGTTTTTAATTGTGTTTAGGATTTTTAATTGTATTGTTTTAGTACTGACAAATTTGCTGCCAAAGGCTCCTCAGGAGAAAGGTGTAGGTTACAAATTGAATTAATTACCATTAATTAACTAACACCCACCAGGAGTGATACCTCAATGCCTTCCTCATGCGCGGCACCAGAAAGATTTTGAGTGTCACATGGCAGGGCAAAGAAAGAGGTGCTCTCCCAGGCACACATTCCCAGCACGTTTGCACTCCTGCTTCAGCGACATCTATGCTGGCTTGCTCATGTCCATGTGACATGAAGGCTGGCACCATCAACCCCGCCATGTGGAAATCCCTTGCAGACGGCCGCAGTGCCTGGAGACAGACCATCAGGTGATGCATCCCTAGCAGTGACCAGAGGAGGAATGTCCGCTGGGAGGAGCGCGGAGAGAAGAAACGCCCTGGCGCATCTGCAGCAGCAGAACTGGACGTCTTCATCTGCCCTGGCTGCAATGAAACATGTCTTTCCTGCATCAGTCTCCACAGCCGCAGCAGGCGCTGCAGCCTCCCAACGAGGCTCACTCCCTTGTCTTTCGAGACAGGCAGAGGCCAACAACTTGCTTACTTAATTAACACATCAGCAGGTGCTCTGAGGCTAAGCAGCTTCAAAATTTAGAGAGGACGGTTTCAGAGGCTGATTTCATGGAGGGCAGCAGTGAAATCTTCCAGACCTTGTAACCATTAGCAGAAACAGTGAAGGCTTTTTTGCTCTTGCTACTTATTAATGTTATTCAACATAGCATTCAGAGATTGCTCCATCAACGCAAGGTGTTCTGCTGGCCTGATGGAACAATCTCCCCTCTTTTCTACCCATGCATTACTCTCAGGGTTTTTATGGCACCCCCAAAGCTAAATTACAGGTGCGGGGGGGGGGGGTCCATTGCATTAACAGGACTCGTTGCACTGACTCCTGCTAGGGCAACCATTTAGTTTTCTCCAAGCCGTTAATCACTAATATTATTATTAGAGTCATATTCTAGAGGCACAGGGCTTCCTGTCGCAATGCTAAGGTCCTCATCTCCCTCTCCTTTCCCCAGCTGGATTCCGAGGCTGCTCTGAATAAAGACGTCGCTCTCCTGCCCTTGCCGGAATCCAGCAGCGACATCTCCGGTGGGACGCCCTGCAGCGTGGCAGGCTGGGGCAAGATTGAAGACGGCCAATACCCAGGGAAACTCTATGAGGCCACTGTCACCCTCTATGACCGTAAGAAGTGCCAGGAGTTCATGCCAGATATGGATGATGGAATGATCTGCGCAGGTGACAACAGGCAACCTCAGGATGCCTCCCAGGTGAGGATTGGCAGAAACAGCAGGTGATGGGATCAGAAGTGGGGAGCCTGGGCACCTGAGTCACAGGCCATTGGGTCCATCCTGCTCAGGCTTTCCCAGATCTATCAGAAACTGGGATGGAAAGGACCCCGAGGGTCATCTAGTCCAACCCCCCGCAGCGCAAGGAACTCAACCAGATCCTACATGACAGGTGGCCATCCAGCCTCTGCTTGCATCAAAGTAGGTGCTCTATCCCTCCTCTAAAACTAGGGTTCTAGCCCTCATGGTTCCGGATAAGGGGCTGGCTTAAATAGAAACTGAAATCGCTCAGTATTGACTGGCAGGGTTTTTGACTGGAGTGTTAGTCATGAATTTAGTCATAGCTGGAGATTCTGGGGATGGGGCACGAGATGGGTGGAGAACCCTGTGCTGGAGCAGAGCAAGGAAAGGGGATAATTCTGCAGTCCAGCAAGGTGGACATGGGCAGACACTTAGACTTGGCCTGACCAGCCCAGTGGTTCTGGATCACATCATCCCTGACCACTGGCCCTGTTAGCTAGGGATGAAGGGAGTTGTAGTCCCAGAACATCTGGAAGGCCAAGTTTGGCCATGTCTGCTGTACGCCAATCCACATATGAGGTTGTCAAAGGCTGCTGTTCACTTCTGTGCCGCAAGGGGGCTCAGAATGTGCAGAATGTGGAGGTGTTGCAGCTATTTGGGGTTGTGTCTAAGTCCTGCTCAAAGTAGACCAATTGAAATTAATGTTCATCATGTCTATTGACTTCTACTGGAGTAGCAACTCTAGGTCTGGTTCACATTTTAAATGTAAAGTGAGCTTTATTTGCCCTTCCCAAACTCAAAACAGAACCGAAATTGAGCTACCCTTTGAAGCTTATTTGATAGTGGCCCAAAGTACACTTACAAAGAATGGTGCACATTAAGCAGAAACCACCCGTGGGAATGCATATACTTGTAAAATTAATGCACAAAAATGCATTACATTATAGGGAAATTGTCTACTAAAAAAAAATTATCTTAAGAGAAACATGCACAAGAATCCCCACTCAGCACCCTGGGAAACCTTGGTGGCTTGTCACTAACTCAGCCTGGCCTCCCTCACAAGGGTGAGGGGTTTGTTTGTTTTTTGGATAACAGGGAGAGGAAAGGTCCTTGGAGAAGGCGGCCAATAAATGCAATCAATATTTATTTTGGGTAGACTCAAAGAGACTGCAAAGTGATCCAGGAAAAGTGGCAAATCAAATTTTATACTGGAACAATTAGAAAGCAAGGTTGACAGATCCCGATCTTCCCTCAGCCAGGAAGCCTGCTAGGTCTCTGTCCTGGTTCAAGACCCAGATTCCCCACAGGGTGGATCCCGATCTTCCCTCAGCTGTGATCTCTGCTCTCTCTCCCTTCCGCAGGGGGATTCCGGGGGCCCCTTGGTGTGTGACGGCGTGGCACAAGGAATTGTCTCCTTTGGCGAATCTTTCTCTCCTCCAGGAATTTACACTCGTGTCACCCACTACCTTTCCTGGATCAAGGGAGTCATGGAATTGTGAAGAGAAGCAGCGACAGCAGTGGCATCATCGCTTCCTCTTTTTCAAATGCTTCTGCTTCCTGTCTTACCTGCTAGGCTCGCATTCTGCAAAGAGACCCCTCAAGGGCTGCAAATGAATATGATACATCTACCAGATGTTTAGTACAGGATTGTGTTTTCACACGTGCCTGCAGTGGCTCCCACCCCCTTCAAGAAAATCCCTCAGCCTCCTCCCGTATTCTTCCCACCCTTATTTCTCATCATACCTCTTCCGGTGACCTTTGCTGTTCCACTTCTCCCATCCTCAGGTGCCCAGAGGCCTTTCCTCTCCCTTAAAACTATTCTGCCCCTTCTCCCTCCCTAATCTGGAAAAATGGGCCTTGTGATTCTGCTCCCTTCTCCTCCAGCAGCTTCCTGTAAGTGGCAATCTTCATATCAAGAGCCATCTTTGCATTCGGCAGGACTTGGTACTTGGGCAGATGGGGAGCCATTTCTCCCTCTCAGAGCTCCATAGATCCCCAGCTCCCTCAAGTGCCTTGTCCCATTCTCCCTTGCTTCCCCTCGTCCATGGATGGGGATCTGTGGCCCACATAAGGCTGTTGAACTGGAACTCGCATCATCCCTGGCTTTTGGTCATGTTGGCTAGGGCTGAGGTGGAGTCCAGCAACATCTGGGTGGCCAAAAGGTTACCTACGCCTCACCTTAGATGATTCCACTCCCTCCCTCCCTACTTTCTCTTGCTTAAGCCTGGAGATCTGACCCAGAGCCCCATAAATCTGCCATTTGAGCCTTGCACTCCAGGACAGGTTCGTGTTAAGCCACTCAAGGTTGTGAACTGTGGGACTTTGTTGTCTCACTCAGCTGCAGCCGGTGGGGTGTGTCATTTTATTTCAGCCCTAGAAGATTTCCTTGATGCATTTGCTCATCCCCCAAAAGACCTTCCTCACCTCTAAGGTTCCTCGGCACTTTTACAAAAGACCTTGGCACCCACAACATCTTAAAATGGGGGTTCACAGTTACCATTTCACACACCAAGCCACTTAAGGGTACATGTGATATATTGTAGAAATTTAGTTCAGCTAAGCTGTAAATGTAAACTTCTCTGAATTTTGCTGGATCGGTCTCCAGCCAAGTAATTGTGAACAAATAACGTGTGTCTGTCAATGCATGTAATAGTGAAAACAAACATACAAAGCTGCATTATTTTAGGGGAAATTGCTTTGCCAATATGTGCATATTTTGCAAAATTGCATGTGGAATATATCATGGGCAACTTGAATTAAAATGCTGAACATTTGCCATGTCACGTATTGCCGCTTTATACTGTATGTGTTGCCTAGATGGGGCCTCGATCTGGATCCAGCCCTATGCTTGTTAACCTTCTTAGAGGTGATAGGACCTACTTAAACTCTCTGTAGGGAATGGGGGGAATTCAGTTTGCTAACCCCACCTCCTTCAAGCTTCCCAGAACAAACAAGAATTAACAAAATTGCCCATCTCTACTGAGACTCTGCTGGCACCCAAACATGAGATAGAAGGCACCCCCCAGCGTCATCTAGTAGTCCAACCCTCTGCAATGCAGGAATCTCAACTAAATCATCCATGACAGATGGCCGTCCAAGCTCTGCTTAGAAACCTCCAAGGAAGGAGAGTCCACCACCTCTTGTGGGAGTCTGTAAAACACACAAATATCTATCTGTCTATCTATCTGAAGGCAACAGAGATATTTTCATGAGTTAGTTATCAAAACAGAGCAAGAAAGATAATGAGAACTTGCAGATAAATGTTTGCAAGTATCAAGTGCCCCAATCAGTACATTTCCACTGGTACAGCTGTCATTTTCTGAGCAGATTTCAAGCCCATTAACTGCTGTGTGAAAGCCACTTTGGGTCTTTCTCTTCTGTGTGGCAAGAGATTAACAGTTGGGGGGGGGTGTTTTAGGGGGAAGGGACCTGTGCCAAACTGATGCAGCCTTACAGTTAGGGCTTGACAGGACTCTGGAGGACTCGCTAACAAGATTCAACCGGCCCCATCAACTGCTTTGAGGGGTCGATTTTGTTGCTAGTTGCTTCAAAATGCAACAGTTAATTCTATGTACAGTATAATATCAGAAGCTACCTGCCCTGCCCTCCAGAAACAGACCTGGGACTCCTAGAGGTTTCCTCATTCACCTTTACTGAAAGAAAGCTTTGGTACATTAGCCCCTCAAGGTACTTCATCTGATACACATAGATAAGCCCGTTCTTTGCTACACAATGCAAGCTTTGGTCATCCCCTCTTTTAATGCCCCAGCAAAAATATAGTGTCCTGATCAAGGGAAGTCATAGTCTCGCTCTATTCTGCCTTGGCCAGACCACACCTGCAGTCCTGTGTCCAGTTCTGGGCAGACCTGTTTAAGAAGGATGTTGACAAGCTGGAAGGTGTGCAGATGAGGGTGACCAAGATGATCAAGGGCCTGGAAACCAAGCCCTATGAGGAACAGTTGAAGGAGCTGGGTATGTTCAGCCTGGAAAAGGGGAGACTGAGATATGATAGACAGCTTCAAATGTCTAAAAGGCTGTCACATGGAAGATTTCATTTCACTTTTAATTTGTATAAAGCAATTCTATATTACTTTTTATACACAAGGTGGCTTACATGCTGGAGAAACAACAAAATAGCAAAGATCACACATGTAATAGCAATCTAATCCAATACAAAAAAGTCACAATAACTTTAAAAAAGAAACAACATATCAAATAAAGAAATATTAAATAATCCATTAGTATATAATGGTAAACAGTTAAATTAAATATCAGCTGGACGCTGGTAATAAAAGCTATGGGGCCAAGGGCTGGACACTTAAACACCAGGCATCTCCTTCCTTGCCAAGTGGGACTTCAAGATGTGGAGATTCCAGCTGACTCCTCCTCCCCCCAGAAGCCCCAACAGCCAGGCTTGCGATCTGATAGCAGGATGTCAGAAAGCTTAACTGGCCGGTCACATCATCATAGATCACCCACTAAAACGGCAATCTGATAGTGAGATGATGGAAGTGGATTGATTGTGGCACGACCTCAACAGCCAAACTGTGAGAACAGCCCAAAATTTGATCTTCTATAGTGGAGATTATAGAACTGACCCCTCGCCCACAGGTAGCCACAACAGCTGGGCTTGCAATGAAAATGAAAAGTGAGGTGTCAGAAAGCTTAACTGGCTGTCTCACCATAGATCACCCGCTAGAACAGCTGTCTGATAGAGACATGGTGAGCGATGGATGCCGATTGGAAGAATGTGCCAAACTGGGGGAACGGCAAAATGTTATGGGGGAGCTGCTTTGAACTTGGGGATGGGCCATTCTGTCCATTTCCATAACCCAAGACATGGTCTGGAAGTTATGTTATGGGGGTGGGGCTGCTTTGAACCTAGGGATGGGCCATTCTGTCCATTTCCATAACCCAAGACATGGTCTTGAAGTTCTTGAAGTTATGGTGCCTTCTTACAGTTCATATGTTCATTTCAGAGAGGCTAATAGAAGCACAAGACTGATGCTCAACCATTTGCTTTATTTTGCAATGCAAGAGGGTCAGAATGTGACAGGTCAAGGCACTCAATCCGCTCTCCCCCCCCCGCCCCTATTTCCAAATTCTGCTTCTCTTGTGTTCAGGGTACACTTCTCGATCCAAGGATCATGCCCTGAACAAACACTCTCAGATTGAAACCACACAGGGCCATTGACTGGGATCTCAGACATTATAGGGCAATTAAACAGCCATGCCCAGCAATAATTTGGAGAACTGTAGTTTGTTAAGGGGGCTGAGAGTTGTTAAGAGATCCACATTTCACCCCGTAGAACTACGCTTCCCAGAATTCCCTGGGGAGATGGCACGAAAATGCAGTTGTGAACTCAAGTCCCTTTGGATCCAGTTGTTTCAAAAGGAGTGGGAGGAGGGAGTGTTTGCAGCATTGGGGGGGGGGGGCAGGTGGAATTGCGGAATGAAAGCCATACAGGTTATATAGCAAGCAGAAGGTTTCTTATCGAGCCAGGCCGCAGTTGGTGGTTGCTTCTTCTCTTCAGGATTCCATGGTTTTCTTGATCCAGGGAAGGAAGTGGGCGATGCGAGAGTAAACTCCAGGAGGAAAGTGGTTGCCGTAGGAGACGATTCCATGCACCACGCCGTTGCAGACCATGGGGCCTCCGGAATCGCCCTGCAGAGAGAAGAGCCCCCAGCATCCGTCAACAACTGCGACCAAGTGAGGAAGGAAGCTGCCTTAGAATGAGACTTGGGTGAGAATCAGATCGTTGGCCCATCTGGCTCAGAGCTGTTGACACTGATTGGCAGTGGCTCTCCCAGATTTCAGGAAGACCCAGCCTCCAATTGTCAGCCATACAGGGCTTTTACTAGGGCACTGCAAGCCCAGTGAGACACAGCCTCAACCGGCAAGTAGTTGAGGGGTGGCACCCCAAATACGAACGCAAGCAAAGGGGCCGTCATGTGTTGGCGCTGCCTTTAAGCCTGGGGCACAGCGCCTTCCATCTCTTTCTTCTTCCTTCGTCCGCAGCAGCTAGAGCAGTAGCTCTTGCAGACATGTAGTTTTGTCCTTCTCTCCTGGTTCTCTGGTAAACACAACCTTCACATTCCAAACCATCGCCTGCTCAGCCTCTCTCACACACATTTCAACTTTAAATTTTATTATTCCTTTAATTTCTATGACACCAGGAAATGGTATGAAAGAAAAATAAAGAGAGCTTTTTGTCCATATATGTGAGGAAGTGTGTGTGTGTGTGTGTGTGTGTGTGTGTGTGTGAGAGAGAGAGAGAGAGAGAGAGAGAGAGAGAGAGAGAGAAAGGGGAGGAGAGAGTTTTGCTTCACTAGTGCCCTCAGACATGGATTTGACAGCTTGTGACTTGGCTTGCTTTCTTGAGCTGCCTCCCCCTTCCCAGGGGTTGGAGACACCCACACCCTTCACAAAGGGGCACAGCTCAATGGCAGAGGATCTGCAGGAGGACCCAGGTTTGATCCTCAGGTGGGATGGGGAATGCACCACTCTGGAAACCGCAGAGAGCCCCCGCCAGCCTGTGTCAACAATACAGAGCAAATGGGCCAATGCTATGAACCAGAAATCTCTCTGAGCAATGGCCACGAGGGCTGGTGGAAGTTTGGGTCCAGCAACACCTGGAGGGCCCCCGATTTCTCTGCTGCTGACCCCGGTCACCAGTCCTGCCTGCTGACCCTCACCTGGCTTGTATCCCGGAGCTGGTTGTAGCTGCCCGCGCAGATCATGCTGTCGTCCAGCTCTGGGTAGAACTTCATGCACTTCCTACGACTGTAGATGGTGACATTGGTCTCAAAGAGCTTCTCCGTGTCCTGGTTGTCATCAATCAGGCCCCATCCTGCCAGGCTGCAGGGGGTCCCGTCAGGGAGGTCACTGCTAGATGTGGGCAGGGGAATCATCTGGACGTTTTTGTTCAGAGTAGCCTTGTGGACCAGCTGCAGGAAGGTGAAGGAGAAGAGTCAAGCAATCTCCCTTGCAAAACAAAGTCTTCCCTGGAACACCCGCCCCCCCCGTCCCTGTAGCTCAGCAGGTGCAGCACCTGCTCTGCATGCAGAAGGTTCCAGGTTCAACCCCCAGCCTCTCCAGGTTGGCTGTGGAGAGACCCTTCTACGAAACAGAACCTCTGAAGAGCTGCTGTTAGTCAGTGCCAACAACACTGATCTAGGTGGACCTTCGTTCTGGGAACCTTGAGGCCTGGGAACTTCCATTATTGCTTCAAAGCTTTTTACTGACAAATCAAGTGTTTCATTATTTTTAGAGCAAGGGCCATAGCTCATCGGTCCCTCTTTCAAGGTGGGCATCTCCAGGCAGGACAGAGAATTTCCTCCATCTGAAGTCCTGGCGTTCCTCTGCCAGTCAGTGTAGACAACACGGAGCCAGATGGACCAAAGGAACTGTTGGAGTTGGAAGGGGTTTCCAAGGTCCTCTAGTCCAACCCTCTCCTCCCAGGGATCTGGGATGGAATTCATGCCTTTGAAATGTGGGTTGCTTTGATGGAGGGACAGCAGCTGTGGCAGGAGGGGAGTATACATCTCTGATTAAAAGCAAGCAGGTTGCTGGTCCTCGTGAGAATGGAAATGCAGAAGAATGAATGTGTGTGAGCCATAGCTCTTAGTGCAAAGTGCCAAGGTAAATCTGCAGACCCACAAAATATCACCACCCTGTTTGCCAGTAACAATAACAATAACAGTACCTTGTCCACCTGACCGGGCGGATTCCAACAGATATAAAAGCTTAATAAAACATCAGACATTAAAAACTTCCCTATTCAGGTTTGTCTGGCAGGGCAAAAAGCCCAGAATAAAATTTAAGATATTAACTGATGCGAAAGAAAGAGGGGGATTTGCCCTGCCGGACTTGAAGTTATATTATGAATCAGCGGCCTTTTGCTGGCTGAAAGATTGGCTACTTCTTGAGAACACGGACATTTTAGATTTGGAAGGGTTTAATAACAGGTTTGGTTGGCATGCATATATATGGTATGACAAGGTTAAAATTCACAAAGGTTTCAAAAATCATATTGTTAGGAAAGCATTATATAATGTCTGGATTCGATATAAGGATTTGTTGGAAAACAAAACCCCTAGGTGGTTGTCACCAATGGAAGCTAAAGAGGTGAAAAAGCTCAATATGGAATCCAAATGGCCTAAATACTGTGAGATTTTGGAACAAGAGGGTGGAAAAGTGAAATTACAAAGCTATGAGAAATTGAAGTCCAAGGTAAGAGATTGGCTTCATTATTTTCAGATTAATGAGGTGTTCAAACAAGACAGGAAAATTGGCTTCCAGGTGGAGAGATCAAAATTAGAAACTGAATTGTTAGAACCCAATACTAAGAATTTGTCAAGAATGTACAACTTGCTGTTGAAGTGGAATACACAAGATGAAACAGTTAAATCAGCTATGATTAAGTGGGCGCAAGACATTGGTCATGATATTTTGTTTGCTGACTGGGAACAGTTATGGACCACCGGAATTAAATTTACGGCATGTAATGCCCTAAGAGAGAATATTATGAAAATGATCTACAGGTGGTACATGACCCCAGTCAAGCTTGCAAAAATATATCATATGCCCAATAATAAATGTTGGAAATGTAATGAAGCTGAAGGTACTTTTTATCATCTTTGGTGGACGTGCCCAAAGATTAAGGTCTTCTGGGAAATGATCTATAACGAAATTAAGAAGGTTCTTAAGTGCACCTTTCACAAGAAACCAGAGGCCTTTCTCTTGGGCATGGTTGGCCAAATGGTATTAAGGAAGGATAGGATGTTTTTTATGTACGCTACAACAGCAGCAAGAATTCTTCTAGCAAAGTATTGGAAGACACAAGAACTACCCACACTGGAAGAATGGCAGACGAAGGTGATTGACTACATGGGACTGGCTGAGATGACTGGCAGAATCCGTGACCAAGGAAGAGAGACGGTGGAAGAAGACTGGAAGAAATTTATTTTTTTTATTATTTTATAAGATTTTTTATTGCGTTTCTTTCCATAATTCTGTACATTGCAAACAAATAAAAAGGTTACAAGAAACCATTTTTCTTTTTTTTTAACAAAACAATAAAATCAAAAACAAAAATAAATCCCTACTTGGACTTCCCCACCCCTTCCGATTCTGCGTTCTTTAAATTAACAATGTCAGCAATTTGTTACCTTATGTCGTACCTTATTGTAACTTTCACATGTTATGTATCCAAATTCAATATATTGTATCACAGTTTTAATACCTTTAAAATAAACGTAACATGTTCAATTCATATTATCTCCTTTTCTCTTTTGTCACTTATTTTACTATTTACTTAATCACAATTGCTAAAGCATATCATTTCCTAATCATGCACAATCTTAAGATTCATACAGCTTGTAATATTTTTGCAAATAGTCTTTAAACTTTTTCCAATCCGCCTCGATTGTTTCTTCATCCAAATCTCGGATTCTGCCGGTCAGTTCAGCTATCTCCATGTAGTCCATCAACTGCGTCTGCCATTCTTCCAGCGTGGGTAAATCTTGTGACTTCCAATGTTTTGCGATGAGTATTCTTGCTGCTGTGCTTGCATACATAAACAAAGTTCTGTCCTTCTTTAACACCTTCTGGTCCACCATGCCCAACAGGAAGGCCTCTGGTTTCTTGGGAAAGGTATACCTAAATACCTTTTTCAACTCATTATAAATCATTTCCCAGAAGGCCTTAACCTTTGGGCATGTCCACCAGAGATGAAAGAAAGTCCCCTCTGCTTCCTTACACTTCCAACATTTATTGTCAGACAGGTGATGTATCTTAGCTAACTTGACTGGGGTCATGTACCACCGGTATATCATTTTCATAATGTTTTCCTTCAAGGCAGTACTTGCCGTGAATTTCATTCCGGTGTTCCATAACCTTTCCCAGTCTTCAAACATAATGTTGTGTCCAACATCCTGTGCCCATTTTATCATAGCAGATTTAACTGTCTCGTCCTGTAAGTTCCACATGAGCAGCAAGTTATACATTCTAGATAACAGCTTTGTCTTTGGTTCTAACAGTTCTGTCTCTAGTTTCGACTTTTCCACCTGGAAACCGACTTTTTTATACATTTTAAAAACCTCTTGAATTTGAGCATAGTGTAACCAATCTCGCACCTTATTTTTTAGTTTGTCCTGGCTCTGCAACTTCCAACTGTCTCCAATTTTTTCAGTTAATTCCCAATATGGAGGCCTGCTGGCCGAAATATTGGGAATTTTTCGGGCCTTGGCCTCCACTGGTGATAACCACCTCGGTGTTTTACTCTCTAATAAGTCTTTGTATTTCATCCAGACTGCAAAAATTGCTTTTCTGACAATATGGCTTTTAAACAATTTATGAACTTTAACCTTGTCGTACCATAGGTATGCATGCCAACCAAAAACATTGTTAAAGCCTTCCAGATCTAGGACATCAGTGTTTTCCAACAAGAACCAATCTTTCAACCAGCAGAAGGCTGCAGCTTCATAGTACAACCTCAAGTCCGGCAGGGCAAACCCCCCTCTTTCTTTTGAGTCTGTTAATATTTTAAACTTTATTCGGGGCTTTTTGCCCTGCCAGACAAATCTAGATATATCCTTCTGCCATTTTCCAAAGCAATCCACTCTGTCCACGATCTGTAAGGTTTGAAACAAAAATAACATTTTCGGCAGCACATTCATTTTTATAGCTGCGATTCTTCCCAACAAGGAAAGTTTCAGTCTTGACCAGATTTCTAAATCCTTTTTAACTTCCAACCAACATTTCTCATAATTATCCTTAAATAAATTCAAATTTTTGGAGGACAAATAGATCCCTAAGTATTTCACTTTTTTAACCACATTTAGTTCTGTTTCTCTCTGAAACCCCTCTGTTTCTGTAGTTGTCAAATTCTTGGTCAGAACCTTAGTTTTTTGTTTATTCAACCTAAATCCCGCCACCCGACCAAATTCAGATATAAGTTCAAGAACTCTTTTTGTGCTGGATTCTGGCTCCTGCAATGTCAAAACTAGGTCATCTGCAAATGCTTTCAGTTTGTATTGTTTCACTCCGACCTCTATCCCTTGTACCAACCGGTCCTCTCTGATCATGTTCAGTAGCACCTCCAGGACTGAAATAAATAAAAGAGGGGATAGAGGGCACCCTTGTCGTGTCCCTTTTTCAATTTTAAATTCCTCCGTCACCACATTGTTCACTATTAATTTAGCTTTTTGTTCTGAATAGATTGCTTGTAATCCATTTTCAAACCCCCGTCCCACTCCCATCCCTTCCAAATTTTTCTTCATAAACATCCAAGATATATTGTCAAATGCTTTCTCCGCATCAATAAAAATTAACACCGCCCTTGTGTTCCTATTAGTTTGCAAAAGTTCCAAAATGTCAATGATGTTTCTGGTATTCTCATATAGGTGTCTACCAGGGAGAAAGCCTGCTTGGTCTTTATGAATTACTTCATTTAAAACTTTTTTAAGTCTACTTGCCAAAATGTCTGCAAATATTTTGTAATCCACATTCAGGAGTGAGATGGGACGGTAGTTCTTGAGCTGGGTCTTTTCAGATTCTGACTTAGGTATCAATGTGATGAAGGCTTCTTTCCACGTTTCTGGTGCCCTCTTCCCATCCATGATCTGGTTGCATACCTCCAACAAAGGTTGTATCAAATAGTCCTTCAGAGTCTTGTAGTATTTGGAGGTAAGCCCATCCGGGCCTGGAGATTTGCCTAGTTGCATATTCTGAATGGCACCTTCAATTTCCTGTAAAGTTATTGTAGAGTTCAAGATTGATCTTTTATCTTGAGTTATTTTTGATAGTCCATTTGTCTTTAAAAATTGATCTATCTCTGATTCTTTCTGAGGCCCCTGTGCGTACAATTCTTTAAAGTATCTATGGAAGCACTTCCTGATTTCATCTGGTTTCTGTACCGTCCTTCCTTCAATCTCTAGATTTGTTATCGTATTTAACTTTTGTCTTTTTTTCAGCTGCCAAGCTAGCAGCTTTCCACATTTGTTTGCTGATTCAAAGGATCTTTGCTTCATCTGTTTTATTTTCCATTCAATCTCCTGATTAAT
>JAXCMG010000120.1:892671-972168 GCA_034642415.1 Podarcis siculus
AGGCCTCCATATTGGGTCTTTTTCGGGCCTTGGCCTCCACTGGTGATAACCACCTCGGTGTTTTACTCTCTAATAAGTCTTTGTATTTCATCCAGACTGCAAAAATTGCTTTTCTGACAATATGGCTTTTAAACAATTTATGAACTTTAACCTTGTCGTACCATAGGTATGCATGCCAACCAAAAGCATTGTTAAAGCCTTCCAGATCTAGGACATCAGTGTTTTCCAACAAAAACCAATCTTTCAACCAGCAGAAGGCTGCAGCTTCATAGTACAACCTCAAGTCCGGCAGGGCAAACCCCCCTCTTTCTTTTGAGTCTGTTAATATTTTAAACTTTATTCGGGGCTTTTTGCCCTGCCAGACAAATCTAGATATATCCTTCTGCCATTTTCCAAAGCAATCCACTCTGTCCACGATCTGTAAGGTTTGAAACAAAAATAACATTTTCGGCAGCACATTCATTTTTATAGCTGCGATTCTTCCCAACAAGGAAAGTTTCAGTCTTGACCAGATTTCTAAATCCTTTTTAACTTCCAACCAACATTTCTCATAATTATCCTTAAATAAATTCAAATTTTTGGAGGACAAATAGATCCCTAAGTATTTCACTTTTTTAACCACATTTAGTTCTGTTTCTCTCTGAAACCCCTCTGTTTCTGTAGTTGTCAAATTCTTGGTCAGAACCTTAGTTTTTTGTTTATTCAACCTAAATCCCGCCACCCGACCAAATTCAGATATAAGTTCAAGAACTCTTTTTGTGCTGGATTCTGGCTCCTGCAATGTCAAAACTAGGTCATCTGCAAATGCTTTCAGTTTGTATTGTTTCACTCCGACCTCTATCCCTTGTACCAACCGGTCCTCTCTGATCATGTTCAGTAGCACCTCCAGGACTGAAATAAATAAAAGAGGGGATAGAGGGCACCCTTGTCGTGTCCCTTTTTCAATTTTAAATTCCTCCGTCACCACATTGTTCACTATTAATTTAGCTTTTTGTTCTGAATAGATTGCTTGTAATCCATTTTCAAACCCCCGTCCCACTCCCATCCCTTCCAAATTTTTCTTCATAAACATCCAAGATATATTGTCAAATGCTTTCTCCGCATCAATAAAAATTAACACCGCCCTTGTGTTCCTATTAGTTTGCAAAAGTTCCAAAATGTCAATGATGTTTCTGGTATTCTCATATAGGTGTCTACCAGGGAGAAAGCCTGCTTGGTCTTTATGAATTACTTCATTTAAAACTTTTTTAAGTCTACTTGCCAAAATGTCTGCAAATATTTTGTAATCCACATTCAGGAGTGAGATGGGACGGTAGTTCTTGAGCTGGGTCTTTTCAGATTCTGACTTAGGTATCAATGTGATGAAGGCTTCTTTCCACGTTTCTGGTGCCCTCTTCCCATCCATGATCTGGTTGCATACCTCCAACAAAGGTTGTATCAAATAGTCCTTCAGAGTCTTGTAGTATTTGGAGGTAAGCCCATCCGGGCCTGGAGATTTGCCTAGTTGCATATTCTGAATGGCACCTTCAATTTCCTGTAAAGTTATTGTAGAGTTCAAGATTGATCTTTTATCTTGAGTTATTTTTGATAGTCCATTTGTCTTTAAAAATTGATCTATCTCTGATTCTTTCTGAGGCCCCTGTGCGTACAATTCTTTAAAGTATCTATGGAAGCACTTCCTGATTTCATCTGGTTTCTGTACCGTCCTTCCTTCAATCTCTAGATTTGTTATCGTATTTAACTTTTGTCTTTTTTTCAGCTGCCAAGCTAGCAGCTTTCCACATTTGTTTGCTGATTCAAAGGATCTTTGCTTCATCTGTTTTATTTTCCATTCAATCTCCTGATTAATCAATTTTGAATATTCTGCTTGATGGAATTTAATTTCTCTCAGCACCTCCTTTGACTTTGGTTTGGTTCTCAGTTTTTTCTCTCCTTGGTGTATTTTCTCCAGTATTTTATCTTTCTTCCCATTCCAGAGTTTTTTCTTAATTGTATTCTGTTGTATCAGAAACCTTCTCATAACAGCTTTACTTGCGTCCCAGATCATTCTTTTTTCTACTGTAGTGTTCAGATTTATCTCAAAGTAGTCCTTTAGTGTTTTTTGGGCCTTTTTCACAATCTCTTGATCTCTTAATAGTGTGTCATTCATTCTCCATCTGAAGGAACCGGATTGAGTTAGTCTAAATTCTATTTTCAAGGCGTTGTGGTCGGAGCATGTTTTTGGGCAGATTTCCACCTTTTTGGTCTTGGGTGCCAGCCCCCTGGAGGTCCAGATTTGGTCGATCCTTGACCAGGACAGGTGGGCCTCAGAGAAGAAAGTTCCTTCTTTACCTAGGGGGTTCTTTGTCCTCCATATGTCAATCAAATCCAGATTGTCAGTCAGTTCAAAAAAGGTTTTAGGCAGTCTGCCATCTGATGTTAAGTTTTGGCTATAAGACTTATCCATATGTGTAGACACCACTCCATTCATATCTCCCATCATTATGATGTTAGCATAGTCCAAATAGTCCAGCAAAGTCTCATGCAGCTTCTTAAAAAATTCTGATTTCCCATCGTTTGGAGCATAAATTCCTAGTATCAATATTTTTTCTCCTTGTGTCTGAATTTCAATCGCCAAAATTCTTCCTTGTTCATCCTTGAATAAAAATTTGGGTGTCAGGCTCTCCTTGGCGTAGATCACCACTCCTCTTTTCTTAACCTTATCTGACGAAATAAACTCTTGGCCTAGTCTTTTGTTGACCAAAACTTTCCTATGGAGCCTGTTCACATGGGTTTCCTGTAAACAAATAATGTCCAATTGTTCTTTCTTCAATATGTGAAATAACCTCCTTCTTTTCTCCGGGGAATTTCCACCATTTATATTCCAACTAAGTAGCTGCAGAGACATCCTGTACTATTCTGTTACACCTAGAGCGGTGTATCTTCTTTCTCCTCTGGTTCCGAAGGTATAGGCGTTGCTCCGCCTGCTGGCAGAGTAGGCCCCGGTCTGAGTATAGGCCAATGAGCTGCTGCTTCTTTTTGGAGATCTTCTCCGTGATCGTGCTGGAACTTTTGTAGGTCCTCTGGTGTTCTTATTTTAACCTTCTTCTGTTTGTAAGTAAATGATAATCCTTGTGGGAACTCCCACCTGTAAGGAATTGTGTTGAGTCTCAACAACTTAGCCAATTCTGAATAGGTGGCTCTCAAGTCCAATAGCTGTTTAGGAATATCTCGATAAATTTCCACCCTTTTCTCTTGTATCACAATTGAGTTTTTGAAGTGTAGGCCTAGTATTTTGTCTCTCTCTTCCCTTGATCTCAAAGCTATTAAGCAGTCTCTAGATCTGTCCTTTCTTACCAATCTTCCAAGTCGAAAAGCCGATACTATTTTAAAATCACTTTCTTCTTTTAAGCCCCAGAACTTTGAAAATTCTGTTGTCAAAAATCCAATCAAATCTTCTTGTTCAACTTCTGGGACTGCCCTCAGCCTGAGGTTAGTCTCGCGATTTTTCAGTTCCACCAAAGAGAGATAGGTTTGTTGGTCCCCTATCTGTTTGTGCAGAGGCTTGACTTCTGCTTTAACTTCCTCGACCTCTTTTTTGGCAGATGTTGCTATTTGAACGGCTTCCCCGGCCAGCTTACGATTCTCTTCTGTTGCTCCTTGCAATTTTTCAATTGCTTGAGTATGTTGGGAAACCTGATCCGTCAATTTCTGGATCGAGGATGTAGCTTGATCAATTTTTATTGATTGATTGTCAATTTTTTGATTTAATGCTGACAATTGTTCCAAAACTTGTTTCAGTACTGCCTCTGATCCTCCTGATGCCATATCTTCCTCTTCAGATTTTTCAGGCTTTTCGATTTCTACTTTTTGTGTTGCAAGCACAGCTGGAACTGATAGTCTGCGTCCCTGAGTTAAAGTTGTTTGCAAAAGCTGTGCCTGCTTTTTCGCTTTTTCTTTTTCCTTAGCTTCCTTAGCTTTAGCTGCTCTTGTCTTTCCTGTGCCACTCATCAGTCAATGTTCAAGGTCAAATGTTGTAGTCCCATGGGAAAGACAAGTCCAAATTTAAAAACAATCTAGTGAGAGAAGGTAAACAAGAAAGGCTGTTCCCAGGCCTTTGTATTCCCAATATCCTCTAGGGGGAGTGCCACCAAAGTTTAGTAAGAAGAATGCAACTTTTCCGCCATTAAAGTCCCTATTGTTCCAATTTTAAAAGCACAATAGTTCCAAAACACTAAAGAGAAAGTCCTGCAGAGCACTTTTAAGCCTTTAACAAAGTTCCAACAAGGTGCCTGCAACTGTATCCACTCCAGCTAAGTAAGCTCAAAAGTTTCACTTTAGTTGCAAAAGTATCTGGAAGTTTGTAACAGTTCCGCAGTTAAACAACTTCGCCCGGCCACCCGAGGATTTGGGATTAAAGTCTTCCCTTACCCCTTAGGGGACCGCTCCAAGTCAATATTTTAAAGCTTTGCTTACTGAAAGTTCTGTATTTCTTCCTTAAAAGTAAATTCAAGTGTGCACGAAAGTCCCACTTTGAAGCTTTAAAGCTTCCCTGTTCACAGCGCTTTCCGCTCTTTGTGCCGTCTGCTTTGATCTTAAAAGCAGTGCCGGAAGACGGACTTCCTCTTTCTCGTCTCCCGGTTTCAGCCAAATTTCTTCAATTTGTTCTATCAAATCTCAAATCCTTACTCACGGGTTTGCTGTTTCAGCCTGATGTTTCTTGGAAGAAAGGTCGGCGCTCATCCGTGACAGCCGCGCGGCTTCGCCTCCGCAGAAAGAGCGATGAACTCACAGCACCGCTCCCCCTCCTTCACTCCGGAGCCCCTTACGGGGTTCCTTCCGCGAATTCGGGGTCGCTCCAGGTGCCCGCCGAGTCCCACGGCCACGGACTCACTCTGTCCGTGGTTTGTCTTGATGGGTTGTCGCTGTGCCGTAGCGAACAACCCTTTTCTGCGGAGCCCCTCTTCAGAGCTCGAAGAGGTCCGCCATCACGGTTTCGCGCCGCCTCCGGAAGTCCGAAGACTGGAAGAAATTTAAAGCTTATCTTAAAAACTATTATAAAATTAATGAATGCTAAAGTGTCAAGGGTAATGTAAAGAAATAAGATTACAGCTGTAAATGATTGGGTAAAAGAAGAAGAAAAGGAAAAGAGTTTAAAAGCTAATAGAGGTGAAGGGTTGCTGAAGAAAATTATTAAATAGGGATGCAGAAAAGGGAGGCATGGGGAAGTCGGTGAAATAGGGTTAATGAAAAAGAGGTTATGAAATTATACGTGTTTATATGTTTGTTTGTTTATGTATTGTGTTGTGTACTGTTTAAAATTTATGTTGGAAAATCAATAAAAAATTATTTTTTTAAAAAAAAACTTCCCTATTCAGGACTGCCTTCGGATGTGTAGTTATTTATCTCCTTGACATGTGATGGGAGGAACAAACTGGGGGTGGCATTTTGTCAATGGAGAGGTGGGGCAAGGGGACAGAAAATAAAGTTCTCTAGAACTTCTGGGTCATTGTTTTCTTTGATGGGGGCAGCAATTACTGTATTTTTCGCTCTATAAGACGCACCAGACCACAAGACGCACCTAGTTTTTGGAGGTGGAAAACAAGAAAAAAAAAAAAGGTATTCTGAATCTCAGAGGGCAGAACAGCAAGAGGGATCGCTGCACAGCGAAAGCAGCAATCCCTCTTGCTGTTCTGGCTTCAGCGATAGCTGTGCAGCCTGCATTCGCTCCATAAGATGCACACACATTTCCCCTTACTTTTTAGGAGAGAAAAGGTGAGTCTTATACAGCAAAATTTACGGTAATTTTATTCTTCCTTTGGAAGTCGTATCAAGCTGCAATCATGGCAGAGCCTCAGGACTTTGCTGGGGTCTGGGTTGCCAGGTCAGTAGCATGTCAGACTTTGAGATTTCAGGGCCCAAACCTGAGAAGTCAGGGCAGCCCCCAATGACGTCATCTGGCAGGCGCATGGAGTTGCGCCCCACATTGCGGGGGGGGGGGGAGCACCACATGCCCATGATGTCACACTCAGCCCCGCCAGAGCCACTCAGCCCGCTATCCACCAGGTGTGTTTTCTGGTGGGGGGTTGACCAGGTCCCCCCCCCCGTCCCCATCAGAGCCTGGCTTCAGTGTGTCAGTGGAGAGTCAGCGGCAGAGAGCTGCAGCCCCTCTCCTCAACTGGGCTGCCCCATGTGCAGAGAGGGGCTGCCGGCCGCGGCTGCTCCATCCCCGGGGCAAGCCTGACCCAAAAGGCAAAGAGAGGCTGCGGAGAGTAAGGCGCTCCGTCATATGGGAAGCCCCTGAGATGGAAGTTAATTGGGAGAGGCAAGAAGAGGAGAGCAGACCCCACCCCACACTGTGAGCCAGTGTGGTGTAGTGGTTAAGAGCGGTAGACTCCTAATCTGGGGAACCGGGTTCGTGTCTCCGCTCCTCCACATGCAGCTGCTGGGTGACCTTGGGCCAGTCACACTTCTCTCTGAAGTCTCTCAGCCCCACTCACCTCACAGAGTGTTTGTTGTGGGGGAGGAAGGGAAAGGAGAATGTGAGCCGCTTTGAGACTCCTTAAAGGGAGTGAAAGGCGGGATATCAAATCCAAACTCTTCTTCTTCTTCTTCACCCCAAAGGTATGGGCTATCATTTGCAGCCGGCTCTTGCTGAAGCGTGCAAGTGACATGCAAGGTCTTCTTAATATCTCTATGTATATTTTTCTTATAGGCACTTTTGCCCACCTGGAGATTCAACAGTCCACCTGCCGCCTGGAGGGGGTCAGGGAATCCTGGAGACTTCTGCTCAGACCTGGGGGTCTGACACCCCAAAGTGTGAGAAGGCGGTCCTATACCTGGGTTTTGCTTTGTTTACAGGGCACTTTTCCACCTTCACTTTGCCTCTCACACACAGAAATGGCCATAAGGAATTTTTATGGGAATGTGTATCATCTTTGCAGGCATTAGCAGGGATAGCATCATTTCTCTTTGACTGCTTTTTGAAGGGGCAGAAAGGTGGGGAGCCCAAGGGCCTCGTTCCTCTCCTGAGAAACCTTCCAAGGGCCACATGTGAGTGGTGGGCGGGGCAGAGGCAAAAGAGGGAGGAGCACCAAAAGGAAGTTTAACTTTCAGAAGTAAGCTGGCTTAGATAGATAGACTTCACTTCACCCTTCATTCAGGCAAGCTAGAAACATTAGCAGAATTCAAGATAATAATAAAAAACTCAGGCTGTAGAGAAGGGCTAGCAATAGCTTTTGGCCTGGGGAGAATGCCATGGGCCAGGCAAAGAGACCTGGGGGCCACATTTGACGACCATTCCTGATGTTCCCCACCCCCTGATATAGATCTCCATTGTTGGTGTAATCTGTAACATTCTGAATTAATCTTTTTTTTTGGGGGGGGGGGGAGAAATGTCCCTGTATTAATCCACCTTCCTAGTTTTGAAGTTGAAACTCCTTAATGAGATTCCAGTTTAGTCGCCTGCTCCATGCCGCTAGTCCCTGGTGAGGGTCAGTTTCCCCATGAGGAACAGTAATGCAGATGTGTCAGGCGGCAAGATTTGAGAATCGGATTCTATGATACTTTGGGCAGATGGGGATGGCGGGCTGGGGCTCATTCATGTTCCTTCTTCCTCGTGATCCCTGCCTTCTGAGGTGCGGAGAAAGAGGGAGCTTGGAGCAACTCACCTTGAGCAGAAGGATATCGTTTGAGATCGTTGCGTCATTATATTCCGGGTGCATGTGGTATGACTCAACGCCAATCACCTGTTGAGTGTCCTCAATGGCGAAGCGATCATGCGCCCCCAGGATGACCGTCATGTCTCTGGAATCCAAGAGCATCAGAGAATCTGGAATTAATCCTTAGCTATTGTTCTCTCTTGGGTGGGTCCGAAGGGTGGGGAATCGGCCAATTTTGATTTTCCTCAGTTTCTCATCTTTCCAATCTTAAATTCAGTTCTTCACATTTCCTCATCAGTTTGCAGTATTTATGTTGCTTTAAAAAAAGCCCTTGTCAAAATTCATCAGCATTTTAGGGTGAATGTGTCCTAAGATGCACATTTTTATATGCAATTCTGCCATTTCCCCATATATAATATGCTTATATAGGTTATTTTCGCTGAGATATGTATTTGTTTCACTAAGCCTTCCTCCACCTGTTCTTTGGATCTCCTGCATGTCAGAAAGGCACCTTCTCGATTCTCTTTTCTGACTAAAGATTTTACGGCCTTAAGATGTTCCTCCTGCATCAAATATTGTGGGGAACAATTTGCAAATGGAACGAAAGGCACCGCAATAATGCCACTGCTACACATCAGGGAGGGTTTTCAGATACTTACTTCATGCAATGCGCGGCTGTCATTACCCACTGGGGGGCCACAAGGAACCCGCCACACCCAAAGCCCAGTTCAGATTTGAGTGTTGCCATGTAGGGTCGTGAATGAGGCACAGCTTCATGTCCTCCGATGATGCGACTCCGCAAGAGAGCTGCAAGAATCGTAAGAGGAGATCAGCGGCTTTCCACGGCCCCCTTATTAGCTTATGGGTACCATCCATCTTTGCAAAGCAGAAAAATGTCAGCACCCCAGTCAGCTTACAATCGGCTTTGCCAGGGAGTTAATGAAGGGAAGGGAGCCAGGGGAATGGAAATGGGATGTCTGCACATGCAGTTACAGATATTGTTTACCCCAATCTCTGAGCATCAAGTGACTCCAGGGATCCCTTCGCTTAACCCAGCGTTCAGTTTCCTTGAAATGAACATCAGCAGAACCAACCCATAAATCTTGCTTTCTCATTAGGGTTCCAGGGAAGCCCGATTTCTGGCACAGAGCAATGCAAACCTCTATCTCTCCAGCTTCCAGCATCAGCCAAAAAATAGTGTAATAATCAGCCTCAAATAACAAACATGCTTAAGCCTAGTGAATGTATGAAGGGGTGGATACCATAGAGCAAGCTGTGCTGTCAGGCTTAACTAAGGGCACTTCCCTTCACCACCGGAGCAACTAGGTAATCAAGCCTTTGTTCCCTCCCCAGTAGTGTGTGAAAAGGTTAAGCTGGTTGCTCTCACAAGCCACTCTCAAGATCCAATACCAATCATTTAGGAACTTTCACCACTTTGGAACTAAACTGTTACTGTCCATGCAGTCTTTCTGATGTATGGACATGCACATGAATCTGACCTTTGGAGAGTTTGTAAGTAAAACATTTTTAACTTACTACATGTGTGGTCCTTTTCTTATGCCAAGAGGGAGGTTTTGGAACTCATCAGGGCAAATTTTAAAGCTCTAACATCCTATATTTCTATGCTATACTTTGCTCTGTATCTTGCAATTTTAAATCTCTGGGGCTTTCTCACCAGAGTACTTGCCTCAAACATGGATCTTGGCATCCTGGAGTTCTCTTTTCTATATTTTGTACATATTTTCCCTTGAACCAACAGACAACAAAACTTACGCACATGCACGGCACACCTCAACCTGTTGTTCTTCCCCACCCCCACCCCGGATAATGGGGCATCCAACCAGACGAGGAGGGAAAAGGCCCACCCTGGACTTTTGAATCGCAGTGCTTAACTGGCCAGCCAAAGCCACAATTATAACAAAGGAACGAGTTTCCTCTTACTGGTTTTACCTCAAGTACACAGTATCATGAGTTTAGAAGGAATCTAGTGTACGATTCAGACTTAATGCGTGCGCCCCCATAAACCCACAACAATGTTTAAGCTTCACTCTGGAAAATGAAGAATTGTCAGAGTTGGAAGGGTCCTATAGCCCAACCCGCTTCTCCCTGCAGGATCCATGAAGCAGGGCTTTGCCATTGTAGCATTATGAGCCCTGCCTCTGCTTACACACCTCCTGCAAAGGGCAGCCTGAGCATCAGGAATGGAAGGAATGAGATTGGCTTGGCCCAGAAGAATAGGAGAAATCAGTTCAGCAGAGGTGGGGTGTGTCTTTGAGCTCACCTGGTTCGACCAGAGAGGAGGACAGGAGGAGGAGGAGGAGGGGAGGCTGTTGGAATCTCCACATCTTGGAAGGAAGGAGATGCCTGATGTTTAAGTGTCCAGCCCTTGGCCCCATAGCTTTTATTACCACCGTTATCCCCCCCCCCAGAAGCCCCAACGGCCAGGCTTGCGATCTGATAGCAGGATGTCAGAAAGCTTAGCTGGCCGGTCTGGCCGGTCACATCATCATAGATCACCCACTAAAACGGCAATCTGATAGTGAGATGGTGGAAGTGGATTGATTGTGGCAGGACCCCAACGGCCAAACTGTGAGAACAACCCAAAATTTGACCGTCTATAGTGGAGATTATAGAACTGACCCCTCGCCCCCAGGTAGCCCCCTGCAGAGAGAATTGCCCACAGCATCCATCAACAACTGTGATCTAGTGAGGCAGAAGGATGTCAGAAAGCTTAACTGGCCAGTCACACCATAGATCACCCGCTAAACCAGCAATCAGATAGAGAGATGGTGAGTGTACCAAATTGTGAATCATCCCAGGAGAAGATGCCTTAAACTTAGGAGGTCTGCTGATTAAATGTTCTTGTTTTTTCCATGCTTAAGGAGTTCCCCACCAGTTTGCAAATTACTTTAAAAGATCCATGTGAAAAATTCTTCATCATTTTAAAGGAAATCTCTTGCATTTTTATATGCTGTTTCTGCTAATATACAGGCAGCTAGTAGTAGTAGGGTTGGGGTTTTTCTTAGATTTTGCAGTAAAAAAGCTCAACAACTTTTGTGTCCGGATTCTCACTTTCTGAAATATGGCAACCTATATTAATTGCATAAATCATGTCACAACTGGATGGCAGCCAGTGAGGGCAACCCACAAAAATAGAGCTGGTGTCTTTTTCTCTTTTCTGTACCACATTTGAGGTACAAATCCTGCAAGTCATTAGGAAGAGAGCAAGAAGACTTTTCAAAGCCACCATCATGCAGTTCCAGTTTCTGCTCTCATGATCCCTTGACTTGGAAAATGTAGAACCATCAGATTTGTGACGGAAGTTGGAGGTTACTAGTAGCCCCCTACTATTAATGTGGGAGGGAGAAATGACTGAACAGAGTCGTAGTTGGGGGAGTGCGGGGGGGGGCCACTGGGCACCACACCACGGGGGGCGGCACTTACTGTGCCAAGCCACGCATCTCTCCCGGGAGTGACACGGTGGCTCAGGTGCCTGCAGGCTCGCGCAGCATGGGGCTTGTGTCCACCACCACCCCAGCCGCCCTACAGCTGAGGGGGAGGCTGCAGGCGGACTCCCGGCAGCGGACTCAAAAAAGCAATGCGGACCTGCAAGGCACTGGAAGGGACCAGGGCTCGGGCCCTGGGATTCTGGCGCCCTGTTCCGTCCCTGCAGGGGCATGCATGCCACCCAGGCAGCCAAGCGGGAAGCCTAAGATTATTCCTGGGGTGGAGAAAGTCTCTCTTTCTTCTAAGACAAGAGCGTGGGGCTATGCAGGGAAGCAGAATGGCTTGGCCAAGCAAATTTTATTCAAAGTGCATTCATCTAATTCAATGGACCCGAAGTACATGATGCCCTTTAATTTCATTGAATTGTAGCACCCTGCTTGTGGTTAACGCTTAGCTGGAATGAAATATTCAACGCAGCAATAGAGAAATTAAAATAATAATTTGTCAGACAAATAAATGATAGGCACAGTGGTATATGGTTACCAAAGCTCTGCCTGCCCTCCAGCCCTGATGGCCAGCACTTATATTTCCTCAACCCAGCCCCCTTGCTCCTCCTTTGGCTGCCTCTGTCCAATCAGCCTGGTTGAAATTCCTATTGGCTGTTTGCTAGAACCAATCATAAAAGATACACCCATTTCCTATTACCTTTTATGGGAGACAAAGAGCTATATTTCCTTCTATCCATAAATGGCAGACAAGTAGCCATATATCTTACATTTGCCTCGACAAGGCACCTTAATTACCAGATCACCTTTTGCCCCTGCTGCCCCTGCATTCCAAAACAAATGGCTAAAACAGATGGCTCATGGTATTAAGTTCTATCTAAACAGAGATCTGACTATTTACCAACTCTTAATTAGTGTTTTTGCAGCTTGATTGTATTCTGTAATATGTAGGGTCAGTGTAACCTTTGCTCCCAGCCTGTATTTCCCTTTTACAACCTTGAGAAACCTGTCTCCTGCTACTGCTATAAATCAGGGGGGCCCTTGTCCAGGAGGATAAACAAAAGCCAAAGTCCTTAGCCAGCTGGTTTTCTGCCTGGCATGAAACATTTGCAAATCTTTAAGCTCATTTTAAAATACAGGCCTTGATCAGATGCCTCAGAATCAACTTTGAATATGACTAGCATTAGATACAGCCCTGAATGCTGGAATCCAATTCAGGCCAAAAAATTGTAACTTTTAACACAACGCATACTTAACACTCTGGCTGGGCTGAGCTCCCCCAAGAGACAGTGATGGATTTTAAAGGTTAGATCAATTCATAGGGGATAAGGCTATTGGTGGCTGGGTTCTGTCTTGTGATTCCATTTGGTCTTCATAGAATTGTAGAGTTGGAAGTAACCCTTAGGGTCATCTAGTCCAACCCCCTGCAATGCAGGAATCTCAACCAAAGTATCCATGACACATGGCCTGCTTAGACTTCTGCTTAAAAACCTCCAAGAAGTGTCCACTATCACCTGAGGACTCCGTTCCACTGTCAACTGGCTCTCATCATCATTTATTTGTGTAGACTGTATTAATTTTTATCTAAGCAATACAATTTTTAAAAGAAAAAAGATCTTTATTCCTGATGCTTAGTAAGAATCTGCTTTCTGGCAACTTGAATCCATTGATCTTGAACACCACCACCTTTACTACAAAATAAAAACCTTATGCTGGAAATAATTATATGACCTTTCTCAGACTGCCCTGTATTGGGAAGCTTTTAATGTCTGATGTTTTGTTTTGTTCCTTTATATTTTGTTGGAAATGGCCCAGATTGGTGGAAGCCACAGGGGATTGCAAAGGGAAGAACAAGAAGATGCGCTCCAGGAAGCAGCTCCCTTTCCCTCGAACATACAAGTGCAACATATATAGCTTAGTGGCTATGACTAAAAAGGCGCAGGGGGCGCCTTTAAGCGTGCATATTGTATGTGCGTGTCTTGAACTTATGCTAGAAAGTGCTGTGATGCGCCCAGTGTCTCTGCAATTCAGCAGACAACAAATAATTTGGAAAGAGGCGGTCTGCTGCCCTAGCTGCAAGCATTTCTGTTCTGAACTGTTCCACAGCCTCTCCAGGACCTTAAAGGGGGGGGGGGGGGGGGGCAGGAAGAAAGCGCCGAGTTGCTCCCTGAACAGATGGCCGCCACCGGCGAGGTTGCAATAAACAGTGAGTGGAGGAGGGATCCGCCCGCAGAGCAGGGGCCCCGATCCTGCAGGCTCCCCAGCAGCAAAGCCCAGCTGCAGGCCGGCGGGAGGGCACAGCAGCCGGGGGCCCTTCCGCCCTCCCCAAGCCACGCTCCTGGCCTCGGGCGACCGGGCAGCACAGGCTGCGGCCCCAAAGCTCATTAGCCAGCTCCCCGGATCCAATAATAGTAAAACACTGCTTTCATGGGGTGCTTCCAGGGGGCCTTAGCAGGGCACTGCTCCGTCCGCAGCCTCAAAAGACTTGCTTTGCTTGTACCCCGCCCCCCGCCTTTTTGGAACTTATAGACCCCCCCCGGCAGACTCTTAGCCAATCACATTCCAGGCGCCGCCTTTTCCCCGCCCCCTTCCCGCGGCAAGGGGCGTGGCCTCCCGCCCAGGAAACCCGGCGCCCCGCCCGCGGGAGGGCTCGCGCATGCGCACTGCCCACACGCCACTTTTCTCTCTGTCGCGCTTTCGCGGACCATCCTCCTCCCCCTGCGCGGCCTCGCCGCCTTCCCCGGGGTGGGGGCCGGAGGGAGAGGGGGAGGGCGGGGCTTGAACGGGCTCCGGACTCTCTGATTGGTTGCTAGGGAAGGTTGCTCGTGTGCCCAGACTCGCTCTCCTCCCCGCCCCCTCCGTCCCTTACGCGCGTCTCTCCCCCCCCCCGCTCTATTATTCTGATTATCCTGGTTGTCCGCCTGTTTTACCATCTCCTCTTCGAAACGTGCCTCCTCCTCAGAACAAACGGCCCTGATTGGATTAAATTGAGGAGAGGCGGGCTTTAAGAGCGAGCCAAGGAATCCTGGTTGGGTTACATTGAAATGAGGCGGAGCTTGAGGGACGCCTTGCCCCGCCCCGTGTTTCCTCCTCCTCGCCGGGTCCTCAGAGCGACCCAGGAGCCCAAACCGGGTGTGTGCGGCGCGCATGCGCCCCGAGGACTCTCCTTCGCCCCTTCCGCCCCGCCCCTTCCGCCTCGCACCACCTCGCCGCGCACGTTGCGCCGCCCGCTGATTGGCTGGCTCCCTCCGAGCGTCCGGTCGGCGGCGGCGGCGGTTGAGGCCTAGGCATTCGGCGCAGGCGCAGGAGGCGGTTCGCGCTCGTTCAGTGGCTCGCTCCGAGGGGCGAAGAGGCCTCGTCTTCCGCCGCGCCGCTTGCCGCCTCCGTGAGGGGAGAAGGGGAAGGAGCCGCCCAGCCGCCGCTTCAGCCGCCAACGCCGCCGCCGCCATCATGAGCGTGGAGGCGTACGGGCCCAGCTCCCAGACGCTGACTTTCCTGGACACGGAGGAGGCCGAGCTGCTGGGCGCCGACACGCAGGGCTCCGAGTTCGAGTTCACCGACTTCACGCTGCCCAGCCAGACCCAGACGCCGCCCGGAGGAGGAGGAGGAGGAGGAAGCGGCGGGGCCTCCGCGCAGGGCAACCCCGGAGGAGTCTCGGCAGGGGGAGGAGGAGCCGGCGGGCCGCCCTCCGTCGCCCTCTCGCCGGGGCAGCTGGACGCCCAGGTGAGGCCTGCGGGGCGGGGGGCGACTACAGTACCTACTCGGAGAAGGCCCATTGCTTTATTATGTGGGAAGCCGCCCAGAGTGGCTGGGGCAACCCAGGCAGATGGCGGGGGTAAAATTACTTAATAATAATAACAGTGATTATTAGCAGCAATGGGCCTAAGTTAGTGGTGCCCGCTTAGGCATGACACGCCTAACGTAACACGCCTGTCAGTCCACGCCGATGTGTTGGGGCCAAGAAAGTCCTGCTCGGATTAGGCCCGTCGAAAAGTAGCCCAAGTTAGTGGTGCCTGTTAGCTTCCATAGGTTGTGTCCATTTAAGAGCAGACCTGCATCTTATTTAGTCAGGTGCATTAATTTGCTATGGGTTGTGCCCAAGGTGAGTTCTACACAGTGTAGGCCCGTTGGAAACGCTGGTTGCATTAATCATAGGATTGTAGAGTTGGAAGGGACCTCGATGGTCATCTAGTCCAGCCCCCCCCCCAATGCATGAATCTTAGCTAAAGTATCCAGGACAGATAGCCATCCAACCTCAGCTTAAAGACCTCAAGGAAGAATATCAGCAGCTTGTGTCTAAGTCGTACTCAGAGCAGACCTGTTGAAAATTACTTAGCTAAGTGAGTCATGTCCATTATTGTCAGTGGGTTGCATCCATTTAAGTTGAACACAGAGGAAGTCCATTGAGAAGGATGGACCTAAGTTCATCAGCTGCATTAATTTGAGTGGGTTGTATTTCAGTAAAGGTAAGCTAAGAGTAGGCCCACTGAAAACAGTGGGCCTAAGTCATGTCTTTTAATGTTAGGTTGTGTCCAATTAAGTCTACACAGAGTAGGCCCACTGAAAATAATGCACTTAAGTTAGTCATGTCCATTAATTTCAGTGGGTTGGGTCCAAGTAAGTTCTGCTCAGAGTAGGCCTTCTCTGAGTAGAACTTTAGACATTTGAAGTCCCTAGCAGCCTATTGATTTCAGTTGGTCTGTGCCAACCACCACCTATTTTAAAAAAATACTTTGATATAGTATTTTTAAAGGGGGCGGTTTGTATTCAACATTAGCCCTACTCAGAGTTAGACTCATTGAAGTTAATGGGCAAAACTAATAAGCTTAATACTAGATGTAGCCCATTACTTTCAGTTGATCTACTCTGAGGTATGACTAATGTTGGATACAGCCTATTGAAAATTAGTGGATCTAATTAAGTTAACCTCCTTTAAGGGGTCTGCTCTGATTATGACCAACATTAGATTTCTCAGCTGTCTTCCATCATGGAACCCACATGTACTTCCCAAGAGGCCTCCTGGCCAGGCGCTAAGCCCATATTGTTGGGCTCCTAACTCCAGTCACTGACCATGGTGGCTGTTGGCACTGTAGCCCAGTAGTAGAGCACTTCGAAACTCTGGTGAGCTGTTGCCAGTCGCTGTTGGCGGTGCTGAGCTAGATAGACCCAGTGGTCTGACTCTAAGGCAGCTTCTGATGTTCTTATGAGGGAGTTGAAGTCCTCCAACAACACCTGGAGAGAAACAGAAATCCCCCAGCCCTTCTTTGGACATATACTCAAGTAATCCTTTGTGTGGCACTTGGGAGGCCGCAAGGGAAGGGCCTTTCTTGACCCACAATGGGAGAGGCCAAATGCAGATTTTTTTAATACCATTGTGCACTATTAAAAATAGATACATTCCTATGTTATGTAACATTTTGCCATTAAAAACATCATTTTTTTCACCCTAGAGTTGAGGCATAAGGAATTATGGGAGAATGTATAGCACATCTCAGTATAGTATAGTCATGTGTGTTTGTGTGTCACAGATACATTTGTATGTGATTAAAAGTAACTTTCTAGAAAGGAATATTGGGGAAGTGTATGCAAGGTGTTGCTTGGTTAAAACAACACTTTTTTCTCTAGGTAGAAGGCAAAAGGAATATGAAAGAAATGTGCCCACAAAATTGTTAGTGTGTATGTATCTTCTGTGGTTAAAAATAGTGGAATGGATTCAACTAAAAAATACTCAGAGCTGAGCCATTTAAATTAATGGACCTAAATTAGTCTTGTCTGTTATTTTCAATAGGTCTGCTCTGAGTAGGGCTAGCATTGGATGCAAGCCAGTATTTTTAGCCACAAAGAGAGGAGGTGAAGGCAATAGTGGGGGTAGTGCATATACAATGTGTGTCTGTGTATATTAGTTTGTAATTAAAAGCAGTGTTTTCTAGAGAGGAGGTGGAAAATATATTGGGGAACTATGAGTATCTGTCCCCGAGTATTAATGAGAATTACTGGGCAAGTTAAGAAATACTTGGGGAGGGGGTTGTCAATAACGGGCATGTACAACTTCTCCAAGTCAAGTTGCAGGGGAAAGTGAAGGAATACAAAGCAGTATGTGTGTCTAGTTTTAAAGATGGGGGAAGGAGAAGAAATAATTTGGAAGAGAGCTTCATTTGTGTGTATGTAACCTTTCCTGGTTGAAAGCTGTCTTCTTAGGGTTGATGAAAAGAAATATGGTATGTCTCTGTATTAATATTAATGCTCCTGAGAGAAGGACAAGGTGGCTTTTCGGTGGAACTTGGTCACCACTAACCTGTAGCTGAGTTGGTACCAGTGTCTGTAATTTTGTATTAAAGAGCCTTAGGGTGGGGGTTGACGAAACGTTTCCTGTTTGTGTGTAAACTAGGCATAAAATATTAGAGGAATTCAGTAGTCTTGCAGATAAGTCCCCCAAAGTCACAAGTCCTCAAGCTCTTACTAGTCTGCTTCTTATTATCGCTCAACTTCTAGCCATTTTGTGTCTGACCCAGCTCCCTCCCATTTTTTAAAAGCTTCCCTGTCTCATTATCCGAAGGCAACTCTTACTTGTCACAGGTGACTGAGTAAATGACTCTTTACAAAAGCAGAATATAGTTGTGTAGAGTACTTTGTGGTTGAGCAGGAAACAGTGGGGGGGGGGGGAGAGACCGAGGGAGCAGAGAGGAACAAATACGTGGCAAATACAACATAACCGTTTGTAGTTAAAGCAACCTTTTAGAGACGAGGCAATATTAATTCTGGGGGCAGGGCAGGCAGTAGTGCACAAGGTAGTTATAAAATGCTTATGAGCACTTCCTGGATTAAGTCATTGCTCCTGCAGTAAGGACATGGTTTCTTACCAAACTATGTAAGAGCTTTATTAATGTTCTGTGGATACAGCAACGGGGAGAACAGTAGCTGAACCTCTGAATAACTGGGTGTGGTGTGAACCGGGGGGGGGGGCAAGGTGCACTCATGCCTAATGAACACATCTTCCCCACACAAGTGCCCAGCTGGCTAAGAGGAGATTCCCAGCCTGCTCTCTGGATTTCCCCTGCCTGGCTGTGTTTGAGGGCTCTGCTCTCAAACCAGGCTTTCTTATGGGTCCTTCCTTTGGAGGAGAGTCTAATTGCCTTGTGTGGGTTGTTAAAGGCAATTGAAGTTTCTCGTTGTGAAGGGTAGAACTTCTGTCTGTACAGGTGTGAGTTTTCGCAGGCCTTCTCTGATAACTTTGTGACTCCTTTATAAGAATCAAATTGTTGGCACACCTCACACGTTACAAGGTAACCTTGGTGATTAATGCCTGTGCATTAATAGAGCTTGATAGATATATCACACGTGGCCTTGTCACTTGGTTCCACCCCACCCACCTTTTTTTTGACCATATAGATTCAGGAATAATTTCCTTCACTGCTTATCTTCCCCAATAAGTGGGTCTTGGTCTGTTACTGCTCCTACAAAAAGAATGTTTTGTAACACAAAAAAAGTGTTTTTAAAATGTAAGCCAAAAGCCCTGTCAGCTAATTTCCCTAATACAGTGGTACCTCAGGTTAAGTACTTAATTTGTTCCGGAGGTCCGTTCTTAACCTGAAACTGTTCTTAACCTGAAGCACCACTTTACTAAAGGGGCCTCCTGCTGCCGCTGCGCTGCCAGAGCACAATTTCTGTTCTTATCCTGAAGCAAAATTCTTAACCCGAGGTACTACTTCTGGGTTAGCGGAGTCTGTAACCTGAAGCGTATGTAACCTGAAGCATATGTAACCCGAGGTATCACTGTACTGTAGTGCTCCCTTGAACCAAGTGTTTGTTTAAATCATATTAAGTGACCCAAACTCCATTGGAACTTTATTCAGACACAAGTTTGAAACTGGTGTGTTCAGTTTGTGGAAAGACTCTTCCCAGAAGCAACAGCCATATAAGGCAGGGACTGATGTGAGCCTGGCTTTGCTGGTGGAAGCTGATGCAGGCATTGGTAGCCCAAAACATCTGGAAGGAGTGGCAGGTTGGTTAAGGCTGGAATAACCTAGATGCAAGGGGTAAACAAATCCATGCCTCTTCCTGAAAATCAAAGGCCTTGCTGGGTAGAAAGTACAAAAGTGAGATGCTTGCATTGCCTGTGTGGAGCAAGAAGACCAAAGCAGCCGTGAAGCCCACTTGGAGCACCCAGTTCAAGCCAGCTGCAGCTTTGAAACTGACAGCTTAGTAAGCTTTTCCATCCTTGTCATAGCATATGTAGCCCACTGTATAATTGGCTGGATGATGGAGAGGAGGCCCGACTGCCTTGCCTGTCAGTAATCTGGACAATAACATTTCTCTTGAACTGTACTTGCTCTAGAGATCGTACACTGCAGCAAACTTTACATTGCATATTTTCTTTCTTCCTGCTTATTGTTTGTTGTTGTTAACCACCACCACCCGCATGTCAGAACCTTCTAAGAAATAGAGAGTGAAAGTGAAGCCCTCTTCTCTGGTCTGATGGTAGTCAAACTTGGCTGTCCAGTTTCTAATCTATTTAAAAACAACAAAAAAACCCCCAAGATTTACCAGTACAGTGGTACCTCGGGTTACATACGCTTCAGGTTACATATGCTTCAGGTTACAGACTCTACTAACCCAGAAATAGTACCTTGGGTTAAGAACTATGCTTCAGGATGAGAAGAGAAATCATGCTTCGGTGGCGGCGGGAGGTCCCATTAGCTAAAGTGCTTCAGGTTAAGAACAGACCTCAAGAACGAATTAAGTTCTTAACCCGAGGTACCACTGTAAACCCCTAAAAGTGTAAAGGATACTCTTTATAAAAAAGTAAGTTATGTATAAAAAGTGCATAGCAAATCCCCCACCTATCTGACCTGCTGTAACTGGTGATTCTGTGTAGTAGGTAGTCTTCACTGTGTGGAAAGAGAGATTGGGGCTGCAATCCTAGCTATGCTTACTCAGGTGTAAGTCCTATTTAATTCAATGGGCTTTACTGCCTTTTAAGTGGGGTTAGGATTCACAGCTCTAACAGCTAATGAGGAGTGAGCTCTTGGTCTGTGGTTTTTGCATTTTGATTCCTGTTTTTGAAAAGCTTTGTATTGGTGTTTTTTTGCATACCAGGCACTACATAGTCAGATTATGTTTTAGTATGCTGGGTTTCCCCAAAAACAACTTCTGCCTTTTCCAGGATCCATGTGGACATTGCTGTCTCTTCATTGTAACTGTGCACAAGTCATTCTCTCACACACATAGACAGATACACACACACCTTAGCTCAGAGCTTTCCAAATTGTGTGTTGTGACATGTTAGTGTGTCGGCTGCAGTGTGTAGTGTCATACAAATGCTCCCCGTGTTCCTCCAGGGGCTGGAAAGCAGTGTTAGAAACCTATGAAAGTTAGGAGGTAAATGGCGCCTTAAACCTAGGTTATGGGTGCAACAGTGGAATGTCTAGGCACACTTTTTTATAACAAGAATACAAAGCTGAAAATGAATGAACTGCAGCTAAAATATTATGTTCATTTTTCAAATGGTCTAGTCCTTCCCCTGCCCACCCCCTATTATTCTTAAGGGGGTCTCTTCTCCAGTCTTCAGAGAGTAGCTGGAAGTGGGGAGGCAGAAAAAAGGTCCTCCTTTCCTTCCACTATGCAGTTTTAATCTGAAATCTTAGGCGCAGGGCTGCTGCTTTTTCAGCCAATCTTGCCTGCTTTCTTTTGGCTCCTCCAGGAATCTTCAGTAGCCCAGAGCTCAGAAACTGCTTGCACTAATGAAATTCATTGTCGCAAAAAGCACCTAAAACAATGGGAGTTTTGAACATGGCTGGAAAGGGGTTGGTTTAACCTCCAGTTTGCTAGTAAAACTGAAAAGAAACAGGTGTGTAGCTGAATATAATCTAATTACCTGTTTGGAAAGAGTTAAACATAGTAAACAATCACCCTGGGTTTTTTATAGTTTGCAGATTCTATATATTGGTTCAAGGAGTTCTCAGTGGCAAGCCAAGGTAAAAGAATCTTTTCAGATTGGGTGTTATGGTTTCGTATCTCTTCAGGTTGTATAGGGCTGCTGCTCTTTCAGCCAATCTTGCCTGCTTTCTTTTCCTCCAAGGATCTTAGTAGTTTCTTTTCAGGTTTAAAAGCAGACAGCCACTTTTCACACTTAGTCTTTAAAAAGAAGTGAGCAGAATCCATCTCTGTAATTTGGAAGGAAATCTCCTTGGCATATATTTGAGCAGCTAGCAAGATGAAATTAATGTAATTAGCACTTTCTTTTTGCTCTGTGCCCTCTCCTTCATTTCACCGGTGTGCTGATGTCCTTTTTGCAAGACATTTGCCATACTTGAGGGTATAAAATGTGTTTCGGTTTTGTGTTTTAGGAAGGATTTTTAAGAAGGATTTTTGTGGCCTTTAAACGTAATCATGCTTGACCAGCCAAAGTGTTGAGGGTGGATATGGATAGCCCTGCACACTCTGGGTGTAGGGTGGTCTTGATCAAGTGTCCTTTTCCCAGGACTGATCAGAGGCTCCAACCAGGTCAGGATGTTGCAGAGATGTAAACTATAAAGTGCTGTTAAAACACCCAGTCACAGAACTTCCTGTCAAAGACTAGTTAGGACTGGTGTCCTATACAAAGGCATGTTTCCATCTTAGTGCATTAGGGTGATGAACTTGCAGAAATGGCTCCCCCCAACCCCCACATTGTAGCCAGTGTTAGAAACTGAGATATATAAGCTGGGCACCCAATGGATCCTTAAACCAAAGTTACAGTCACCAAAATGGAATGTCCAGTTGTGATTTTTGAGCAAGATGGCCCTAAAGTCTTATTTTTCAAATTATATACTGACTGTGATTGATTCTCAGTTAAACATTGAATAGTTCAAATGACAACCTTGAGCTAAGGTAAGAACTTTGAGAACTTAAAGAAGAAAAGTAACTTGATCCAGAGACAGTCCACATATATATATTTCTGAAGGTTGACTGCTCCTGCTCAGAATGCACAGAATAAGCATTTTGGTTCCTGATTGTGCAGGTAAAATATAACTGATAGAATTCTGCAGGATGTGGTATTAGTGTATGAAAACAAGTGCTGGAATCCAAGTAGAGGCATCCTTTACCTCAACATGGCTGCCCAGTGACTCCATATGCATTATGGAATACTACTCCTTTCATGCCCTCTCACTGATTCCAGTACAATGATGAAATTTCATTTTGCTGATTTATTACAAGCAGCCCTAAAAAGGAATCTCTTCACATATGTGCACACATTGCTAAAGAGTTGAAGAGGGTTTAGAAGAGCCCTCCCATTAGGAACAGCTGAAGTGCATCATCCCTGTGCACAAGTCAAGACTTGAAGCTGTGCGCCATGGAGACACCGAAAATCAAGGGCTCTTCCCATGCTTCGCTTGCTGCTCAACTAGGCGCTGGGGGGCATATTAAGGGGCCCTTTGGCCTGCCATGTGGAGAAGCATTGCTGGCTTAGCCCCTTTTAAAAAAACAATGGCTTGCCAGGCAGCGGTAGGCTGAGCAGCTGTAAAATTTGCTGTGCTTGTTTTGTAGGTGAGAAAACTCCCCTTTTATTGCTTTCAGCAGTGGTTTTCAGCCAGTGTGCTGTGGTGCCCTGAGGTGCCCTCAATGATGGTCAAGGGTACCATGGGTAGCACTGGCCACTGTTCTTTCTTTCTTTCCCTCCCTCCCTCCCTCCCTCCCTCCCTCCCTCTCTTATGCCCTCTTGCATCTCTGCCTCCCAAAGGCTTGAACAGCTGTTTATTGCAGCAGCCCTGGCTCTAAGCTCCACAGGTGAATGGTGCCTCTGAGACGCATCTCTCTTTGGGGCAAGGGGGGGTGGCTCAGAGACCAGGGGCAACAGCAGCAGCTGCCCAGAGGGCTCTCAAGGAAAGTGTAGATGAGGCTGAGGGAACACCCCCACAAGGGAGGGTGTTCAAAAAAGGGTGTGAGGCTGCCAGCTCTGCAGGCAAGGGGTGACATAACTGGGCTCCTGAACCCCACAGGGGTGCCACAGAAAGAATGTAGTTGGTTAAGGGAGCTGTGGACTCAAAAAAGTTGAAAACCTCTGGCTTACAGGACAAGTGGCCTCCTCTCTAAATTCTCTGTGTCCTTATTGGTGCTTTGGTGGCCTATGATGTTGAGCTGAACCTTGTGCTGAGGGTAGATAAGGAATGACAGGGGGGAAAGTGGGGCCTTAGATGGCCTGTCAC
The DNA here is from genome assembly GCA_034642415.1 of Podarcis siculus. NCBI lineage: Eukaryota > Metazoa > Chordata > Lepidosauria > Squamata > Lacertidae > Podarcis > Podarcis siculus. The sequence continues at coordinate 915,949 of JAXCMG010000120.1, forward strand.
AGCACAGTCTGGCTTGGGAAAGTGTTTCTGGCACTTGTGGCTATTTCGAGGAATCCGTGTTTTGTGATGTGCAGCTCTTGAAGCGCAAGGCTGACGACTGACCGCGTCATGAGGAGTGGTTTGAAAGGGAATGGAGGTGGGGGGAGAGGGGCAATAACGAGAGCCAGAAGGAAATAAGACTTATGTGGAGGAGTGGGAAAACTAACTTTAAACTAAATCTTTCGTAATAAACTCTTTTTGGAAGTCTTTATAAAAGATTATTTTATAATGCCTTTTTGATCAGGCATCACGGTGAGGAATTCAAGGTTCTATGCACTTGACTGCTGTGCATAAGAATTGTCTTCAGGCAACAGAAGTGGGCAGCTTAATAAATTGCTACATGGGCCAACGGCTGCATTGCAAGTCTGCCCTTCTTCATATAGCATTAGCCAGAATGGAGCAGCTGGGTCTGCTCTTCCACCTGCAAGTCTGGTTGTTTGTGGGTTTAAATCAAACCCATGTGTCCAAGTCTTTTGTTCATGTGCACCTGACATTTGGCAGTTTCATCACTCCTAGCTCTTACTTCTGTGAACATCTAGTCCATGGGTAGGCAAACTAAGGCCTGGGGCCTGGATCCGGCCCAATCACCTTCTAAATCCGGCCTGCAGATGATCCGGGAATCAGTGTGTTTTTACATGAGTAGAATGTGTCCTTTTATTTAAAATGCATCTCTGGGTTATTTGTGGGGCATCGGAATTCTTTTCTTTTCGAAATCTAGTCTGGTCTGAGGGACGGTGGACCAGCCCCCTGCTGAAAAAGTTTGCTGACCCCTGTCCATGTTTTGCATTAGGTGACTGGGCCTGACGGCATCCTGCAAAATGGAGCGGTGGATGATAATGTGCCTAAGACCAGCCAGCTCCTTGCTGAACTCAACTTTGAGGAAGACGAGGAAGACACTTACTACACCAAGGACCTTCCAGTGCATGCTTGCAGGTAAGGCCGTGTGTGGACATAATCTAAAATTCAAAGCAGAGTCTAGGAGCCACATGTGGGCAAATAATGGCTCCGTTGGTTGGAGGAGGTCCTCTCACTTGCCTTTTTCGCCTCTATTTAAACCTTCATGTGAATTAACCACACACTTTGTACAAATAATCCTCTTGTGTCCATGCAGCAATATAAGCTAGGAGTCCTGGGCATTCTAGGATGTCTTTCACATGACAAGGTGGTGATAGTGGCATTTCTGAGATTTCTGAAGACTTTTCTAGCTAAACTGCTGTGTTCTGTTCATGCAAAACAGTGCACCTCTTTATTTATCCCAATTAAACCCTATTTTCCTGCGTTCTTGGTATCTTTACCAGAGAGCACAGATGGGCACCTGTTGGCCTCTGCCACAGGTTTCTTGAACCCTGTTCAGATGCTGCAGCATTTCTCTTTCAATGCTGGTTTATTCAACACTCTGACAGTGTGCATGTCCTGTGACGACTTAGCAGCTTGCACTGTGGTGTCATAAAGCAGAACTGGGACTAGTATTGCTTAATGCCAGCTCTCAGCAGCATGGAGAGAAGGTCTATCTGAAGGTAGCCCTGTTTAGGGAAGTTTTTAAATGTCTGATGTTTTATCACTTTTTTATTATTAATTCTCAATTCTCATTAATTATGTTAGGAGCCTCTCAGAGTGGCTGGGGAAACACAGCCAGATGGGCGGGATATTATTAATAATAATAATAATAATAGGTGAAGCAAGGGTGCAACCCAACCAACTTTGGAGGTTTTGCTCTGGGTCAACTTGAACTAGAGAGAACCAAAGGGAAAGCACCCTGGCTTGCCATGCCTTTGAAGCAAAACCTAACAATGTGTCCTCTTCCTTAGCTACTGTGGCATCCATGACCCAGCTTGCGTTGTCTACTGCAACACCAGCAAGAAGTGGTTCTGCAACGGGCGTGGGAATACGTCTGGCAGGTGAGCGATGCAGCCACAGAAGTGGTGATGGCATGAAGCATTGGGGTTGTATCGAGCTACGTTCTGCTCACTGTAGACCTGTTGAAATTAGTGGGCCGAAGTTTGTCATGCCCATTGCATTCTGGGTCTACTCTTGAGTGGGATGAACGCTGGATACAAACCTTAGGCGGTTGCCTCACACCGTGAGCCAGGTCACTGGTTCACATCGCCCAGTACTACATAAGGTGGCTGGGATTGGATGCGAGATCTTTTCTCTCGCTGTGTGTGTATGTGTCTCATGCATGTACTGTTACACGTCACCGTTCATTTCCTCGCTGCCTTTTATGCAGAAAAGCCATCAAGGCTGCTCACAGAGTTTAAGCCAGATAAAGCAGGCATAGGCAAACTCCGGCCCTCCAGATGTTTGGAACTACAATTCCCACCATCCCTAGCTAACAGGACCAGGGAAGATGGGAATTGTAGTCCCAAACATCTGGAGGGTCAGAGTTTGCCTGTGCCTGAGATAAAGAATTAAAACAATATAATAAAATACACTGCTTGACAACATTTTTTTTAAAAGAGCAGTATGTCCACATCATATTTTAAAACCTGGAATTCGGACTGAAAAACCAGTGTGCCCCCCATGTCATCCATATACAGTGGTACCTCGGGTTACATACGCTTCAGGTTACAGACTCTGCTAACCCAGAAATAGCACCTCGGGTTAAGAGCTATGCTTTAGGATGAGAAGAGAAATCGTTCTTTGGCAGCAGGGCGGCGGCGGGAGGCCCCATTAGCTAAAGTGGTGCTTCAGGTTAAGAACAGTTTCAGGTTAAGAACGGACCTCCGGAACTAATTAAGTACTTAACCCAAGGTACCACTGCACACACACACCAGGACTTCTGATAAGGTTTCCCAGGCATGAGGTGGCACAGAGTAGGTATAAAAGCTCTTCCTTGATAATCAGAGGTATCCTTCCATGCTCCTGCTTGCATTTTTACATCAGTAGGAAAACCAATTTGCCATTCAACCCAGCCTGCCTTTCTTCTGTGTCTTGCCAGCCATATTGTGAACCACCTTGTGAGAGCCAAATGTAAGGAAGTGACACTGCACAAGGATGGCCCTCTGGGTGAGACGGTCCTGGAGTGCTACAACTGTGGCTGCCGCAACGTGTTCCTCCTGGGTTTCATCCCTGCTAAGGCAGACTCTGTGGTCGTCTTGCTGTGCAGGTGAGACATTTCCTCTCTTTATTTTGGAAGCAAATTGCTGGTCTGTCTCGAGTCTTAATGGGCCATTGATTTTGAAAGCATTTTTAAAAAATACTGTTGATTCTCTTTTTATCCCTTACGTGTGCCTGTCTAATAAAACTCTTCTCCCCTATCTTGACTATACAGGCAGCCTTGTGCCAGTCAGAGCAGCTTGAAGGACATCAACTGGGACAGTTCTCAGTGGCAGCCTCTGATTCAAGACCGCTGCTTCCTTTCCTGGCTGGTCAAAATCCCTTCCGAGCAGGAGCAGCTGAGGGCGCGTCAGATCACTGCCCAGCAAATCAACAAGCTGGAAGAGCTCTGGAAGGTGCGTGGAAGTGTCTGCAGCAGAGAGCAGAGGGACGATCGAGACAGCCCAGGAGGGGATAAGCAGATCTGTATTGGGGTGTGCTGTTGGGTGTGGAATTCAGCTTCCTGACAACTCCAGGTCCCTTTGTCATTTTCTGAGGCCTTGGCCATACAGCTTGGAAAATGGACGAAGCCTTGGCTTTACGGCTTGAAGCTGAAATCTGTGCTACTAGAGAGGAGGCTGAATAAGACTGAGAGTTGTGGGTTCAGTCTAGCACAATATTAGAAGTTGAACAAATCTGCATAACTGAGCACAGCTTTCAGTATTTGCCATAGCACAGATCTTAAGATTGTTTGGGTGCAGACTTCTTAAAATGTTTTGGGCATGTTTGTGCAGTTCATGAAACACCTTTTTGTTACAAGACACAATTGGTAGTCAAAATAGACAAACCTTGCAAATTCACCAAAGCCACCAGTCAGCCTACCCCAGCATAGCTGTGTTTATAATAGAATCATAGAGTTGGAAGGGCCCCTGTGGGTCATCTAGTCCAACCCCCCTGCAATGCAGGAATATGCAGCTGTCCCCTACGGGGATTGAGCCTGCAACCCTGGCATTATCAGCACCCTGCTCTAACCAACTGAGCTATCCAGTTGCATCCTGGAACGGTTGGATTTGGAAATACCTACCATTAGTTTTCCGTCTTGATTTAGGAAGACCTGTTCTGAAACCAGCTGGTGGGGAGGTGTAGTTGGTTTTTTTCTATTTAACCACCTCTTCTTTGTAACTGCAGGAGAACCCCTCTGCCACCCTTGAAGACTTGGAGAAGCCTGGCGTCGACGAAGAGCCACAGCACGTCCTCCTCCGATACGAGGATGCTTATCAGTACCAAAACATATTTGGGCCTCTGGTCAAACTTGAGGCCGACTACGACAAGAAGCTGAAGGAGTCCCAGGTAAGATTCAGGCCAAGGAGGATGCAGCCACCTTGAAATGGCATGGCCCAGTGGGCACAACAGTTGCTTTGGAGTAGGGCAAGGGCTGGATCTGAAGAAGGCTCAGTTGCTTCTCCCAGGAAGAGGAAGAGTTTTGCCAAATTGTAGAGTCATCAGCCCACCCTCTTTCCCTAACAGTAGCTCCTCTTAGGGATCCAGCAACTGCTAAATCAGCATTAGCTTTGAAGTGTTGCCAGGGGTGGTTTAGCAGCTCTTCCTGTGATTGTTCAAGGCAGCTGTGCAGTGCTAGGGAGGGCAGGCAGGAAGCAGAGGGCCAGGTCTGCTCTTGAGTACCTTTTTTGTCTGTGTTTGTAAAGTTAGAATATCTCTCTTTACGTTTAGACACAGGACAACATCACTGTGAGATGGGATCTGGGCTTGAACAAGAAAAGGATTGCCTACTTCACCTTGCCAAAGACTGATTCAGGTAAGAACAGGAAATCAGTAAAGGCTAAGGAGCCAGGAAGTCTGGCTCAAGCATCTCTCGATTGGCAGACACTGAACACCATTAACATTCACAAACAGTGAATTGGTGTTTGCATTGGAAGAACTGAAAGCTTCTAACTCCTCTTTTCAGATATGCGCCTGATGCAGGGGGATGAGATCTGCCTGAGGTACAAAGGGGATTTGGCCCCGCTGTGGAAAGGAATCGGCCACGTGATTAAAGTTCCTGATAGTATCCTTTTAATTTCATGAGGCTGTAAGGAGAACTCCCAACATCTCAATTGCACAGTTGAGATTATGTCAAGTGGAGCCCTTAGAACATGTTGAATGCCTGGCATTTGAAGCAGAATTGTGGGAGAGAATGGACAACTCTTCCTGTGCTCCCTTAGAACAACTGTGTCTATCTGGTGGCACAAAAGAAGCAAAAGGTTTCAATTTATGGTTTGTGTAAAAACACACACTCACTCACTCACTTACTCTATCCATATACTTGTGCCTCCATTCTTCCTCTGAGGAGGAGGTCAAAGCCCCTTCACATGCCATTCCCAGGCTGATTCCACATCCAGGCAACTAGCAGGGATATCCAGCATAGCTTGGGCAGTTGAAATGGTGGTGAGCCTTCAGCTGACACCTTGTCTGTAGACTCACAGCACTAGAACAGTCCCCAGAGGTAGTGGTGGGAGGTGGGGTGGGACTCTGAAAAGGAGCTTGCAACTGTTCCACGAAACTGCTACTTAACGAGGTTTTGAAGATTACGGTGACGAAATTGCGATCGAGCTGAGGAGCAGTGTCGGAGCCCCCGTGGAAGTGACCCACAACTTCCAAGTGGACTTTGTGTGGAAGTCGACTTCCTTTGACAGGTGGGCGAAGGCAGCATCTCTCTCTGTCTTGAGAAGCCAGTTGCATAAATGTTTGAGGGATGACCTGGTTTATGCTTGTGCGTCCACCTCTTCTTCAGGATGCAGAGTGCCCTCAAGACTTTTGCTGTGGATGAAACCTCCGTCTCTGGCTACATCTATCACAAGCTCCTGGGTCACGAGGTGGAGGATGTCATTATCAAATGTCAGCTGCCGAAGCGCTTCACAGCACAAGGACTTCCTGACCTCAACCATTCTCAGGTAACCTTATCCCGCCCAACAGCAAAGGCAGGAGTTGGGTCCAAGAGCTTCCAGTGTCAGTTTCGCAAACTGTGCTCCCCCGTGTGGAATTAATGCAATTTCTTTTCCCAGGTGTATGCTGTGAAGACTGTCTTGCAGCGTCCCTTGAGTCTCATCCAGGGCCCTCCCGGAACAGGCAAGACTGTCACCTCGGCCACCATTGTGTACCATCTGGCTAGGCAAGGAAATGGGTAAGAGCAGGAGCAGAGATTGCTCTTGAATCTTCTTGGCCAAAAGAGTGCAGCACTTCAAGGGCGGTTGAGATAATTTTAGCACCCATCTGGAAGTTACAGCCTGGTATAGGCGAAACACCCCATGCAATTGATAAATAGATTGATTGCTTTTCTATCTCACCTTTTTCTGCAAGGAGCTCAAGATTCTCCCCTCATCTCATTTATTCCCCACAATAACCCTGTGAGGTAGGTTAGGCTGAGACAGTAAGTGACTCAGTGTCACCCAGTGAGCTCCATGGCCAAGTGGGGATTCAAACCCTGGTCTCCCAGCTCCTAGGCTGGCACTCCACCACACTGGCTCTCAGACTTTCAGTTTCTTCTCATGCACAAATTCCACTCTGATGACATTGACTGCATTTATGGGTTATGCCTCTGCTACCCTTAACCCAAGGTAGTATTGGCCAGTGTTGACAATCAACTTCAGCCTCTGATTAGGTCTTAATGGAGTGCCTAATCCACTTCAGCGTCTTCTGAGCGTGAAATCCATGGTTCCAGAGCTGATGCCAGTGTTAATCCTTAGCCCTCGCCTACAGTGATAAAGAAGGAAGAACTATTTGTAGGGGTTTGTTTTCTTTGGCTTCATCTTTTGCTGTTTGTCTCATTTGTTTCCAAGGCCCGTGCTGGTTTGTGCCCCGAGCAACATAGCCGTGGACCAGCTGACGGAGAAGATCCACCAGACGGGGCTGAAGGTGGTGCGCCTGTGTGCAAAGAGTCGTGAGGCCATTGACTCCCCCGTCTCCTTCCTCGCCCTGCACAACCAGATCAGGAACATGGATAGGTAAGGCACTTCCTCATCCCATTGCTGCTGAGCCAGAAGCCAGCCTTCCCTTGCAATGCTGTCACTGTCCCTTGCTCATTCCCTCCCTGCATTCATCCCAAACTTAAAGCCTGCCCTCCTTTTTCTGGGGAGTGCAGAGATGGGTGGGTTTTTTTATTAAAAAAATAATCTAGCGGCTTCACTTAATGGCACTGCCAATACTGCCTTTATTTTTCATCAGCCACTATGTGGATTTATTTTTTAAAAGATTTATTTGATGTCCATTGATAGCCACTTTGGAAGTGCATTGTTACCAAATTCAATAGTGGAGTATAAGATCCTTAAGCAGGGATCTTGTAACCAGAACATTATATAGCATCCCAGAGATGTCTGTTTGATTTTCAGCATGCCTGAACTCCAGAAGCTGCAGCAGCTGAAAGACGAGACTGGGGAACTGTCCTCTGCAGATGAGAAGCGTTACCGGGCCCTGAAGCGGACGGCGGAGCGGGAGTTGCTCATGGTGACATTTTCCTACCTCTTATACGGGGGCTGTATTCTGTGATCCAGGAAGCTGACTTGTCTCCTTTTTCATCATTGGTTCTGTAACAGCAGAGAGATGTCACTACCTTAAACAATGAATAATCCCAGAGGCTGCAACAAATATTGCGCACACACACACACACACACACACACACACACAAAAACCCCTCACATAATGCTGAAGACTGGCTGTAGGCAGGACTGGGGAAGGATCATAGCTGAGCTGTGCAATAAGTCCAACCTCGATTCTGGCTTCTCCAGGTACAGCTGTTTGAAACTGTGGGGAGCTGCTTCTAGTCCTTATAAACAGTACTGAGCCAAATGGACAAGTGGTTTGGCTTGGTACAAGGCAGCTTCTTGTGTTCCTAATTAAAATCACCCCCTTTAAACAGAACCTTGAGAACTGGGATGTTTTATTTTTAAGGAAAGGGCCATAGCACTGTGCATAGCACCTGGTTTCCATGCAGAGCAGTGGTCTTAATGTAGAAGTTGCTTCCTATGTTCCTTTTGTAGATAGTTTTGTAGCTCCTGAATTTTTGCTTCTTCATCCCTCAGAATGCAGACGTCATCTGCTGCACCTGCGTGGGAGCCGGGGACCCAAGACTGGCGAAGATGCAGTTCCGCTCCATCTTGATTGACGAGAGCACCCAGGCCACGGAGCCAGAGTGCATGGTGCCAGTTGTCCTTGGGGCAAAGCAAGTAGGTGGAGCTGCCGAGGGGGGTGGAGGCAACACTCTCTTCCGGTGTTTGTCACCATCTTTATATATCAAGCAACTTGGGTCTGTGTGAGCTTTTAAAGCCCTCCTGCATTGTCTTAAATGCTTGCATTTCAAGCCTTTGGGAAGAAGACTTAAAGCATTCACAGCCCGTGAGGTCTTGTGTCCACTATGAGTAGGAGCAGAAAATGCAAGCTATGGAAGGGAAATCCCAAGAGGTCTGGAGGCTTGTCGAGAGCAGAGGTGGAACTGCTGAGGAGGATTGCTGATGGAAAGGCTTGAGTGGGTGGGGCAGTTCTACAGATAGTTCTCCAACTTCAGCGCCTTAATTGCTTGACCTCAGAAAGCTAGAAGCTTCCCTCAAGCAGACTTTAGATCCCCACACTGCCCTTCCCTTTTGTAGGCCATCACCTCCAGCCTTCTAGAGATGGAGCAGGGGCTTGGCCTGGCTGTTTGTGTGTTCACGCTCATGTGTGCGGTTCCTCCTGTTGACCTTGGGCTTCATTTTCCCAGCTGATCCTGGTGGGCGACCACTGCCAGCTTGGCCCTGTTGTGATGTGCAAGAAGGCGGCGAAAGCAGGCCTGTCCCAGTCGCTCTTTGAGCGGCTGGTGGTGCTGGGCATCAGGCCCATCCGCCTGCAGGTGCAGTACCGTATGCACCCAGCCCTGAGCGCTTTCCCATCCAACATCTTTTATGAGGGGTCTCTCCAGAACGGTGTCACCGCAGGTAAGAAGGGGCAGGGGGAAGGTGTGGGTGATGGAGGGGGCCAGCAGGAGTGCCAGGCAGTGTCCTGTTCAGGACCTTTAAGTGGGCCTTGGAGCTTCAAATCAGTGGTGTACAGTCAGTGGAATAGCGGGACTAGGCTAGTCTCCTAAATGTTCCCCGTAAACTATCAGAGTATTAAACCTGGCGCCTCTTTCCCAAAGCCTGGGTAACTTCTGCCCGGCTTTTGGAGGGAGGCACAGTGCTCTTGTCAGGCTCCACCTTCCCAAAGCCCACCCAGCTTTGGGAAGGACGCGGGAGGGCTCCAGCGTTCTGTCAGAAGCTTCTGCTTGGCTTAGGGCAGGAAACGAGGTATTAATGCACGGCAGCGTTCCCCCCCCCCCCCATATCGCCCTCACAGGCTGGCACCTTTGGCTCTAACTGTTCCCCTATGAAAAATTTCACTGAACACCACGGCTTTATATCAATCCTTGCCGAAGTCTTCGCATTGGGAGGTCTATGGATTTTGATAGGTGGTTCTCGCTGCTGTTCCAGCCTGCTCTTCAGTATGGAAGGACTCCATTTTAAGGCTAGGACCTAGCCCTGTGCTTCCCAAAGTGGGCAGTATGTACTGCCCTTCAGCGGTGGGATTAGCAGGGGAGGCACTAAGAGGCAGGGGAGCACTGAAGATGTAGGTGGCTAATGGACTTTGAAAAGCTAGTCTCACTGGTTCAAGTTCATCAGGGGTTTTTTGAATTAATTGAAATACTTTTCTGAATCAATGTGCAATTAATTGTTGCTGTTTGGTATGTTACAGTGTTGCAGTCTTCCTTAGTGTGTTGTGCAAAGCGCTACAATGCTTTTTATAGGGTAGGGGGCATTGGGATGAGTTTATGAGACCAAGGGGGCAGTGACCTAAATGGTTTGGGAACCACTGATCTACCCAAAGGAAGACCCAGGCCTCCACAGGCGAAACATACGCTAACTGGCAACTTCCCTGTCGCTCTGCAGCAGACCGTGTGAAGAAGGGATTTGACTTCCAGTGGCCCCAGCCAGACAAGCCCATGTTTTTCTATGTGACCCAAGGGCAAGAAGAGATTGCAAGTTCTGGGACTTCTTACCTGAACAGGTAAGTCATGTGGGAAAGAGGAGAAGGGGATCCAGTCAAGTCTCTGGGACAGAATGTGTGGATGCCTTGCTTGGACAAACTTCACCTCTCTCTCTCTCTCTCTCTCTCTCTCTCTCTTGACTATTCATCAACTTATACACCAGTTATATGCCAACATGACATATTTCAATTATGTGTGGATTTTATAATTTAATGTTTTAGAAGCCATATTAAGCTATAAAATCCATACATAATTGAAATAACCCAATAACAGTTCCATCAAAGCAACTGAAGCATCCTTAATTAAAATAGCCCGCAATAAATGAAGCCGGTTAAAAGGCATGACTGTTAAAACAGTTCTAAAAAGATAGGATCGGTAGTTCAAGGTCATCCCAGAGTGAAGGAGGTGAGGCTGGAGACGTGATGGAGGCCAAGCACTTTAGTTCTGCAGTCCAAAGGGTGGGAAGCGGACGGAAAGGACATGGTCCAGCAGTGGCATCTCTCACCCATATACAGTCCCCGCCGCCCCCCACCCCAAAAAAATAGTATTGTCAGATGGAGACTATTCCAGGTAGCTTGATCTTTCTCTGGTGAGCTGAAGGTGGCCTGGAACTTTGAAAGGGAGGCAGTCAGTTAATTAATTCCATTTGTGCCTGAAGACTACTCAGTAGGATAGGAATAGGACGTTTGGGGGTTGTGGCTGATACCCTTCATGTGCCCAGGCCCATTATTCCAACCTGAATCATGCCAAGAAATGTGCCACATGTGGCTTCTGTTGTGCCCTTTCCTTTGTCTGATGCACTTTTCTTTGCCTCCCTTGCTACTTTTTTTTAAAAAAATACTTAAACATTTTGCATCTTTGTAGCAGAGTGAATTTGGGCATTATACATAGATTTATAGTGTTGAACAAGCTCTGAGGCATTCTGGTTACCTTGGAGACTGTTTCTTGGGTGCTGCTCAAGGGGAGGGACTGACTCCTCTCTTCCCTCTGCAGGACGGAGGCTGCCAACGTGGAGAAGATCACCACCAAGCTGCTGAAGGCTGGTGCGAAGCCAGATCAGATTGGCATCATCACCCCCTACGAGGGCCAGCGCTCCTACCTGGTGCAGTATATGCAGTTCAGCGGCTCTCTGCACACCAAACTCTACCAGGTACTGCTCTCCCTGTGTTTCCTCTGGGCTTCGTGCAACCTTCCCAAGTCAGCATTAAGCCCATCCCCTCTCCCTGCTCCCTGGTTCAGAGCCACCCAACTTGTATTTGCAAATGTTTCACTTGGAGGCAGGGTGACTCACCTATACCATACAGCACAGTACCAAACAGGACTTTCTGCAAATGTGTAGCCTCATCTGCTGAAGAGAGTTATATGGAGAGTGGGCTGCTCCTTCTCATACTTGTGTTGGAGAGCTCTGTGCTCAGTGGTCCTTCTTCGCCACCTCCAGTGGCGAAGGGAAAGGCAGCTGAATTAATCAAACTGGGTATCCAAGAAATCGCTAACTTGCATAGCAGTAAATTTATGGACAGCTAGGTGGGATGCGGGTGGCGCTGTGGGTAAAACCTCAGTGCCTAGGACTTGCCGATCGTAAGGTCAGTGGTTCGAATCCCCGCGGCAGGGTGAGCTCCCACCGTTCGGTCCCAGCTCCTGCCCACCTAGCAGTTCGAAAGCACCCCTAAAGTGCAAGTAGATAAATAGGTACCGCTTTATAGCGGGAAGGTAAACGGCGTTTCTGTGTGCAGCGCTGGTGCTGGCTCGCCAGCTGCAGCTTCGTCATGCTGGCCACGTGACCCAGAAGTGTCTTCGGACGGCGCCGGCTCCCGGCCTCTTGAACGAGATGAGCGCGCAACCCTAGAGTCAGTCACGACTGGCCCGTACGGGCAGGGGTACCTTTACCTTTTAGGTATATTAGCCTCCCTCCCCAAATACGGAGTGGGAGCGAGGCAGGAGATTACCCCTAGGACTGGAAAGTAGTTTGAAATTGATTTTCAGGAGGTGGAACCACGTGGACATCATATAATGCTTCCTGGCTAACCATCACTCTCTGTGAAGGAAACTCTCTAGAGATGTGAGTCATTTAGAACGTGCTTTAACAGAATCCTTTTCTCTCCCTGTCCCCTTTCCAGGAAGTGGAAATAGCCAGCGTTGACGCTTTCCAAGGGCGCGAGAAGGACTTCATTATCCTGTCCTGTGTTAGAGCCAACGAGCATCAAGGCATTGGCTTCCTGAATGACCCCAGGCGCCTCAATGTGGCTCTCACCAGAGCAAGGTACAGCGGAAGCCACTGAGTGTGAGACAGCTATGTCTGCCAGTCCCAAAGAGCCCTTTGCTTCTATCTAGCTAAGGAAATCATTGTCTTGTGCAGCAGGGGAGAAAGGTGCAGGTCACTTGCAACTCTTTTCTTACCCTTCTGCTTGGAGTCAGGGTGGGGAAAACAATGGGCTTTTTGGAGTGAGTTTTCTCTGTGTTTGCCTTGGTACAAGCTACAAACAGCTGAGCTGATAATAAACCAACTGGCTTGTGCAGGCCAGTCTTGCGTAGAAGTTCAGCAGTGTTGTGTTAAGGCCTTTAAGTTTCCAAACCCAGTCAGATGGGTGGCATATAAATAATAAAATTATTATTATAAACTGAGCTCTGCATGAATTGGATTCATGTCTCTCCTTAGCTAGCAAACTCTTGAGAGCGCCTTTTGCAAGATCATGACAACACAAATGCAGTTCTCCAGCTGAGAAAGCCTGAAATGGAGAATTTAAATCTAGCAGATGCAATAGAGCAGCATGTATCGCCTGAGGTCCTTCTCCAAGTGCCTTCCTAATCAGCAGTGTGTGAGATAAGCCCAGGAGAGGGGCCCGCTTCCCTAAAGCGGATGCCTGTTTTGCAGGCTTCTTGGGACCAGGCTGCAAAATTTTTATTTATGCAGGCATTTTTAAATTTGTTTATGTTGGGCTAGGGTCCCTTCCAACTCTACCATTCCAGAATCTATAATCTGCTATATTTCACTCATGCGTCTTATTGGGCTTCAGTGTTCTGCCCATAATTTAGTGCACCACCCTGGAATCAGTTTTGATGAAGGGCAGTACTGAAATCTTTAAAGATTAAATATTAAATCTAAGCCATCCAACGAGAACCAACCTCCAGGGGGGCATGCAGGAAGGCCTGAGCCAAATAGGAGGCTCCTTGCTGGACACCAGGCTAGTCCCCCCCTGGGAGAGAAGTATAACTCACCAGGGTGTCACAACTGAGAACACCCCTTGCCTGCCTGGAATCAAAAGGCAAAGGCCATGGAGATTGGCACCCAATAGCGAGTGGAGCACTTAGGCGGGTTCCTACAGCTGCAAGTGGTCCTTCGGGTGGCCGCAGGGTACTGGTAGGTTCTGAGTGCCAACCAGGTGGTGAACTACGCGGCAGTGCTTTGGTGTGGACTTCATTCATTCATTCATTCATTCATTTAAGGTATGGTGTCATCATTGTTGGGAACCCGAAAGCGCTTTCCAAGCAGCCTCTCTGGAACCACTTGCTGAACTACTACAAGGAGCAGAAAGTGCTGGTCGAGGGGCCCCTGAACAACCTCCGCGAGAGCCTCATGCAGTTCAGCAAGCCTCGGAAGCTGGTCAATACCATCAACCCCGTAAGTGCCACTGGTGGGGCTGGAAACCCTACACCTGTGCCCTGCTTTAGAGATTAGGCTTCACTGCCCTTCTTCAGCACCCTAGAACTGCTGAGACTGTAAACTGCCCCTCCCATGTGAGTAAACCTGTTCAGCTGCCTCACACTAAGTGATGCAACTTTTGGAGTACCTTTTGCCCAGGTCTTTCAGACAGGGTCCCATTTCACAGGTGAAAGGCAAAATAAGGAGTTCCCATTCCCAAACGTCCTGCCTTTTGGATCTGTAAACAACCTTGCAGTGGGGTGGTGGTAATAATAATAATAATACAGTAATGATAATAAATTATCCAGTTTATTATTAGTAAAGCAAGCCAAGGTGAAACAGCTGAAAAGTCAGTCCACAACACACAGCAGGCAAGGTTAAAGAACACAAATAGCTTCATGCAATCATTGAGCCATCTGCCTGAAAAGACGCCAGAGGAGAACCTGATCTACCCTCTTTGAGAGGAAACTCTGCAGTTGTGGCGCCGCCACCAATAAGGACCTGTCCTGTTCCCCCCAGGCATGCCTCTCTTGGTGGTAGAATGTGGAGCTAGGGCCTTGGAAGGCCTCTGTGATTGGCAGGCAGGGAAAAGCCGTCCTCTTTGCTAAAGGAAAGAAAGTTCCAGAAAGTTCTTCCTCATGTGAGCCATCAGAAACAGTTTGTGTGAACATATTTTAAAGTGGTCTTTAATTTCTGCCCCCCTTTCTTAGGGAGCCCGGTTCATGACAACTGCCATGTATGATGCCCGTGAAGCTATCATCCCTGGATCGGTGTATGATCGCAGCAGCCAAGGTGAGAGAACTTGGCCAGGGGGGTCTCTCTCCTCGGTCCAAAAGAGAGGCGGTTTTTGACTCCAGAGCTGTTCTGATACCTCCATGGACCTTGTATCTGTGGTGGGTTGAAAGGCCTGGTGAAGAGAGCCTTGTGCCTGCGGCGTTGCTGTTCCCTCTCCTTGCTGTCTTGGGACTTGTTCCCTCTGAGCTCTTCCCCCTTCTTCCCCTCAGGCCGGCCCTCCAACATGTACTTCCAAACACACGACCAGATCGGGATGATCAGTGCCGGGCCCAGCCATGTCACCGCCATGAATATTCCCATCCCCTTCAACCTGGTGATGCCTCCCATGCCTCCACCTGGCTATTTTGGACAAGCCAATGGGCCTGCTGCCGGTAAGAGATTGTGCCGCACAGACAGGCGCTTCCAAGGCTTGTATGACTTCTGAAGTGCTCAGTGGCAAGGAAGGGGGTGGGGAGGGATTTTGGGGTAAGGTTGCAGCTTCTTCCATCCTCCCAGCAGTGCATGTCTGAAGAACCTCATCAGGCAGGTCTCTTGATAATAACAATAATTTTATTATTTGTACCCCTCCCATCTGGCTGAGTTGCCCCATCCACTCTGGGCAGCTTCCAACATATATAAAAACATAATAAAACATTACACATTAAAAAAACTTCCCTATACAGGGCTGCCTTCAGACATCTGCTAAAAGTCAGATAGTTATTTATCTCCTTGACGTCTGACAGGAGGGCATTCCACAGGACAGGCGCCACTACCGAGAAGGCCCTCTGCCTAGTTTCCTGTAGCTTCACTTCTCGCAGTGAGGGAACCACCTGAAGGCCCCTGGATACTCCTCCATGTACACACCAGTGGCAGAAGCAATCCATATTGTGAGCTGATGGAAGGGCATCCTCCCTCAGCTGAGTTTACATTGAGATTTATTGCTGATGCTTGAGGACAACCAGGAGAATAATTGCAGGCTTCTTTAGTCATCTTTTGGTGCTTACAAGGCCAGATACTTTAGAGCAGGTTGGAGAGCCAGTGTGGTGTAGTGGTTAAGAGCGGTAGTCACGTAATCTGGTGAACCGGGTTCGCGTCTCCGCTCCTCCACCTGCAGCTGCTGGGTGACCTTGGGCCAGTCACACTTCTTTGAAGTCTCTCAGCCCCACTCACCTCACAGAGTGTTTGTTGTGGGGAGGAAGGGAAAGGAGATTGTTAGCCGCTTTGAGACTCCTGAAGGGCAGTGAAAGGCGGGATATCAAATCCAAACTCTTCTTCTTCTTCTTAAAAGTCCGTTTCAGGGGCCTAATCCAGCCCACTGGTTGGTTTAATCCGGCCCCTGTTTATTTCCTGGGGTCAAATCTTTAAAAAAACCTCAACAACTTCAATCCTAAAAGAAGCCCAACAACTAACTCCAACCCTAAAAAAGCTCAATAACTTTGGTTGGCCTTTTAGTTGGCCCCCATGGCCCTTCACTTCATCAAATCTGGCCCTCTTTGAAAAAGTTTGGACACCACTGCTTTAGAGAGTTGAGGTACCCAATTGTCTGTCAACTGATTAGGTAGTGAAAGCTGAGTTTTTGGATTTTGCTGCCTCCAGCTGCAGAGGCAGAGCATTTGCCATCATGGCTACTAGCTATCAATAGTCATCTCCTCCATGAATTATTCCAGCCCCCTTTTAAAGCCATCCCATTTGGTGGCCATCACTAACTCCTGTGGGAGAGAGTTCCATAACTTAACTATGCACTGCATGGAGAAGTTCTTTCTTTGATCAGTCTTGCTTAAATATAGTGAATTAATCCCAGTCGATTAGTTGTGATTCCTTATCAATAACTACATAGATATTTACTTATTTTATTATTCATTCAATTTATATGCCACCCTTTATCAGAAGATCCCAGGGCAGTGTACAAAAGTGTACAAAAGTATAAGCACATTACAGGCATACTGACAGACAGCCTGTATGGGGATTAATTTAATACAGTGAAACGGTTTATATATTTATCGGATACAGAGGACGCTTTTTGCCCACTTTCCAGCCTGGCTGCTCTCCCAAGGGCACCACAAGGTCGTGCTGACTGCATGAGTGCCTTTTGTGTGTTGAGATTTGTTTTCTCTTGTAGGACGTGGGAACCCAAAAGGCAAGACTAGCCGTGGTGGGCGCCAGAAAAACCGCTTTGGGATCCCAGGGGCCGGTCAGTCAAACCTCCCCAACAGCCAGGCCAGCCAGGACGTGGTCTCCCAGCCGTTCTCTCAGGGCCCTTTGACTCAGGGCTACATCTCCATGAGCCAGCCGTCTCAGATGAGCCAGCCAGGCTTGTCCCAGCCAGAGCTGTCGCAGGTAAAGGAACTTATTTAAGGTGATGGTGTATTGTGTGTGCTCCAGAATAGAGATACTTACACATCAACGCTTCTGGAGGTGGATTGAGGCCAGAAAGAAATGGCCCCTTCCTTGAACTGGAGGTCAGGAGCCCTTGCCACTCTCTGCCTCACAGGTGAGTATGAGATATGCATCCACCTGGCACTAAAATTGTATTTCTGTTTGAACTGCCTGTTTCAATTCTGAATCGTTCTGCTATTCAGTGTATTCTCTTTGGTCTTCCCTCTCTCTCCCCACTCCCACTTCAATCTCTCAACTGGAAAATAATCTCTCTTCTCCTTCCTCCCACTTTTTCTCTTCAGGATAGTTACCTTGGTGACGAGTTCAAATCTCAGATCGACGTGGCCCTGTCGCAGGACTCTACTTACCAGGGGGAACGCGCATATCAACACGGAGTGACGGGACTGTCACAATATTAGAGTGTAAGGTGCTTTTCCGATAATAAGAGTTGGGGGGAGAACAGGGGTGGCGGTCTCATCAGCACCCCTCATCTCTGTGCACACGCCACTGAACGCCCGGCTCAGTCTCTTCTTGAATGGGATCTGAATGCTGTGCTAATGCCCCCACTCTCTCCAAATTATGAGCATTGGAACTGGGTTTTTCCTTTCACGTGTGCCCCGTTTGCCAGCGGACTGGTCTGCCTTGTTCTCTTTGTTCTTGCTGGCTTTGACTGGGAGGTTTTGGCCTATCCAGATGTTGCTCTCGGGGAGGGGGGAGGGGGGCTGCCTTGGGTGATGACACTTGGTCCTTGATGCTTTGTTAAGATGCTGGGAAACAGTGAAATCTACTCAGCCTCTCTTTGCATTTCTTTCTTCAATTAAGGACTGGTCAGAATTCTGGTCTTTTGTGAAACTCCTCACTCAAGGCAGTGCAAGCTTGTGGAATTTGGTTGCCGCAGGGTGTAGAGGTGGGCAGACTTGGCACCTGGAGGTCATTCCTGCCCCTGGAAGCTGAGTGGCTCTTGGCCCTGATTCCAGGCATCCTAGATAAAGCACAATTCAAAGTGTTGGTGCTGACCTTTAAAGCCCTAAGCGGCCTTGGCTCTCTATACCTGAAGGAGCGTCTCCACCCCCATTGTTCAGCCCAGACACTGAGGTCCAGCTCCGAGGACCTTCTGGCGGTTCCCTTACTGCAAGAAGTGAGGTTACAGGGAACCAGGCAGAAGGCCTTCTGGGTAGTGGCGCCCGCCCTTTGGAATGCCCTCCCATCAGATGTCAAGGAAATAAACAACTACCGTATTTTACTTTTAAAAGTCAACTGAAGGTGGCCCTGTTTAGGGAAGTTTTCAATGTCTGATGCTGTATTGTTTTTAATATTTGGTGGAAGCCGCCCGGAGTGGCTGGGGAAACCCAGCCAGATGGGTGGGGTATAAAGAATAAAATTATTAATAATTATTATTATCTATCAGGCACTGGCGGGGAGGTGGAGAAACTCTTTCCTTAAACAAGTCTTGTATTGAGTGGTGGAGAAAAAATGGTAGCTGCTGGGCCTAATAGTAGAGGCTGTTTGTAGCCATGGAATCTGCATCCTCCAGACTCCTTTGGGTTCTGCCCACTGAGCCATTTATGTGCTGAGAGAAGCCTTTCTCACAACCCACAGCCCACGGCTTGTGACAGTAATGGCATTTCCCTTTTCTTTCCCTGCCTTAGGTTGAAGGAGAAGAGCTAAGCTGATGTGGAGCTTAGTTCAACAGCATTTTATTCTGGGTAATAAAAATAAAATAAAATGGATACCTGTTTTCCACTGCTAAAACTGAAGCAACTCTGTGAGAGCAACAGGAGAGAGAGAGGAAGAGGGAGAGGAAGAGAGAAACCAACGGAGAGGAGAGCGAAGAGCACGCGAGCGAGAGGAAAAGAGAGAGCCCACTGCTAGCTCACTGAGACAAGGAGATTGACCAGGCGGAGGTGGGAAGAGAGAGAGAGCAACGGAGGACCGACTGGCGCCTCGCTGGGAGGGGGAGTCAACTCGCCCCAGAAGAGCAGAGTGGTCAGCAGAGTTCCCTGTCCTCCCCCCCGTCAACACACACTGAGAGAGAGAGAGAGATTCAGAGAGAGAGAGAGAAGAGCCTTGGAAGCAAGCTTCTGTTCTTGTGAGCAGGGCGGGGAGAGGAAAACCCCCATCTCAGAGTTGTTTGCGTACCCATCTCTCTTTTCCCCCTTTTAACCAGAAGTGGCACCTGTTGGCATCTTCTTAAAGGAGCAAGTGTACCATCATCACCAGCCTCGTCCACCCAAGAGGACCCCAATCCTCCCGAGCTCGTGGGAAAGCCAGCCGGCTGGTACCCTACTCTGAGATGTTTGGTTTTGCTGTCCAGGATCCAGCTTCGAACCTCACATGTGTGTGGTGTCACCCGCGTCCTGAATGGACTTAAATAAGATGGGGTGTTTCTTTTTTTCCTTTTTTCCCCTTAAAAAGAAAGAGAGATTCTTGCAAAAGAAGCACTGGATATTTTTTTAGAAGTTTGTCTCTGAAATCTTAGTAGTGGACCTGGGCGGGGGGGAAATCCTTGTTCTGAGAAGCTTAAAAAAAAAGATTATATATATATATAAAGTTTAACGCTTAAAAATTAGAACACCACTCTTTTTAAGATCTTTTTTCAGTGTGATTTCAGTCAATCAGCCTCTTCTTCAGATGGTAGGGTAGCAGTGAGCACGGAAAGCCAGCCCATCCCTGCAGCGAGGCAGAAGATGGTTCAAGTGTGTGTGTTTTTGTCTTGCTTTCAATTGGCTTCTGCCTGGGCTCTGCTCTGTGTGATGACAACAAGTGGTGGTTGTTGTTTTTCTTTTCTGTAAGACTTTCCATGCGCTTCACGAGAACAGGGAGTGGGTGCCTGTGCCCTTTTGCCCACCCCCGCCCACCCCCAAGAGGGGGAAACAAAAAAGGACACTGCTTTTTCTCGCCTCCCACCCAAAAACAGTAGTGGAAACTGGGGATTATATTGGTTTTGAAGTAAAGACTCTTAACAAAGATACTTTCGAGGCAGGTTGGGTGGGGCGGGCAGGCTGAGAGCGGGAGGTGGCTGCGGAGAAGGGGGTCTCATTCTTGGAGCATATATCGGGGTGGGGGGTTGTCGTTGGGGGTTTTGTGCAGCTGTGCAGCGGTGGAGTGAGTTCAACGCCAGGCATTTAAACCAATCTTGAGGCGACGTCTGGTGGGGGGGGGGGTCACAAGCCTTCGCTGGTGGAGTCCTTCAAACTACAACTGCTATGAATCTGACTGGGAAAGGGCACCCCCTTAGGGGGAGGGAAAACACCGCCTTGCTGCACTTGTAGCAAAAAGCATTATTTTATCTGCATCAAAAGCTTTCTAGGAAAAAAGCTGAAGTAGGATTTCCTGTTTAACCTCCTGCCCCCCCCCCTCCCCCAGCCTGGTGATCCATAAATGTCGCAATGCCCTTTACCTCTCTGAAACAGTTTGATCTGCCTTCTAGATGTGATTTCTCCCCCCTTCTTTTAAACCGCTTGTGAATTAATTTTCCCCAGTCAAAGGGCTCTTAGCATCTGTTTAGCTTTTGTGTGTACTGAGGAACTCGAGGTGAACTTAACATGAATGTACTTAAGAGAACTCCCTGTGCTTTTTTTCTTTTTTCTTTAAAAAAGAAGAGGAGATTTTGGAAATCTGTCTTTCTCGTTCCTCTTCTTCTCCCCCCACCCCACCAAAGAAAAAGAGCAGCCCTGCCCCATCCTTCTGCAAGAAGCGTGCTTGGCCTCCTTGGTATCCATTAGACCTGACAACCTGGAGGGAGGTGGGGGGCAAGCAGGGAGGCTCGGAGGGCCTGGTACTCCAGTTCCCACCCCACTGGGTAGGCTGTGTTGGCTGCGTAGGTTTTCAAGCTAGCCTTTTAAGCGCTTTTGTCTCTTTTTTGTGCAAGGCGATCTGCTGAGTAAAGATATTCCTTCCCCCCACCCCCAAATCCTTCTGTGGCTGCCCGATTCCTCCCTCCCCTCCTCACATTTTGCTAGTTAGCACCTGCTTGCCTCTGCTTTGTGCTGGGTTACTTTCCCCCTCCCCTTTGTAGCAGTTAAAATAAAATCCTTTTGAGTTTTTATATAAATCCATTTAAAGAAAAAAGAAAAAACATCAGTGCTAGCACCGTGTTTATTTTCATTTTTATTTTTTTCCATCTCAAGTTTGCTTTAAAATCTGTTTGTCATCAAATTAATAAAGAGCCTCTTGCATTCAGCCTCTGAGGACTTTCTTACATTTTGTAATATGATGTACAGTTTTTTCCATATGCACTTTTTAGTTTTAGAAGCCTGAACGTTTTCTGATCCAGGTTGAACCCAATCTTATTGGGGGGTTTTCCAGGGCAGTGCTGCCTAATCTGTGGCCATTCAGCTGAACTCCCATAGGATGCTGGATGTTGGAGTCTGGCCACAGTTTAGCCACCCTTTCTTACAGACTTAACTTTGTAATCTTCTTCCAAATGAACACTCAGAGACAAATAATTGCACTTGTGTTTATTGCCCAACCTGGATTTTCACTCTATGATCCCTTGGCGTGCTGGGGGTGGGTGACACATGGGTGCTGTTCTGCATATTTGCAGAGTTAATATTTTGGTTTTGGCTAAAGTCTAGGAATGATTACGCTTCCTTGGGTGCAGCAGTGTAGGGTCACATACAGTGGTATCTTGGTTACCTACGCTTCAGGTTACAGACTCCACTAACCCAGAAATAGTACCTCGGGTTAAGAACTTTGCTTCAGGATGAGAACAGAACTCGTGCTCCGGTGGCACGGCGGCGGCGGGAGGCCCCATTAGCTAAAGTGGTGCTTCAGGTTAAGAACAGTTTCAGGTTCAGAACGGACCTCCAGAACGAATTAAGTACTTAACCCGAGGTACCACTGTACTTAGATGCTTCCCTGCACGCTAGGGGGAAAAGGTTGTAGAATCTTCTGCATGATTTGTGCATCATTGATGGGACAGTCCCCCTCTGGCATGTTGTAGGCTTTTTTTACCTTCCTAGGGAACTTTCCCCTTTGTTTTAATGACAGCTAAGATTCTCTAGAAGTGGACATTGGCACGTAAGATCCCTCCTGCATGCCACAAAAGGCCTATCTCAGCTGGTGGCAGATCAGATGTCCTTGGCAAAACTTGGTATAAGTTTGCTCACGCCTGAGCATCTATAAAGAGTGTTGACAACTTCATAAAGTTGTCTTGCTTTTAAAAAGGGGGAAAGCTTTTGAACTTTCCATTGATGCAAAACAGATGAAGCTGCTAGACAGCCACCACCCTGGAGGTAGAATTAACTTGTACCTCCGTGGATAGCTGAGAGTCCAAAATGACTCCCAGGCTGCACACCTGGTTCTTCCGGGGCACAGTGAGCCCACGAAGGACCCATAGCTGCCTTCCCCTGTCCACCAGAAACAGTACTTCTGTCTTGTCAGAATTCAACCTCAAGCTGTTTACCACCATCCATTGTCCAGTCTACCTCGGTACAGTCTACACAGACTGGCAATCTCATCAGGGATTTCTGGACAGGAAGCCTACCTGATGCTGCTGCCAAGCAGGTACTCCACCCATGAAAGTACATGGCACCTTCAGCTTCTGCAAAGGAAGGCTGCAGGGTGTAAGGTAAAGGTAAAGGTATCCCTGCCCGTACGGGCCAGTCGTGTCTGACTCTAGGGTTGTGCGCTCATCTCACTCTAGAGGCCGGGAGCCAGCGCTGTCTGAAGACACTCCCGGGTCACGTGGCCAGCTTGACAAAGCTGCTCTCGCGAGCCGGCACCAGCGCAGCACACGGAAACGCCGTTTACCGTCCCGCTATAAAGCGGTACCTATTTATCTACTTGCACTTAAGGGTGCTTTCGAACTGCTAGGTGGGCAGGAGCTGCGACCGAACGACGGGAGCTCACCCCGCCGCGGGGATTCGAACCGCCAACCATACGATTGGCAAGTCCTAGGCACTGAGGTTTTACCCACAGCGCCACCCGCGTCCCCTGTATCCATGGGGCCTCTCTTAAAGGACTCACCTTGTATAAAAAAATACAGATTATTGTATCCAAAATAGGATGCCCTCCAATCCCTTAAAACCCCGATGGTTCCCATGCAAAACTAGGCAAGCCTAATTAACCAGTGTTGTGTAGTGGTTAGAGCGTTTGCATCGGACACTGGAGAGCAGGGTTTGAATCCTCTCTCTGCCATAAAATCTCATTGGGTGACCTTGGGAGCCAGTCGCCCTCTCAGCCTAAGCTGCCTCCAAGGATGTGGGCATTAAATGAAGCAGGCAGAACCACGTGTGCCACCTTGAGCTCCTTTGAGGAAAAGGCAGTGGATAAATGGAACAAATGATTAATAAATTAATTACATAGAATTGTAGTTGGAAAGGACCCCAAGGCAGTGTTTGAAATTAGCCAAGTACCAGGCACAGTTTGCACTTGGCTATTGGCCACTGGCCAAGTGAAGATGCCCAGGTGCCAGGATGGTGCCTGACGTCTCCACCACCTGGAGGTGCCTGCCTGGGGATCCCCTTAGATCTGGACTGTTTTCACACACTAATACCCCATTCTGTAGAATCTATTTTATCTGCACAGTCAATGAATTTCAAGAACCAAAACGCTTTTTCTGTGCAGCCTGAGCAGGGAACAACGATAGTTAATTGTCGCTTGTCTTCACTTACCTCACCTCACTGTCCTGCTCACAGTTGTGAAGAATATTCCTGCGTCACCACTAAGAAAAAAGGGTCGGAATAGGCCAGTGTATATGTAGACTGTCTCTGGATGAAGTGACTTTTCTTTCAGTTCTCAAAACTCTTAACCTAGCTCAAGGTTGTCCTCTGAACTAGCCATCCTTTGAAAAACCAGGCTTTAGAGCTGTCTTGCCCCAAAACAGCAACTGGATGTTCCATTTTGGTGACTAACCTTGATTTAAGGAACCATTTGAAGAAGAGGAGTTTGGATTTGATATCCCGCCTTTCACTCCCTTTTAAGGAGTCTCAAAGCGGCTAACATTCTCCTTTCCCTTCCTCCCCCACAACAAACACTCTGTGAGGTGAGTGGGGCTGAGAGACTTCAGAGAAGCGTGACTGGCCCAAGGTCACCCAGCAGCTGCAGGTGGAGGAGCGGAGACGCGAACCCGGTTCACCAGATTAGGAGTCCACCGCTCTTAACCACTACACCACACTGGCTCGGTGGCATTTGGCACCTGGCATTTGGCACCTGGCTTATATATCTGAGTTTCTAACACTGCCCAAGCCTCAACCAATCCAACTCTGCAATGTGATATGTTACCAAAATAGCCTTCAGATGTGCTGGGGTTTCCTGTGACATTCCAGATATTGGGGCACCAGCTCCTGTCAACCACATTTGACATACATTTAAAGTGCTCTATAAACTATCATGGATTTCCCCAAATAATACTGGGAACTGTAGTTTGCTTAAGAATGCTGGGAGTTGTTGGGAGACCTCATCTATTGCCCTATGACACTGGAATGGCTCAATCAGAGCATAAGACTCATCATCTCAGGGTTGTGGGTTCGAGCCCCATGTTGGGCAAAAGATTCCTGCATTTGCAGTGGGTTGGACTAGATGACCCTTGGGGTCCTTCCCAACGCTACAGTTTTATGATTCTATGTGAAGGTGGCCAAATGCCAGCAGTGATGGGAAATTGCAGTCCAGGCCACAAGTCCCTGACCCCTAACCTAGAAGGTGGTTCCCCCATTAAGATAGCTCTCTCCCCACCTGCTACTTCAGTAACCTTCAGCCAGGAAGCTGGCATTTGTTCTCCAGGTGGAAACTGACCAAAATCACAGGCATGCAGTTTTTGTTGTTGCTGCTGTTATTTGTATATCACTCTCCATTTGCAGCTCTTAACCCCCCATTGATTAAAGGGACCCCAATCATCACCTTTTGTTCTGCTTTAATGACAAATTGCAATTACCTTTTAAAATCCCTTCACCAAAACCACGCCAGCAAAAAATGAAGACCCCCCAACCCCCATGAAGCTATTAATACATTTCTTTTTAAAAAATCACCAACAACTTCAGATTTCTTCATCTCGTTCACTATTAGAATTAAAACATTTACAATAGAGTTCCACCCTAGGAAAACAATCTGGAAGCGATCAGGTAGTGTTAAAAACCCATGTGCAGTCTTTGCCTTGGTGCAGAAAATAAAATGCAACTCTGTTTAAGCGAGCGCTGCTCCACACCTGCAGCCCGAGGGGCCAT
This sequence comes from Podarcis siculus, assembly GCA_034642415.1. Lineage (NCBI taxonomy): Eukaryota > Metazoa > Chordata > Lepidosauria > Squamata > Lacertidae > Podarcis > Podarcis siculus. The sequence goes on from JAXCMG010000120.1 coordinate 941,027, forward strand.
GAATGCAGGATAATCTGGTTCTCGATGCAGAGCTATATCAGGGAGAGGCTGGCCAACGCACCTCTGCGCGAGTGCCCCACCGCAACAAAGCCACGCCAGGGAACACCCCACCCCTTTTACCGGCACCCGCACTCGTCCACCACCATGTCCTCATAGTGCCTCAGCACAACGTTGTCGTCGTTGTCGTAATACAAGATGGAGATGGGCGAGAGGCGGACAGGGACGCAGCAGGGCTGGGGGGTCCCTTCGGGGTCGAGGGAGTGCACCACTGTCTGCAGAATGGCGTGGTTGGTGCTGTTGAGGTCTTCGGCCAGTGGGAAAGGGCACTCGCCCAGGCAGTAGTTCGCCAGGTAACCCTGGGGGGCGATGATCCAGTCTTCCCAGCCAACGTCGCGGAAGCTGATGTACAGCCGTCGCGGCTTGCAGACGTTGCTGGCGGCCGTCGGGACGTAGTAGGTGCTCCGCCGCTTCCGGGTTCTCCCGCACTGACTCTGCGCCAGGGAGACCACAAGGAGGGAGGTGTCAAGGAAGGAATCTGCACCAGAGCACAGCTTCCCCCCGGAGATTTCAAGCACCAAGCCCAGGTTCCGGGCAGGGGTTTGCCACACCTTTGCTGCCTCGGTCAGGTTGAAGACAAAGGACTTGTGGAGATGGATGAAGCTTTGCTCCACCAAGAGCTTCCGGCTGTAGGCGTGCGAGGACATCCCTCTCAGAGCTGCCTGGGAGGCCTGGTACAGGCTCAGCTCCAAAGGGTGGCCCGGACTGGCAACCTGGTACTGGTTGTGGCGGAAACGGATCTGCAGCTGCGCCATCGTCACCTGCTCCCCTTTGTCCAGGGTGGAGAAGTTGAAGTACAGCCGCTTCTGGAGGCACAGCCAACTCCGTGGCTTGTCGCTGTGGATGAATTGGCCTAGGAGAGGAGGAACAACGCTGAGGCAAGAGCGAGCCAGCAGTAAATCACACGGTGCACTCCTTATTAGCAAAAACAGGATCTGCACAGGAGTATTAGGCCTAATGAGCAGAGCAACCCATTCCTGGTGGTTGTACTCCATGAAAATCAGTTGTTGAGACCGAAAGGTCCCTCCTCCCCACAGCTGTCTCCAGGGCTTTCCTCAAACAATCTGAGACTGGGCCTGCGCACAGCCAACCTCTCCTCTGGCCTTTTCATGCCTCTCCTGGTTCTGGGAGACCAGCAGGGAGGGGAGCTTCTCGCAGCAGGAAGGGGAGACCCCCATGGCCCTTCCCCTCTCTGCCTCCTGGCCTCCCTCCTCTCCTGCTTCAGCTTCTGCCTCTGAGTCTGGACTGCTCTCTGCCACAGACTCTCCCCGCTCACTAAGACCTGTCTTCTTCCAATGTCATCTGTTCCCAGTCTTCTCCCTCTGTCCGCTCATCATTGTCCCACCACCACTAGGGTTGCTATGTCTTGAAAAACACAAAAGAGGTCAGCCTGAGCTGGTGCAGGGGCTGCAGCCACTGTGCCCACGTACCTCTTTCCCCAGCTTGGGCTGGCAGCCCAAGTGGAGGCAGGACCCCAGCTCCAACCTGATCTTTGCTGTGACAGCCTCACTCCGCCATGGCGCTTCTGCTTCTGGGTCACAGCGCCCTCCCAAACATGCCTGTGCACCCCCCAAACCCCTTCTGACAATAACTAAAAAACCGCAAACCAGACATTTCCCTTGAAATGTAAAAATTAGCCTGGGGGGACACGTTGCCCCCCACAAAGAGGACATATCTGGGTTTTCCCAGACATAACCACCCCTCCCTGGGCTCTGAACCTTTTTCCCTTGAGGGTCCCCCAGCTGGTTCCTCCCACCATTCCTCTGTGTCCAGCCAGTCCCTGACACAGCCCTATTGCATGGCGCTCGGAGACCCACTGTGGTATCGTGGTTAGAGCATCAGACTAGGACCTCAGAGACAGCAAGGTTCAAATTCCCCCTTGGCCTTAAAGCTTCCTGAGTGTGGTCTCTGCCTCTCCTAGCCTAACCCACCTCCCTGGGTGGTTGTGGGGGATTAAATGAGGAGGGGGAAAGAGACCTCAAGCTCCTTGGAGGAAAAAGGCAGGGATATTTAAGGCATTAAATAAAAATAAATAAATACTGCCCAAGTGGGTTTCTAAGCTGTTATAAGAGTATCAAAACCCATTTCACTGAATATCTTATTGTGTCTTATTGTGTTTTAATTTGTTGAAAGCCACCCAGAGTGGCTGGGGCAACTCAGTCAGATGGGCAGCATATCAATAATAATAAAATTTATTATTATTATTATTATTATTATTGAGTCCTGCTGGATCAGGTTAATGCCCCATCTAGTCCAGCATCCTGTTCTCACAGGGGCCAACCAGGATCCGAGCACAAGAGCCACTCTCTCAGCCTGTGGCTTCCAGCAATTGGTGTTCAGACACATGGCTGCCTCCCACCTTGGATGGTCGGCCTCTGGATCCCGCAGGCTCTTCAGATGTTCTGATGTGCCTGTTCACACCAAGAAACATCTGTGGCACCCAAGTGAGCGGAGCCAAGCATCCAAAGCTATCTGGCATTGAGAAGGCCCATTATCGCCCAGCTGTGAGAAGTCTCACCAAGGTACACAAATGGAGGAAGAGGCCAAGGCTCTGGTTTCTGCAGTCTTGGGGAGGTGAGAAGAGCAGGCCTTCAAGGCATCTGGTCACAGAGAAGCTTCTGCTAAAGATGGTCAAATGCTGGCGGGGAAGAAGGATTTCCCAGCCACCAGCAAAGCCCTTTTAATTTTTGCATACAAATGACCTGCAAAGTTGGAGCACTTTTCCTTCAGTATGATTGGGGGGAGTGAGACCATTTCAGCCTTGCAGTTTATCATGCATGACTTCCTATATATATTTACTGTAAATGTATGTGTTTAAATCAGGCTTGCACATAAACACACAGAGAGAACAGTAAATGAACACACAGGAAAATATTAATTTGTCAACAAGTTGAGCTATTTAAAAGACAGAGATTAATTGATTAGCCAGTCAATAAAGTAACAAATTAGGAAGGGGGAATGGTTAAGAGGAAACAAAGGGTTAAATCCAATATGAGTTGCACTGATAATTGAAATTAATGGGCATAATTAACCTAAGCTCACTGAGCTTCATAGATTTGCTCTGAGTAGAACTTAATTGAGCCTATTAGCATGTCTGTTGCTCTACTCTGAGTAGAACTTGTGGCAACCCCGGGGCCACTATCCCATAAGAAAATTTACTTGGAAGTAAGCTCAACTGGGCCCAGGGGGATTTAATCCTTTGTGTGTCTACTCATAAGTAAGCTCCACTGAGTTCAGCTGGACTTCCAAGTTAAGTTTGTGTAGGATTCCAACTAGCCTCATACGCAAAATACGCGCCAAAATAGGCAAAGATCACTTTGAAGGCTATCAAATTTGTAAGGGAATAAGCTTTTCATGGACTCTAACACACTTTCATATTAGGCATGAGGTGAAATCTAAGTTGGCAGGTATTGTGTGTGTGTAAAATAAAGGAGAAAATGGGAAGGTGGAATAGTGGAGAAAATCAGTCAGTGATAAACTGGATATTAAATGCAGTCCTTGATAGTCTGCAGATCATAACTCAGTGGGTGGATCATGAGACTCTTAATATTAGGGTTATTGGGCAAGAAGATTTGGGGTTCAGGATGACCTTAACAGATTGGAGAACTGGGCCCAAACTAGCAAAATGAATTTCAAAAGGGACAAGTGTCAGGTTCTGCACTTGGGCTGGAAGAACCAGATGCATAAATGTAGGAAGGGGGACACCTGGCTTACTAGCAGGGCCTGTGAAGAGGATCTCTAGGGGTCTTGGTGGACCACAAGCTGAACGTGAGTCCACAGGGTGATGCAGCAGCAGCAGCAACAAAAAAATTAATGCTATTCAAGGCTGCATCAACAGCAGTCTAATGTCCTGGTCAAGGGAAGTAAAAGTACTGCTCTGTTTTTCCTTGGTCAGACCACACCTGGAGTCCTGTGTCCAGTTCTGGGCAAGACAATTTAAGAAGGATATTGACAAGATGGAAGGTGGGCAGAGGAGGGCAACCAAGACAACCAAGGGTCTGGAAACCAAGCCTGATGAGGAATGGTTGAGGGAGTTGGGGAGGTTTAGCCTGGCGATAGCCATCTTCCAATATCTCAAGAGCTGTCACATGGAAGAGGCCATCCATTTTGATGGTCATCTGCCATGGACTCTTTAGTTGAGATTCCTGCATTGCAGGGGGTTGAGCTACATGACCTTTGGGATCCCTTCCATCTCCACGATGCTATGAACACTTATAATGCAGTGATCATTCCTTATCCTGATTTAGCTCACAAATGAGGACATCAAACTTCCAGCCCATTACAAGTGTTAATACAATCATCTCAAGAATCCTGGGCTAAATCCTGGGGAGGAATCTCTCTTTATTTTAAGGTTGTGCTTATGAAACTGAACATATAGTGAACAGCTGGCTATTGTTTTCTTATGAGTCTTTATTTATAATATAGCCCAATCCACACTCATGCTAATTTATTTATATTTCTTTGTTAATCACTTCCCACACAGGGGTCTCAAGGTGATGTACAGAAAGCAGTAAAAATGCTTTTTTTAAAAATCCCCGGGGGGAAATAAGGACAGGGAATAACTGTGGAAATATCACAGAGGAATGGTCTTATTGTGGTTTCATAGAATCCTAAAACTGTAGGGCAGGAGGGAACCTGAGGATCATCTAGTCCAACCCCTTGCAAAGCAGGAATGTGCAGCCATCCCATATGGGGATCAAACTGGAGACAAAGCGCAGCTTTTATAATAATTGCAGACTACTTTCAACACCTCTGGCCTGATGAGTAGTTATTTAAAAAGCATCAATCAAAACAAAGTTGGTTTTTGTCCTGGACTTGGGACTATGCTCTCTGGTGAACTAAGTTCTACTCAGAATAGACCCAATGGGCCTCTGTTAGCCATGCCCAATAATTTCAACGTGTCTACTCTGAGTAGGACTGACATTGCTTACCATCCTGGGCTTTTATTCCCCAAACTGGCCTGATTTTATTAATTTTAGGAGAATTTAAGGGATGCAGAATCCATTTCTGGTTTTATTGGGTGAAGAAAAGCAAGCCATAAAATGACCTCAGTGAGACTTGCTTCTGAGTAGACCTGTGCAGGATTCTAACCTCAGGGAGAAAATCATGGCCATCTCAAACCAGAAAACCCATCAATCAATCAGAGCTCCCAAAACCTTTGCAACAACGTACCTTGGTCTGGGAAGACTCGGATGATATTGCCGGGAACCCTGAATTCTTCCACCCAGCAAGGCGTCCTCCCTTCCTCGGAAGCTGGAGAGAGGTTGGCTCTCTTGTGGAACATCTTCCAGAGCAGATGGGGCACGGGAGGGGGCGATCTGGGGCTGGGCCTGGTCGTGAGCCCCAGAGATTTCAACACCAAACTTTCCTGCCTTTGCAAATGCATCCCTCCCACCAGCAAGACCCAGAGCATCCCAGCTGCTCCCAGAATCAGTTGGAAAGAGTGCGAGTGCGCCATTCTGTTCTATTCTATTCTTTGGAGACGCCTGGGCTTTCAGAGCCCCCTTGGCTGGCGATGGGGAGAACTGGGGCAAGAACAGAGGTCTGAATCCTTGCTTTTTTGGGGGGGGGAGATAAAGGCGCGGAGGAAGAGGCAGCTGATGGGGGTTGATTGGCTAATGGGGGCCCTTTGATCTTTGGGCAGCTGGCCAGGGGCCGAGGGGGCTTCTGGGTAAGGACCCGACTTGAGGGTCCGGGTGATGGGCGCATCTGGTTAACCCTTCCCCGCCCAGGGCAAACCAGGTGAGTTCAGTCCTGGGTGCGCGAAAGAGTTTTGCTGCTTTTATTCTACCCAACTTATCCTCCATATATGGATGCAGTTGTTTTTAAAGATTCACAACAACCCTGCGAGGTTGCTAGGTTGAGAGACCCCAGGTGATTGCACAGGATCATAGAACTGTAGAGTTGGAAGGAACCTGAGGGTCATCTAGTCCAACCCCATGACTGATGGCTGCCCAACCACTGGAGGGATTCCCCCCCCAATCCCCCCCTGTAGTCATGGAGGGGGCTTTGGGTGTTTTTTGTTTCAGTGTGCTTACCTATAATCTTTAATGTTTTGTAAGGTATCCTGGGAACCCACTGAAAGGTGGAGAGAGGCAGTGTGGCGTAGTGGTTAGAGTGTCAGGCTGGGAGAGACCAGGGTTGGAATCCCCACTCCGCCATGAAGCTCACTGGGTGACCCGGTCCTACCTCACAGGGTTGTGTGGGGATTAAAGGAAGGTGGGGAGGGGAGAGACCCCTGTGTCACCTTGAGAAAAAAAACTGGAATATAATGCAATAAATTAATAGTGACAAATCAAATTGTTATCAACCTATTATCTTGCAACCTTAGTTCTCCTTTCCAGTTAAGATGCAGCTCTCTCCCCATAGCTGTCAACTTTCAGACTTGAAAATAAGGGATCAGCAGCCTCACCTGTCCCAGGGACAGTCTACGGGATATCTAACAATCCGGGAAATGGCGCTGGAATAAGGGAATTTCCCACAAAAAAAGGGAAGGTGGACAGCTATGTCTCTCCCCCATCTTGTCCCCCTTTAAACATGTCAAGCAGCAGCAGAAATCCCAGCTCAGGAATACAGAACTCTACACTCAACTTTAAGCGGCTAGAAAGGTAATAAACAGCTCTGACGACAAATGCGATTTCTCCTTCTTTTAATGAGGATTCCGCCACAAGAGAGTTGGCATTTAAATTAACACAGAAACAAACACAGTGCCTCAGATCCCTCTCTCACAGACAAACACCTTTCTGAAGCAAAGCCACACGTCATAAAAGAGCAGGGGAGGAAGTGTGAACATGGGTGCAAGGGATGGATCCGGACCAGGCCTAGAAGTCTGGAATGAGCTTTGTCATAAGACTCTCCTTGCACCAAACAGGAGCCTTGTGTGTGTGAAGACATACTCCACCTGGATGGGATTTGACCCCCCCCCCAAAGCTTGCCTCTAACTTACTCAAGAGTAGACACATAGAAGGGAATAGGCACGACTAATTTGGGCCCATTAACATCAATGGGCTGCATCCACTATCCAGCATTGAAGCTAACGAACACAACCACTAACACTAGGACCACTCACTTCAATGAGTCTACTCTGAATAGGACTACCGCCAGGAGCAACCCATTGAAGTTAATGGGGCCCATTAGTCACATCCATTCATTTCAATGGGTCTACTCTGAGAATGATTCAGTTGGCTGCAACCTTGTTTTGCCCGGAAGCATCTCAGATCCCAAAGCATGCTAGTCCCTTTTACGGAAAGCCCAGTGGATTTGAAGCCTTGTTCTCTGGTGATCCCTGTTTCACATCACGCTCGGTTGCGACCAGAAACCTTTCCCCACTTACTCAGAAGTCAGCTGCAATGTGTTGAACCAGCCTTTAGGATTGCAGCCTCAGAAGGGGAGATTTCTGCCCACTCACTGGAGATGGGGGCAAATTCAACTTGACAACACATCCTCACATCTTTTAAGCTAATTACACTCTTCCAGGATACCCATTGCAGATGAAGAATCTGGTGTGGTTCCTGAAGTCTGAACATTTATTTTTTGAAAAAAATACAGGCTTTGGGGTTTTTTAAGGGAAATATCTGGCAGGGTGCCACCTTCTTTCGTCCCAACATCTGGAGTTCCCCATCCCTCTTGCACCTGGGTGGCCACATGAGAACAGGGTGTTGAGCTCAATGGGCCCTTAGGAACCACATTCAGAGGTTCACAAATCCATCCCCGTCTTATTTTCCTTCCAAGGGAAGACTCACCAGAAGTCAACAGGCTGCTGTGGACAGGCATGCGCAACACTCAAGTGGCAAGGGATCCTCTCTTTCTTGGCCGGACAGATTTGGTCAAGGAACAAGCTGTGTCACCAGCGCAGTCCCACTACGGGACACAATTTATTTAAGGTATTCCCAAACTTTTGCTTAATGTTTAAAATCTCTAAACAGTGTGCAAAACAAATTACAGTGCAGGAACACCAGGTCTGTGTGAGTGCAGCATATTGTTTGTGGCATCTGGCTTGCAGAGAACATCGGCTTTCCCTGGAGAAACCAAGGTGCTAGCCCTCATGGATGCAGTGGTAGGCCCGAATCCTCAGAAACAGGAGCTGTGCACCAAATATGAGTCCCAGTGATAGGGAGGGGTTTGATGCTCCACACTACTTCCCTAGGAACGAACCTGCAAACCAGGGTTTCCCAAACTTGGGTCTCTGGCTCTTTTTGGGACTACAACTCCCATCATCCCAAGCTAGCAGGACCAGTGGTCAGGGATGATGGGAATTGTAGTCCCAAGACCGCCGGAGACCCAAGTTTGGGAAACACTGCCAGGTGTGCGCAAAAAATCAGAGAACTTGTTCAACTTCTCATCATTTATGCAAGTCAGGGAATCTAACTCTCCCCCCTCCCTGCAGTGGGGAATTCTACAGTTCTTGGTGCTTTTAATTTTTCCATGGAGGGGAAAGGGAGAGGCAGATTTTTTAAAGCTGGCACACATATGCAGGCTGCTGTGACTATGGCCTCATCCTGCAGCACCAAGCAGAAGGGGGCTGAGAGGGCAAATGGATGCAATGGCTTCCCAGATGTTTTAATTCTCAAAAGAAGGGCTCGTTCACACAGAAGTTGGAAGTGTGTACGCTTGCTGGTTTGTTTAAATCGACCAGACTGCATTTCTGTTGAACAATACATGCGGATAAATGTCCACGTGTCCACAGACAGAAGTTCAAAGATTGTACACTTGTGGGATGTAGTGTGTGAACACCCTGAAAACGCAACTTCTGGATCCAGGGGTGCTTTCGGGTACAAATGTCCCCATCTGCATTACAAATTCCTCTCCCTCCTGCGTCTTCTTCCACCTTAGCAAGCAATTATTTGTGTCCACATCTACTGTTGCTAACTCAGGGTGAGCAGAATACGAGGAGCACCAGGAGCTGCCCTATACAGCGTCAGACCATTGGATAAAGCGAGATCAATACTGTGTGCAGCTCTCCCAGGTTTCAGGCCTGGGGGGTCTCTCCCAACCCAAACTGGCGATGCCGGGGACTGAACCCCCGGCCCTACTGAACGCAAAGCAAACGATCTACCGCTGAGCTGTGGTCATTCAGTTTACGGTCATTCTGGTCCTCAAGGAATATAGAGCTGGCTGAAATAGGAAGCCAATAAGCTGCCTTCTGTTGCATCAATGGGTCAGCGGAGTTCAGCAATGCCTACACAAATTGGCAGCAGCTCTCCAGGCTTCCAGACCCGGGGTGCCCTTTCACGGAGATGCTGAACCGGGGACCCTCCACATGTGAGGCAGCTGCTCTAAGCTCAACCCTCTCCTGGGAGATCTCTTGGAGATGGGCAACTGTTTCCGACTCTGGGGCTGCTATTGGTAGAGCAGAAGACTCTTAATCTCCGGTTCCTGCATTGCAGGGGGTTGGACTAGATGGCCACTGTGGTCCCAGCTCTGTGATTCCGTCCCCTGCCAGCCCTGCATTTGCCACTTGGGCTTTCTGCCCCCAAAGGATTCTTACCACCTTCCTCTGCTTTTCCCTGGGGTTAAGGTTGGAGGGGGCTGTTAATAGTGTGACATGGATGGGCTCTGCCCCAAAGCCAGCTCTGGGGAGCCCAACTGAGCCACAAACATCAATTGGTGCTGTATTGGGGCGCTGGGACTGGCAGAAGCACGTTTGAACCTCTGCTCACCTGCAACCCTTGTGGTGCCGTGAGATCCTTGGAGGCTGGATAGGGTAAAGATAATAAATCTGCCACCAGAGCTTGCATTCTATATACCCAAACTTCATTGGAGGCCCATGCTGGTGCTGCTGCTTCAAGGTATTCCCTCGCAGGAGAGAGAATACAAAACGGGAGTCACCTCCATCCATCTGGATAGAAAGACAGACGCCAAAAGTTTTGGGCTGTCTGAATGGCACCCACACGCCCTGGCAGGAAAGGAAGCTGCCCAGCTGCCTCTGCTCATTGGGTGCAGCACCCAGCTCACAGAGACTCCTTTTTCCTTGTGGGGTGCTGTGGTACAGTCCTTGCAGACAGACAGACTCTGAAGGCAGAGGCTCCACACAGCCCCCTCAGGCAGACACAGCCCCAGCCCCTCTGTCTCCCCGCATTCCTGGCGCCCTGTTTTTTCATCACAAACATTTTAGATATAAAAACAGGCAGCCGATTTCACCATCATCTCCCCCCACCCGTCCTCTGCCCTTACAAACAGAATGTTTTAAAAGTCTGTTTTCAGAAACTAATTTGGAAAATTACAGTAGTTTTGGATACTTCCTTTGCACACAACAGGAAAAAAGCACACCCACCTGAGACAGGTCCAAAACCCTTTCCCCCTTCTGCTAACGATACCCAGTAAAATATATATTTTAAAAAGGCGGGGTGTGCGTGCTTGCAAGGCGAGGAATAAAGTGCCGCAGAGCATTGTGGGATAGCCGTCCCCAGGTGACCACCACCATCCCTCCTGTCAATCCATTCACATGTGCGATTCCCCGCCCCCTCAATCTGATCGGCCACTCACTTCTCTTAACCAGTCAGGGCTCTGGAGAATGAGGAGGGTGGGGAAAGCTGTTGCATCCTCTCGGGGGCCACCCCAAAGAAGGCTGCGCAGGGCAGAGCTGGTCTTTACAAGGGGGCGTTGGCGGAGGAGGGACTTTTGCCGCTCCCTTGGTGGGTCTCTCCACTGGGCATGCCGCATCCACCCCAGGTCTGTGAAAAAGGCCCCCTTTCAATCCACTCCGTGGGAGTCCTCACCGCCAGCGCCAACTCTGGCCAAATGCAAGAGCTTTTTAAAAAAACAATGCAGCCGCCAGTGAGTTTCCTGCAGACGCTTCCCCCTCCCCACCCCACAGCTCTAGGTATCAAGACGGAGGGGTGGGGGGCGGGCTCTTCTCTGGGCTGCCAAACAAGCTGGGGGTCCTTGCCAGCAGAGGTCCAGCGGGTGCCGCCTACAACCGCTTGTCTTTCACGAGTCCGTTCTTCAGATGTTTCCTGTGGAAGAGAGAGCAAGAGAGCTGAACCCCCTGGAATTAACGGGCCCAAGTCAGCCCTGTCAAAAGAAGGGAAGACTAGCCTGCCGGATCAGGCCCCAGGGGGCCCCTCTGGTCCAGCATCCTCTTCTCACTGCAGCCAACCAGGCGCCTGTTGTGGGAAATGGGCGAGCAGGATTGGAACCCCAGAGCCTGGGATGCAGAAAGATTTCTCCCTCTGAGCATCACCCTATTGCCTAGTGGCCATTCCTCTGTGAGTTAATCCAATCCTCTTTTGAAGCCAGCCAGGTTGGTGGTCATACTGCCTCCAGTGGCAAGGAGTTCCATAGTTTAACTAGGTGCTGAATCTCCCAGCCTTCAGCTTCATTAGATACTCCCAAGCTGTAGCGTTAGGAAAAAAGGTCTTTCTCCCTCTTGCCTATAAACTTTCTCTATGCCATGCATCATTTTTTAATATCAAGCTGCCTCTTATTCACCTTTTCTCAAATCGAAAAAGCCCTGAACGCTGCAACCTTAGAATCATAGAATCCTAGAGTTGGAAGAGACCCCAAGGGCCATCGAGTCCAACCCCCTGCCAAGCAGGAAACACCATCAGAGCACTCCTGACATATGGTTGTCAAGCCTCTGCTTAAAGACCTCCAAAGAAGGAGACTCCACCACACTCCTTGGCAGCAAATTCCACTGTCGAACAGCTCTTACTGTCAGGAAGTTCTTCCTAATGTTTAGGTGGAATCTTCTTTCCTGCTCCGTGTCCGCTTCTCTGGAGCAGCAGAAAACAACCTTTCTCCCTCCTCTATGTCACATCCTTTTATATATTTGAACATGGCTATCATATCACCCCTTAACCTCCTCTTCTCCAGGCTAAACATGCCCAGCTCCCTTAGCCATTCCTCATAAGGCATCGTTTCCAGGCCTTTGACCATTTTGGTTGCCCTCCTCTGGACACGTTCCAGTTTCTCAGTGCCTCATAGAGAAGCCAATCCACCCCCTTGAGGGAAAGGGCCCTTTTCTGCCCATTCATTTCAATAGGACTACTCTGAGTAAGACTAATGTAAGGACACACACCTATGCTTCCGTATAGCAACCTTCCAGAGGCTTTAGTACAGCTTTTGTGTGTTTTAAATTCATGTCACAATAATGAGCTTTATAATCCTGTGGCTGCAATTTACTCAACGTGCCAAAATTACAAACCACTTTGCGAAGCTTACGCTCCAAAAACCCGACTGGGAATAGTTGAAACTAAAATTCAGATACAAAATGTGCATTTGTCAAACCCTTAATAGTGGGTCGCCACACTCCCCTGGCCTGGCCCTGCCTCCTCCTGGGGAAAACACCCCACTCCTTTCAACGCCAAAGAGCTGAATGGAACATCCACGTTTAGACACAGTCTACCTCAGAGTGGTTTACATGCTCCGCTTCTGGGCTTCAAACTAACAGAATGATGCCCACGGCAAAGGGTTTCATCCAACAAGACGATTCTTGTGGAGGATAGTTGTATCAAAAGAACTCCACATTCAGGTGCAAACTATCCCTGAATGCTGGGGGGGGGGGGGTTGGGGGGGGGCAGCTAAACATCTGGGAGAGGGTGGGTGCTTTTGCACTCCACTCGCAGGGTTTCCAGAAGAGCATGGCTGTCCACTGACGGAAGCAGGGAAGCCAGGCGAAATGAATGTTGGTGCGAATTTGATTTCCTTCCTCCCTCCCTCCCTCCCTCCCTGGCACACTAACCCTTCCTTCCAGCAGCTGGGGGTGTGGAACTCCCGGTCTCTCTTCTTGCAGGCTGCGTCAACATCATATTCCCGGACGTCGTTCACTTCCCGAACTTGCCCCAGCAAGACCTTCACTACGAAGAGGATGATGTACTGCAAAGAGGAAGGGAGAGGGGGCAATCATAGAAATGTAGAGTTGGGAGGGAACCCCAAGGGTCATCTAGCCCATCCCCTTGCAATCCAGGAATCTTCTGCCCAACATGGGGCTCGAACTCATGACCCTGAAATTAAGAACCCTATTTTGCACTCCATTACTCAGCCCCCCACTTTCCTGAGAACCTGGTTCATCCCAGCCAGGGTGACGAGGGCCTAAGATGGCCTGCACTCCCATGATAAAAACATAATAAAATAGCCATTATGAGAACAGTCCTCTTCCCCCACACTTTCTCAGGCAATAGATTACTGAACAGCCATAGGCCTGGGTAAAGAGGAATGTTTTTGCCTGGCGCCTAAAGACATGCAATGATGGCTCCAGGGGAACCTCTGAGGAGAGCACCCCACATTTACTATGTAAGTAAAGCCAACTTTTACTTTTTCACAAAGCAATGTGTGTGGGTGTTATTTCTAAGGGGGAGAAAAATGGCAATACCAGGCAAAATCCAGTCTGCCTTAAAGCATCCTGGATTATTATTTTTTAAAAATCTTATTTATTAATTTTTCACATAAAATAAATCTTTACATATTTTAATATAATCCATAAACTACTTTATCTGTTGACTTCCTGTCCTCCATTTCCATGGTTTTCATATTTACCCTTAAATGCTGCATATTTTGCCTATACTATTCAATACACACAACTTTACGTATTTATCTTAATAATTTGTGCTGTCACTCATTTTTTAAGTCCTGGTCATCTCATTATAGTAGTTCTTTAAATCCCTCCCAAAAAAATTCAGTTCTCAAGGCATTTTTCATCATTTTGATCTCTAATCTTTGCTTTGCTGTTAATTTTGCCAGTTGCACGTATTCCATCATTTTCAAAAGCCAATCTTCATTTGTTGCTAGATTGGGAAGACAAACAAAGCATCCTGGACTATTGTTTCTAGAAGGTTAAATCAACCTTGCCTTAGCTTCCAAGTTTATCCTGCAAAGGACAGTCCTCTGCTGACTTCATTCACGTGAGCAAGGAAAGGTAATAAGTAAACAATATATCCTCTCCTAGTATCTAAATCCTTTCCTGCAGCACTGAGGCTCGTGAGGCCTGTCAGCTGGAGGTTCCCAACTCCTGCATTCCTGCAGGGTGAGGCGATGGTGAGGCTCCCTACTCACCAGGAACCAGTAGATGTTCATCAGAGTCAGGACGAAGAGCAAAGCATTGAAAAAGAAGTAGAAGGGGATGTCCGGGACAGTCTGGAGGCTGGTGTGGCAGGTGGCGTAGAGCACTTTGAGAGGGAACCAGTACAAGCGGAACCAGAACCTGCGGGGACAAGGGACCCGGTCTAGGAAGACTAGAATCTTGGTGTTCGTTCACTTAATAAAATCTATATATGGTTTGATTGTAAAAAATAATAATAACCTCAAAGCGATTTACAATTTTGGAAAACTTTTTGCACAAGACCAGTCTATCTGAACAGCAAAATACTGTTGCAGCACCACAGCGATTTATTTTAGCCACAACCAAACAACAATTTGTAACATGCTTTCCTGCTGGGTTTTCTTTTTGAGGGGGGTGGAGTTTGCAGAACCGCCCTCCCTCGGAATGGGCTGCGCATGTGCAGAGTTTGAGGGCAGCCCAACTCACCAGCTTACGCTGAAGGAGACGCAACCGGCGTTCGAGATCAAATCATTCAGACGATGGTAGACCCCACCCCGATATTTGAAGTAGACGTTGAGCTTTGTGAACTCCAGCTGAACATCACTGATGTCGTGAAGGAAGAGGACGAGGATTCCCACGTTGTGGTACCTGAAGGCAACGTTGCCAGGAGGAGAGGATACAAGCACAGGTGAGCCACAGCACAACCCTTGATGCACACCTGGGTTCGATTAACGGCATGTAGAGTTTAAGTGCATATACTGGACGGAGAATTTCTGCCAGAGACGTCTGCAAAAGCCACAGTGCCGCCCAAAACAAGAATCATAGAATCATAGAGTTGAAAGGTAACCAAGGGTCATCTAGTCCCACCCCTGCAACCAGGGCACTGAACGTCCTGCCATAAATTATGTGGTGTGGCAGCATCTTCAGTCACTTGTGCATGGCCTCCTTAAATCTCCACAGTGCTTTGCTGCTGAAATATTACATCTCCAGTCAACACTGAAGCTGGCACCAGCTGATTTCCAAATAATCACCTGGAGACTCTCCAAGTAGCCGGCGGTGTCTAGAATGAACCTCACCTTTTTCTGGTGAGTAATCCACTTTTGAATTTGGAACATGGAAGAAGCTGATGCCAAGCGCCTTGCTCTGCTTCCCTCAGGACCTCAACAATGTCGGGGCAACACGGTGACCAGACAATCTTTATAGAATTCCTTCAAACCATAGCAAGTTCAAAATGAAATCTTTAGTCTCCAAGTCTCTGAAAATCTTTAAAGACACCCCCCCCCCCCGCCGTCAGCGAGGCCAAGAGGGGGGTCTTGTTGTCTGGGCAGACCAGGACCTCCAGACACGCTGACCAGTCACTTTGGAGCAGCAACTCAGACTGGTACCGTATCTGCAGCCACAGTGTGCGCTGTGATTCTCCTGCGGTTTCACTTCACCACCAGAGGTGCACTCCGTTGTCTCTCGAGATGGACGGGTACCAACAATATTTTTTTAAAAAACAAGCTGGTGGGAAAGGCCCTTCTCTGCCCAAGACCCCACAGAGCCTCTACTAGGCTTTGTATTCCTATAAGTAGTCTGTACCAGTGCAATGCGGCACCTATGCTCCTATTTCAGGCGATGAGGACCAGTGGGGGAAACTCAGGTGTATAAGCCAGGGACCAAATGGCTCCTTAAACCAAGGTTACAGTCACCAAAATGGAATGCCTAGTGGACATTGTGGGGCAAGTCTTATTTTCCAAATGATGGACTGACTGCAAATGATTCTCAGTTGAACATCCGCCTAGTTCAGAGGACAACCTTGAGCTAAGATAAGAGCCTTGAGAACTTAAAGAAGAAAAGTCCCCTGATCCAGGGACAGTCCACATAACTATTGGCCCATTCAGACCTCTTTTTCTTTATGCTGACTGCTCCTGCTCAGGCTGCACAAAGAAAGCATTTTGGTTCCTGAGATCCTTTCTGATAAAGGTAAAGGTAAAGGGACCCCTGACCATTAGGTCCAGTCGTGGCCGACTCTGGGGTTGCGGTGCTCATCTCGCTTTATTGGCCAAGGGAGCCGGCGTACAGCTTCCGGGTCATGTGCCCAGCATGACTAAGCCGCTTCTGGCGAACCAGAGCAGCGCACGGAAACACCGTTTACCTTCCCGCCAGATCGGTACCTATTTATCTACTTGCACTTTGGTATGCTTTCGAACTGCTAAGTTGGCAGGAACTGGGACCGAGCAATGGGAGCTCACTCCGTCGCGGGGATTGGAACCGCCAACCTTCTGATTGGCAAGTCCTAGGCTCTGTGGTTTAACCCACAGCGCCACCCACGTCCCCTCTTTCTGATAGCGCAGATAAAATATAATGGATAGAATTATACCGAATGGGGTATTAGTGTGTGAAAACAGCCCAGATCTGAGGATCTCCAGGCATGCACCTCCACATCCTGGCACCCAGGCATCTTCACTTGGTCGCAAAGGGTCAAAAGCCAGGCTCAAAATGTGCTTGGAGCATGGCTAATTTCAAACACTGAGGACTAGAATCTTACTTTATCCTGCGGGGAAGGACCAGAGTTTGGTGGCCTTAAACGTGCTCTAAGCACAGAGGACCCAAGGTTCAATCTCCAATGGCATCTCCAGGTAGGGCTGGGTGAGACCTCCAAGTCTGAAACACTGGAGAGCTGCTGCCAATCAGTGCCGGCAATGCTGAACTAGAGGGACCTTAGTCTGGTTTGGAACCCAGGACTTTGTGCATGCACAGAGTGCGCTCTGCCACCAAGCAGAGGTGTAGCCAGGCAGGAAACAAGGGAGGGAGGGAGGGAGCATGTGCGGATGGGGACGCACCTGAACATGTAAGAGAAGGTGATGAGCATGAGGGCCACCACGTGGTGGACGAGCATGACGATCGAGTCCCTGCGCCAAGCGTCCATGTAGAATGTGGCATAGATGGAGTGGCCGTAGAAGCTGCCTTGCATCAGGTAGGCGATGGCAATGTCTGGCGGGACCTCCATGCCCCTCTTCCAGCCTGGAAAGCCACAAAGGAGAAGGGAGAAAGCAAGGTCAGTGAATAATAGAAGGGACCCCAAGGGTCATCTAGCCCAACCCCCAACCCCCGCAGTGCAGGAATCAATTATTATTCTAGCTGCCATGGAGAATTTGATCTCACACTCTGGCTTTCCATCTACAGCCCCCTACCAGCTGAGCCAAGGGCTGTGGGAAGCTTGCAAGCAGGGCCAGGGGGCAAGAATAATACAATCAAAGAATTGCAGAGGTGGGAGGGACTCTGTGGGTCATCCAGTCCACCCCCCTGCAATGCAGGAAACTCAGCTAAAGCATCCTTGACAGATGGCCATCCAACCTCTGCTTAAAAACCTCCAAGGAAGGAGAGGCCACAGTCTCCTGAGGGAGATCGTTCCACTGTTGAACAGCTCTTTCTGTCAGAAAGTTTTTCCTGTTTTTGCTGTCAGAATCTCCTTTCTTGTAACTTGAAGCCATGGGTTCAAGTCCTACCCTCCAGAGCAGGAGAAAACAAGCTTGTTCCCTCTTCCACGGGACAGCCCTTCAGATATTGGAAGAAGTCTCTCCTCTCTCCTCTCAGTCTCCTCTCAGTCTCCCAGGCTAAACATACCCAGTTGCTTCAACCATTCCTCATCAGGCTTGGTTTCCAGACCCCTGAACATCTCCTTCACCCTCCTCTGCACATATTCCGTCTTGTCAACATCCTTCTTAAATTGTGGCGCCCAGAGCTGGACACAGGACTCCAGGTGGGGTCTGACCAAGGCAGAAGAGAGCCTTTCCCTTGGCCAGCCTGCTGGGAGCCAAAGCAATTCAAGGGACAGAGTTGCCACACACCCCAGATCCACTCTCGCCCCACCAGGAACCCCGGATGCCCCAGAATCCTGCAAAGTCATACCAACAAGGAAAGAACAAAGCGTGCTAGCTAGTGGGTGTCCTGAATGGACATTCTGGGCTGTCACCACAAGGGGGCATTGCTGCAAAAAAAATGAATTAAAATTAATTCACTTTTGGGTCCCATCCTATCCCCAGAGGCACCTGTGATTTTGCAGCTGCAGAAATGCAGGCACCCGCATTATCTATTTTGCAAAAGACAAAGGAAAAAAAGGGCTCAATGCGCAGTTAAGAAGGGAAAACATCTAGTGAAAGTGAACGCAGAAGGAAGGGAAGTTTATTTTAGAAATAATAATTGTTGAACTATTGTGGATTGACAATTTGATGAACAGCCTCCCTTGTAGATATTGGAAATGTTAAAATACTGTATGTGCAGGAATTGGCAAGTGGACAGCTGACGGTTCAGGGAAAAAAGTTAAAAGCAACCAAAAAATTTGTAATATAAGATTAATTATAGAGAATGGAAGGTGACTCAGAAATAACTAGGAAAATAATGCAGCAACAAGAAGAAATTATGGGCACACTGAGGACGGAATGTGGGAGGCCAGTTTTTGGAAAAATTGTATTAAATTTGCTTTGATTTGTTAAAATTTGGAAAATCAATAAAAATGATTTAGCAAAAAAAGAGAGGCCCTCTTTTATTTTCTTTCAAGGACCAGAGTGTTGTGTGCAGAAGATTCCTGGTTTAAGCCTCGATAGTATCTCTGTGTAGGGGAAGGAAACCCCAGAGAAGCTGCTGCTGCTGCCAGCCAGTGTGGACAGTCTTGGGCTGAAGGAAGAGCAGCTTCCTTTTTTCCCATGACACCAGCTCTTCATTCATAACCTTGAGGACTAGCACCCTGTCTTGATTTTAGGGGAGGGGTGATAGCTTAGCAGCACATTTCCTGCTGCCAAAAGCAGGCGAGGCAACAAATGTGAATTTTGTCAAGTTTCTTCACACACAGAGCGAGAGACTCTGCAATGTCCATCCTCCGTCCAGGGAAGCAGAGAGGCATCGTTGGAGTTGAAGGAGACATGCAGGTTCAACTGGCAGCTGTCCTATATAATACAGGATTGCCACGTATTTCAATATAAAATGCTATGTCCTGTATTGATACAGTTTTGCCCTGTATTCCAGGCCTTCTCTCTCTCTCTCTCTGCCAAATTAGGGATACTCTCCAAATGCATCTTTGAAAGGCGAGTGAAAGGTCACGTTTTGAAGCTCTGGGTAGCCAAGCACAGACAGATTCACAAATGTGTGTGTCAAATTCTGGAGGGGCCATCCTGTTAGGCTGCAGTAGCAGACCCTCCCCATGTCCCAGGTTCACAGAAGCCACCCCAGTTTCTGATTTGATCCCGAAATGTCCCGCTTTTCCTCAGGACGTCCCCATTTTCATCGGGAAAATGTTGGAGGGTCTGGATAATAGGATGTTCCTATTTTCATTGGAGAAAATTAATGTTGGCGGGTATGCAATAGATTGTAATGGATTGCTTTGAAGTCACTTCAGCAAAAATAATATCGCCCCCCCCAACCACCCCGCCCTGTGCTGTGTTTTGCCAGGACAAAGGTGGGAACCCTAATCTCCGTAGAGGATAGCTGCATATTCCTGCATCGCAGGGGGTTGGACTAGATGATCCTCAGGGTCCCTTCCAACTCTCCAATACTATGATTCTACGTCCACCCAAGGGGGGGGGGTGAGGTGAGGGGGTGGGCTGGCAAGAGTCTCAAGGGTTGGACAGAGAGGGTCGCAGGGCCCGAGCTTCCCTGGGAAAAGGTTTTGCAAAGGGAAGCCTCTGCCCAAGTCTTGACTTGACCTGCGCTGCTTACCGTACCATAAAAGACGGAAGGAGGGTCGTGGAAAAAGGGGTATCCAGCGAAGAAGAGCAGGTAGGCGCCGTACGACCAGGAGAGGGTGTAGAAGGCCAGCTTCCAGGCGCTCTCGGGCATCTTGGCAGCATCCTTGGGGGGCAGCTGGCACCACTCAGCAAAAGGCTGGCAGAGAGAAGAAAGGACAGGCCGTTAATGGAGTGAGGTGGAATCCTGACAAGACAGAAGTGCTGCTTCTAGGGGACGGGGGTGGGTGCACGTGGGGGACTCCCTGGTCCTAAATGGAGTAACTGTGCCCCCGAAGGAGCAGGTGCACAGCCTGGGGGTCATTTTGGACTCACAGCTGTCCATGGAGGCACAGGTCAATCCTGCGTCCAGGGCTGCAGCCGACCCTTCCGCAGTGCAAGAATCTCAACCAAAACATCCACAAAAGATGGCCACTTCCCATTCCCTACTGAAACTAAAAGGTGGAGGAATGCTTCTGTTTAGAAAAGGCCTTCCCTCCTGAGAGATGGAAATGCCTCTTTTTTGCATCAGGGATGAGGCACTCTTATCGCTCCAGGTATCGGTAAAGGTAAAGAACCCCGGGCAGTTAAGTCCAGTCAAATTCAACTATGGGGTGCAGCACTCATCTCCACGTTTAGACCGAGGGAGTCGGTGTTCGTCCGCAGCTTTCCAGGGCATGTGGCCAGCAGGACTAAACCGCTTCTGGCACAACGGGACACCGTGACGGAAACCAGAGTGCATGGAAAGGCCGTTTACCTTCCCGCTGGAGCGGTACCTATTTATCTACTTGCACTGGTGTGCTTTCAAACTGCTAGGTTGGCAGAAGCTGGGGCAAAGCAATGGGAGCTCACCCCATTGCACGGATTTGAACTGCCAACCGCCACCTGTGTCCCTCTAGCTGCTAGCAAGATATCATTAGAGAGATGATCGGGAACCCGCAGTGCCGGATTTATGTATAAGCTTAAAGGAAGCTACTGTATAGCTTAGGGCCCCACTATCTTGGGAGCCCCCAAAAAATTTAAAGGAAAAAACCTGGATGTACATTTCCACAATACAGTATAAGATAAAAACAAATAAAACCTACATACAGCAACAGTGTTTTGTGTTGTGTCGGCTCCTATGATGTAAGTCATGGGCCAGCCTGCTAGCCTGCTCCCTAAAATATCACTGGTTAGACACCTATTAGGTCCATAAATTACCATATAGGATATATTCACCACAAAAAATAGTGACAATTTGTTGTTGACAAAGGACAGCTGGACATATAAAGGGCCCCATTACCTTCAGGAGCTGAGGGCCTCATCAAACCTAAATCTGGCCCTGGGAACCCGCAATTTACAGAAGGCGTCCCAGTCTCTGATTTGATCCCAGAATGTTCTGCTTTTCCCCAGGACGTCCCTATTTTCACTGGAGAAAATTAATGTTGGAGGCTATGGAAGGAGAAAGGCCTCTCTTTCAAAGAGATAAGAGCTTCCCTCCAGAGATAAGGGGAAGGCCTCTTCTCAGATCAGAGACAGGGGAACCTAAATCCTGCCAAATGTTGCTGAGGCTCCAAACGCAGCCAGCATGCCCAATGGACAGGGAAAACTGTAGTGCAGCAACATTTGGAGAGCCACAGGTTAGTTTGATTTATTTTTCGGGCGGGGGGGGCATGTAAGCTGTTCCTCCGATCCCTGATTTTGCCACAGCAGGGCTTGTTGTGGCTCCGGCTGTGACCTGATCACCCGAGCAGCTGAGGTCTTAATATAGCATTCCCAAGCAGGGAGCCCGTCTCAAAAGCTGCTGAGGTTGTGGCCTCTGTTTCACGGTCAGGTTTTTTTTCTTTCCAGTTTCCACCTCCTCGAATTTCCCTCTGCTTTTCCGGCTCCCTTGTGTTGCACGAGCCCCTGCTCTGCAAAGATGCCCAGGAAGGGCGGAAGAAGCAGGAGATGCGCTTGCAGGCACCCAATGGAGCCAAAGGCCTGAAGAGTCAGGACTAAAGCTGGGCGATATCTGGTTTTCAATATCGCAATATATCACCAGCTAAACATCACAATATATTAATATATGACACTGTCTGAAATAAGCATGGAGCTATGTACAGGCCTGCATTGTGATTTTTGCATAGCGCACACACACACACACACATCTTGATTCATGATATATTGCCAGGTCAAAAATTATGTACGGACTTCAAATCACTAATCCACAAATACAACCCACCCCTCCCGCTATTTTTCATACACAAAAGTCTGACTAGTAATAATAAACAAAGAACCCTCTCCCTTTTTTATTATACTATTTTGTTGTAAATGGTTGGCTTCCTTCTCCAGACTGTGGAGCCTTCCAGAAAGAATAATAGAATTGCAGAGTTGGAAGGGATCCCAAAAAAAATCTAGCCGAAGCCCCAATGTTGATGAATCTCATCATGAATCTGGTAAGTCTTTTAAGGAGCCACAAGACTCTCCATTATATCCATCCAGCTAGAAGTGGCAAGTTTTGCACAGGCTACTCAGATCAATGGGGCTCAATGGGGCTTCCTGCCAGGTTATGGTCTCCTCAGAAGGTGGTGGCCTCTCCTTCCTTGGAGGTTTTCCAGCAGAGGTTGGGTGTCCATCTGTCAGGGATGCTTTTGCAGGGGGTTGGACTAGATGACCTTGGGGGGTCCCTTCCAACTCTACCATTCTATGATTCTATGAAATTCCACTTAGAGAACAACCCATTGAAATGACTGGATCCAAGTTCGACACACCCTTTAATTTCATACACACACACACACACACACACACACACACACACACACATTTTTATTAGTTTTTTTAACATATCATTTCCGACAATCATCTAATATAACTTCTTATCTTATACAATATTTTAGACTTCTGTCAACACCTCTGATGATTTTCCGTTCTTTACCACTTATTCTGCATTTCTTAATTTCTCTATTACTCATAATTATCATTAACTGATAGTTCTCCTCATAGTCCTTCTTGCAATATTTCAAATAGTCCTCCTTACAGAACTTCTTGCAGTCCTACTAGCGTAATCTTTTCATTACTATTACTTTTCAAATAGTTTGTATATTTACTCCAGTCTTCTAAGAATCTCTGGCCCCGCAGGTTTCGAATCCTTCCTGTTAATTTATCCAGTTCTGCATAGTCCATTAATTTCATTTGCCATTCTTTTGTCGGTAATTCTTCTTGCTTCCATTTTTGTGCCAATAATATTCTTGCTGCCGACACACCCTTTAATTTCAATGGGCCTGCTCTGAGTAGGACTATCACTGGATGCAACCCAGTTAAACGCATTTTGCCCTAAGGTTAAGCAAGTTTTGCTTTGGGGGAAGGCAGGACTTATTCCATCAAATTGTGTGAGAGAGAAATTAATTGACGTTATTCTCTCTCTCCCCCCCCCCCCCCGGTTATCTTTCTCTCCAATGCTTTGGCTCATTTTGGATGTAGGTGAGCCAGAAGGCAGTCCAATGTCAGTAAGTGGGGCTGTGGTGGTGAACCCTCCCAGAGCAAGTTCTCTGCCTGACCTCCGTCTGAAAAGCCTGCCTTCTTACGCAAGAGACAGACACCACCATCAAAGGCATCCTCTTCCAAGTGCGGTCCCCGGTTGCCCCTAGCAACAGAGGTCTTCCTGTGCTGGTTGCCCTGGCAACAGCAGCTGGCTGGCAGCCAGGGGACCAGACTGCTGTCATTCATGTATCCTACCCTATACTTATTTAAAAGAAATGAGAGCGAGGAGCAGGAGGAGGAGAAATTATTGATGCCCGAGGCTACAGCGCAGCTCTCTCCCTGGGGGCAGGAGAAAGCCCAGTCATGGGAGGTTATTTTTTGCAATTAAGGATGGGAATATATGAAACAAGTCTGAGGAAACAGCCATCTGCCTGTGTCAAATTCTGTTTTTCTCTCTCTCCTCCACCCTCAGTTTTCAGAGGTCTCCCACCCCTCTCTTTGAGCTTCTGTTCTGGTGCCACCTAAGTTCTTGAGGTCTAGAAACGTCACCCTTTTATAATCAGTAGCAGCTGTGAGTGCATTTCTATATCTTATCTTTCCTTCCCAAGGGGCTCTCCCCAGCCCACCCCCCAACATGTTCCTGTTTTAGTTTCACAACGACCCTGTGAGGTGGGGGAGCCCCAGCCCAACCCAATGTTTTTTCTTCTAAAAGGCTTCATATGAACCCACCTGCTCAGATTTCCTGACACACACAACCTTCATTTCACTTCACCCCTAAACATCTCCCAACCTCAACACAAACTCCCATAGACCTTGCCTCCTTAAATGACACCTTGGTCCCTCTTATTTTCCTGAATTGCAGGGGGTTGGACTGGATGATCCTTGGGATCTCTTCCAACACAGCTGGATGGCCAGCAGCATTTCACTCCCCTGTTCTCCTCACTCTCTAGACTGTTTTTTCCTTGGGGCAAAGACCAGGATTATGGAAATCTGTAAAAAGCACCTGGGTACACCAACGGAGCCCTATAAATAGGAAGGGGTGGGTTCCTGTCTCTGCAGGTGAGCTTGCTAGGCAGCCCTAGATCTGGAGGCAAGCCCACTTTGGGCCTCAGTCTTCCCCATCTGCAGTATGGGCATAAATCATACTCGTCCGTCTCACAGGGTTGCAGCAAAGATTACCTGAAGACGCTGATTTAATTTTAAAATGTATAGGGGAAAAGTGTGATTTATTTTTCAGTGTCCAATGCATTAAAATAATGAGGAATACATGTACACACACACACACACACGCAGTGACTAACATAACAATGATAGAAATATATAGCAATGCCTGGCTAGCTCAGTTTGGTTACAGCTGATAATGCCAAGGTCGCCGATTCGATCCCCGTAAGGGACAGCTGCCTATTTCTGCATCGCAGGGAGTTGGACTAGATGACCCCCAGGGTCACTTCCAACTCTACAGTTCTATGATTCTATATATAACACAATACATTTTTGATTCAGTTTAAGAGGCAGCTGGAGAAGGCGGAAGCTAAAAATACATAACCTGCTGCAAGACAGCAATCTCCCTTGCAACCGTATGTTAGTCATGATAAGCAAATCTAGAATAGGTAATTAACCACATCTTTCTGCAAATCCACCACAATCTTGGCCAAAGTGTTGCTTTTATGCTTTAAAAATGGTTTCCCCCCACAGATGCAGGAACACACACATTTACGTCTTTTTTGGTGTCAGGGAAAAGAAAAGCACACAGACACTTGATTCTCACAAGCTATTGAAACCTGATTACTTTTAAACCTAATTTCTTTGTACTTTGCTGAATTAAACAGAGCTGTTTTAAATACTGTTACCCTCCTCCTCCACAGACAAGGACTGTCACCCTGGAAGAGTCAAGTGAAACACACGAATGCACGAAGGCATTTTCTGCTGCCTGGCTGGAGCAGAAGACATTTTAACCGGACTGGCTGTCTAAGCAGGGCAGATTGCAACACACAACACTGCGGTGTAAAATGCAACCCAGATTAACTTTACACTCCCTGGTCCTTATCACACCTTTGCCCGCCACAACGACACACCGATCAGGTTCTTTTTCCATTGCCTGCGACAGATCAGATCGCTGCAAGAACACAAGATAGCTGCATCGGTACAGCATGAGACTCTTAATCTTGGGGTCACGGGTTCGAGTTCTGTGTTGGGCAAAAGTATTCCTGCATTGCGGGGGTTGGACTAGATGACCCTTGTGGTCTCTTTCAACCAGTGTTTCAACCACTTGAGACCAAGTGAAGATGCTTGGGCTCCAGCATGGCGCCTGACATCTCCGCCATCTGGTGGTGCTTTCCTGGGGATCCTTGGATCTGGAATAATTTCACCCACTGATACCCCACCCTGTAGAATCTATTTTATCTGAACAATCAGAATGAATTTCAGGAACCAACATGCATTTTCTGTGCAGCCTGAGCAGGAGCAGCGAAGAGCGTTAGGGTTCATTGTTGTCTCTTGTCTTCAACCCCCCCCCCCCGCCCTGCTCACAGTTGGGAAGGATATCCCTCTGTTGTCTAGTGTCCCACAGGAGCTCATCAACCTGGGAAGGGAGCCCACCTAGGAGAAGGGAAACTGTGATCCTCAACCTCCACTGACGTTTATCTTGGGAGAAGAAAAGGCTCAGGATTCCACCTCCCTCCACAAATCTGGAGTGGAATCCCTAAGACAGTCCTTCCGGAAACTCCTCCAGCCAGGCAGGTGCCAATCATCTTGCTCTGCTTTCCTTTGGAGCCCGTCAGTGAAGCTGAAAAGGGCGTCTTGTCATCTGGGCAGCCCAGGACCTCCAGACACATGGCCCAGGCTTGCACCCAGGGAAGATCACTTTGGTGCTGCTCACACAGAGGTTCGGCTTCACCCCTGGAGGCACACTCCGTTGTCTCTTGAGACAGACAGATGCCAACAGAATGGGCCTTCTTGTAAAGTCATGCTAAGGTTCTAGTCCTCATGGACCTTTCAAATAGCTGATTTAAGCTGCCTCAGACTGCATCAGGGCATTGCTCCATCTCACTCAGTATTAGCTACACAGACTGGCAGCGAATCTCCAGACTTTCAGGGAAGGGGACATTCCTGGCCTGGCCTTCTTAAGACAACCTCAGCTTCTAAACCAGGGGCCAGCAAACTTTTTCAACAGGGGGCCGGTCCACTGTCCCTCAAACCTTGTGGGGGGGGGCTGGACTGTATTTTGGAGGGGGGGGAATGAACGAATTCCGATGCCCCACAAATAACCCAGAGATGCATTTTAAATAAAAGGACACATTCTACTCATGTAAAAACAAGCTGATTCCCAGACCGTCCACTGGCTAGATTTAGAAGGCGATTGGGCCGCATCTGGCCCCCAGCAGTTAGTTTGCCTACCCGTGTTTTAAACCCCACTGATCCACGAACCCTCTCAGGGGAAGCCACAGCAGATCAAAGACCCATTTGCTGAGACAGAGATCGGTCATGGCTGCGAGAAGCCACGACTTTTGCTGACAGTTTCTCTCCCCTTGCGGTTTCCTCTGCAGCCTACGCAGAGAGGCTGAAACTACCACGGTCTGGTCTGATCCTGGCAACAACTAAAGCGGATGTGCAGTCGGGGAGGGTGGGGTGAGAGAGAGAGCAGCTTTCAGAAAGAGGCTGAGAGATGGGGAGAGAGTCCATTTCACTTTGCTCTGTTCCCATCCTGCCTCCCTGGAGGAGAGGAGGAGCTGAAGCCAAGTTGCAGTGTCTGGAAGCGCTGTGTGGTCATCTCAGCGCAACTGCATGTACCTCACAGAGGTGACCTTCCCCAAAATTGATGAGCCCGGCGACACAAAACCCAGATGCAGCCTTGAAGATGGAAGGTTTTCCCCTCTCTTTCTCTGCAGGCTGCATAGAAAAGCAAAGAATCACAACTCTCTTTTTTATTGGAAAATTAGGAGGCAGGTTTTTTTTTAAATGGGAGGCAACTTTCTAGTCCTCAAGCGCAGTGAGATTTGGGGAAGGTGATTAGAAACTGGAGGCAACAGAAGCCAGAGCTGCTGTATCTTTAGTAGTTGCATCAAGGGAGTTTTTAAAGGTTGTGATTGTTACTCAGTTTAGACATCTCTATTCTGCAGTCCTCCCCAATTTATTTTATTCTTCTGGACTGCTTGATTGTAGCGAAACCACTAAGAAGAGGGAATTTTGGCAAGAAGAGATGAGGAAACTCATCAACCCAAAGCCCTCACTTGGTGTTCTTCAAATTCACCCCTGCAATGACAGACAGAAACTTGATTCCATGTTTAAAAGTAAGAAAGAGGGGCACATCTGGAAATAAGGGGTGGGATTAAAACTGACTTTTAGGGCTATTGAAATTAACAGACCTAACAGGCATATGCCTTAATTTCACTGTGTCTACTCTGAGCAGGCTGAGTGTTGAATTCCACCCATGGAGATTAAAATCACCACTGGTAGAAATTGAATATTATGTCCCATCTCAACCACAGGCAGGTGAAAGCCAAGACTTAACACTACCTCTGTGCTAGGCAGAAATGGGCATTCAGAGAATGGCCAAATCATTTCACCTAATGCAAATTTGTCCCACGTAATGCTGTTTTCCTGACTTCCTCAAAGATGGTGAGGCAAGAAAGCCCCCTCCCCCCCGCCCCCAGCAGGCAAGTTTCTATTCACAGCTTGGTGAATAAACTTAAAAGTTACAAGTCCACATGCCCACCTATACCTCTTTGCAGGTGCATTTGTAAAGCCAAACGTGCAGGTGACACAATACTATTGTATATGCTTCACAATCAGTGTGAAAACTTGTGCACACTTTGGTTTCCTGCACACACACACGCACGCCAGCTTGCCTCCATCTCCTGCCCTTGCACCAGACTCTTCTGCAACCCCTAGAAAACCTCCACTCCTCTGCAGGCACAATGGCAGCCAGGGGCTCATCCCACGCTTTCTGTGACATCACGGAAGTCTTAGCCAATGGCTGCCAGATGCTTCCTCCTCACCCCATACTGCCTTGGGGCTTCCTAACTTCTTCTTTTTTAAGCATTTGCACCCAGCCTTTTCTTTCCCCACCCTTTTCCTTCCGCTGTTTTTAACAATAAAAAGAAGAACAAAATGTTTCAACCCCGATCCTTGAAACATGCAGGAGAACATTCCAGAGCCCCAAACAAAGGGTTGTTTCAAAATGTTTCCCCTTGACTGTGTCAGTTGTTGCTTCCCTCTTTCTTCCTCCAAGGATCTCAGGGGGTGCACACAGTCTCTCCCCCCCCCCCCACATTTTATCCTCACAACACCCCAGGGATGCAGGCTAGGCCAAGAGGCAAGGACTGCTCCCCACAGAGGCACCCAATGAGCTTTACGGATGATTGTGGGGTTGAACCCTGGTCTCCCAGGTCCTGGTCCGACACCCTAACCCAGAGTTTCCCAAACTTAGGTCTCCAGCTGTTTTTGGACTACAATTCCCATCATTCCTGACCACAGGTCCTGCTAGCTAGGGGTGATGGGAGTTGTAGATGGGAGGAAAGAAAGCCCTTTGCATGGTTTAAACTATGGAACTCCCTGCCACTGGAGGCACCGATGGCCACCAGATTGGATGACTTTAAAAGAGAATTGAGCTAATTCATGAATAACAACAATAATCATTTTATTATGTGTACCCCATCCATCTGACTGGGTTGCCCCAGCTGCTCTGAGCAGCTTCCAACATACAAAAAAGATTCCCTATACAGGGCTGCCTTCAGACGTCTTCTATACATCAGATAGTTGTTTATTTCCTTGACATCTGCTGGGAGGGCGTTCCACAGGGCGGGTGCCACCACCGAGAAGGCCCTCTGCCTGGTTCCTTGTACCCTGACTTCTTGCAGTGAAGGAATAATCAGAAGGCCCTCGGAGCTGGACCTCAGTGTCCGGGCAGAACAATGGGGGTGGAGACACTCCTTCAGGTATACAGGACCAAGGCCATTTAGGGCTTTAAAGGTGAGCACCAACACTTTGAATTGTGCTCGGAAACATACTGGGAGCCAGGGAAGATCCTGTAGGACCAGTTATATGGTCCCAGTCCCCCGTCTAGCTGCCTCATTCTGAGTTAGTTGCAGTTTCTGAGTCACCTTCCAAGGTAGCCCCACACAGAGCGCATTGCAGTAGTCCAATCGGGAGATAACCAGAGCACGCACCACCTACAGGCTACAGCTGTGAAGAGTGAGGATACCAGCCTGGTAGCCGTATTCTGGAATGGCTTTTGATGGCAGCTCCCCATGAAGGATCTGCTCAACCTTTGCAGTGGGAATGATAATGCCTTCTGAAGTTTTACTGCACAGGATGGCTGAGCGCTGTGGGGCTCGGATTCTTCTTGCAGGTTTCCCACAGGTGTCTGATCGGCAGGATGCTGGGCCAGATGGGTCACTGGCCTGATCCAGGAGGCTCTTCTGAACTTCTTAAGAACCCAAGACTGGGTCCTGCAGCCGTTGGATCAGGTCAGGGGTGGGGCAATCTAGTCCAGTATCCTGTTCTCACAACAGTTAACTGGTAAGTGTAAGGAAGCTCTCTACATTCCTGTTTAAACTGGCCCTTTACGCTGAACCATGAGGACTAGATCCTCACCTCTCTTGGCATCTAAAGACAGTAACTCACAGGGAATGGCTGCAACTCAGAACTAGGACACCTGCTTTGCATGCAGAAGGTCCCAGGTTCCATCCCCATCATCTCCTCAACCCCAGAGAGCAGCTAATAATCAGATACTGAGCTAGATGGCCTGACTCAGCATGAGGAATCGTAGAATCGTAGAGTTGGAAGGATCCACGAGGGTCATCTAGTCCAACCCCCTGCAATGCAGGAATCTTTTGCCCTATGTGGGGCTCAAACCTACAACCCTGAGATTAAGTCTCCTGCTCTACCCACTGAGCTATGTTCCTTTCTAAGATCCTAACCAATGATGACATTAGGGAGTATCTTATCAATGTATCCAGTACTTTTGAAAGCTTTCAACACGCAATCAAAGCCTTTTCGGATTCCCTAAAGAAATACTATAGTATGATGAACTCATGAGCAGGATTTGAACTACGAGGAACGGAAGGAATTAGAAATTATTTTATTGTTGTTATAGTATAAGAGATAGAAGATAGGGCACAGCAGAGAAGGAGAAATAAAAACACAATTGAAATGGGGTGGGAAGTTGACAAAACTAAAGAAAATATTATTACATATTGGAGTGCATATGTTAAACTTTAGAACATTTAATAAAATATCATTTAAATAAAAGAAGTATTTCAACAGGAGTCTTAGTGGACCACCAGCTTAACATGAGTCCACAGTGTGATGCAGCAGCAAAAAAGGCTAATGCTATTCTAGGCTGCATCAACAGAAGTCTAGTGTCCAGGTCAAGGGAAGGAATAGTGCCACTCTATTCTGCCTTGGTCAGAATAATGTGTCCAATTCCGGGCACCACAATTTAAGAAGGATATTGAGATGCCTGAATATGTGCAGAGGAAGGCAGCCAAGATGATCAAGGGTCTGGAAACCAAGCCTGATGAGGAGCTGGGTATGTTTTGCCTGGAAAAGAGGAGATGGGAGAGCCATTTTCCTATATCTCAAGGGCTTTCACGTGGAAGATGGAGCAAGCTTGTTTTCTCCTGCTCTGGAGGGTAGGACTCGAACCCGTGGCTTCAAGTTACAGGAAAGGAGATTCCAACTAAACATTCAGGAAAACTTTATGACAGTAAGAGCCATTCAGCAGTAGAACAGACTCCCACGAAAGGTGATGGACTCTCCTTCCTGGAAGGTTTTTAAGCAGAGGTTGGACGGCCATCTGTTCTGGATGATTTAGCTGAGATTCCTGCATTGCAGGGGTTGGACTGGATTACCCCTGGGGTCCCTTCCAACTCGACCATTCTATGATTCTATTATTCTAACATGAAAAGCTTTAAAAAGAAGAAGAAGAAGAAGAAGAAGAAGAAGAAGAAGAAGAAGAAGAA
>JAXCMG010000120.1:974146-1052915 GCA_034642415.1 Podarcis siculus
CCCCCCCCTTCTTGCTGCCAAACCCCAAGAGTGATGCAGGGTTTGGGGAGAGGGAGAAATAGAAGAATGGAATGGGGTCAGCGGCCCTATCGCCTTTGTTCAGGCCGTTCAGAGTCCGGCCATTGTTTCCAAACCCCCACACAGGGGTCCAGAGGCGCTGAGACACACACACTCACACACACAAGCCTGCCTTTCTTTAAAGAAAGCTCTCTCCCCTCCTACACAACCCTAGACAAAGGAGACCTTCATTGGGCCCCCCTCCCCATCCACAGGGCTTCTGCCAGGGAACAGCTTTCCCCGGGAAGGACAAAGGGCCCCATTCAGAAATGTTGCATGTGCCGCACCGGACACCGCGGCCGGACAGCGGGGGGAGCTGAAAAAGCTCCCTACCACCTTACACAATGTAACTCCCCCCCCCCCCCGCTGAGGTGGGGGCCAGGGCATTAAGGCAAGCTCTAACCCCTGCAGCTCACAGTCAGCTTTGAAAGAGCACGAGGAAGGAGGGAGGAAGAGAGGAAGTCCCCCACAAGAAGATTTGGTTTGCAACCTCAGCTAGTTTTGCAAAGATTCTCCAGGTGCCTCTTTTCCAGGGACAGCCCTGGATTGACAGAAGCTGCTCCAGTTTCTGGTTTGATCCCGGAATGTCCCGCTTTTCCTTAGGACGTCCCTATTTTCATCGGAGAAATGTGGGAGGGCTGGAGTTATGCGACCCCCGAGCCGAGGAGTAACTATACAACCTTTAGAAGACATCTGAAGGCAGCCCTGTAAAGGGAAGTTTTTTAATGTTTAAAATTTTATTATGTTTTCATATATGTTGGAAGCTACCCAGACTGACCGCGGCAACTAGTAAAATTATTATTATGCAATAGGACGTCCACATTTTCACCGGAGAAATGTTGGAGGGCATGGAAGGGCCTGGGCATATTCTTTCCACAAAGAGCAAGTCTACCTTGTGTGGGACAAGCAAGAGGTTTCAATTTCATGAAAGGCAGTGGAAGGTTCTGGGTTCAAATCTTGAACCACCTCCAATTCTGGTCTCAGTATGGGAGGGCCCCCAAAGGGCTCGCCCCAGCAGGGCAAAGGGCTCGCCCTCCCTCCCACTTTGAATAGCAAGTGCCATTTTTGACATGAGCTAAATGTCTTGGAACATGCAGAGATGGGAAGATTGATAGCACTGATAAGAGATACAAATTTTGAATATTTCAAAGGAGACTTTTCTAGTCTATATAAAAAGTTGTTTCTCATAAGTGAAAGCCACAGCGGTGTTTGGAGAGTAGGAAAAGAGAATAACATATTAAGAAACATGCTAGGGTGAAATTAGATAAGACAGGACTGTCAAATGCCATTGTATGTAAACATTGATGTTGGGCAAGTGGGAAGTCACTAGTTCTATTGAATTGGAATATAATTGTTGAGTAATAAATGCAACTTTCTATACGGAAAAGGGATAAAATATTATTTTAAAAACCAAATAAAATCTCTAGGCATGTCCCCAATCTTGAAAGGGGTGCCCCATTTTTGCCAGAGCTTCAAAATGACCCCCCACAAACACACTTCATTTGGTATCTACTAATAAATAAAAAGTAAAGGAAAATCCTTGCCAAGAAAACTCCATGGACAAAGACAACAGGCATATAAAAATTATGACGCTGGAAGATGAGCCCCTCAGGTCGGAAGGCGTCCAACATGCTACTGGGGAAGAGCGGAGGGCAAGTACTAGTAGATCCAGAGCTGATGAAGCGGCTGGGCCAAAGCCGAAAGGACGCTCAGTTGCGGATATGCCTGGAAGCGAAAGGAAAGTCCAATGCTGTAAAGAAAAATATTGCATAGGAACCTGGAATGTAAGAACCATGAACCTGGGAAAGTTGGAGGTGGTCAAAAATGAGATGGCAAGAATAAATATTGACATCCTGGGCATCAGTGAACTAAAATGGACGGGAATGGGCAAATTCAGTTCGGATGACCATCACATCTACTACTGTGGGCAAGAAACCCGTAAAAGAAATGGAGTGGCCCTCATAGTCAACAAAAGAGTGGCAAAAGCTGTACTGGGATGCAATCTCTAAAATGATAGAATGATCTCGATACGAATCCAAGGCAGACCTTTTAACATCACAGTAACCCAAATTTATGCACCAACCACTGGTGCTGAAGAAACTGAAATTGACCAATTCTATGAAGACTTACAACACCTTATAGAAATGACACCAAAGAAGGATGTTCTTCTCATTATAGGGGATTGGAATGTTAAAGTAGGGAGGCAAGAGATAAAAGGAACAACTGGCAAGTTTGGCCTTGGAGATCAAAACGAAGCAGGGCAAAGGCTAATAGAGTTCTGTCAAGAAACTTGGCAGAAAGCACTGCAAATAACAAGGCCAGTGGAAGTGATGGTATTCCAGCTGAACTATTTAAAATTTTAAAAGATGATG
The DNA here is from genome assembly GCA_034642415.1 of Podarcis siculus. NCBI lineage: Eukaryota > Metazoa > Chordata > Lepidosauria > Squamata > Lacertidae > Podarcis > Podarcis siculus. Next base: position 976,576 of record JAXCMG010000120.1, read on the forward strand.
CTGTTAAGGTGCTACACTCAATATGCCAGCAAAATGACAAGCTGGTCATCACAAACACGCTTTTCCAACAACACAAGAGACGACTCTACACATGGACATCACCAGATGGGCAGCATCGAAATCAGATTGATTATATTCTCTGCAGCCAAAGATGGAGAAGCTCTATACAGTCAGCAAAAACAAGACCTGGAGCTGACTGTGGCTCAGATCATCAGCTTCTTATAGCAAAATTCAAGCTTAAACTGAAGAAAGTAGGAAAAACCACTGGGCCGGTAAGATACAATCTAAGTCAAATCCCTTATGAATACACAGTGGAAGTGACGAACAGGTTTAAGGATTTAGATTTGGTGGACAGAGTGCCTGAAGAACTATGGATGGAGGCTCGTAACATTGTACAGGAGGCAGCAACGAAAACCATCCCAATGAAAAGGAAATGCAAGAAAGCAAAGTGGCTGTCCAATGAGGCCTTACAAATAGTGGGGGAGAGAAGGCAAGCAAAATGCGAGGGAGATAGTGAAAGATACAGGAAACTGAATGCAAGGAGAGACAAGAAGGCCTTCTTAAACGAGCAATGCAAACAAATAGAGGAAAACAACAGAATGGGAAGAACCAGAGATCTGTTCAAGAAAATTGGAGATATGAAAGGAACATTTCGTACAAAGATTACCATAATAAAAGACAAAAGTGGAAAGGACCTAACAGAAGCAGACGACATCAAGAAGAGGTGGCAAGAATACACAGAGGAACTATACCAGAAAGAAATGGATGCCTCGTACACCCCAGGTAGTGTGGTTGCTGACCTTGAGCCAGACATACTGGAGAGTGAAGTCAAATGGGCCTTAGAAAGCACTGCAAATAACAAGGCCAGTGGAAGTGATGGTATTCCAGCTGAACTATTTAAAATTTTAAAAGATGATGCTGTTAAGGTGCTACACTCAATATGCCAGCAAATTTGGAAAACTCAGCAGTGGCCAGAAGATTGGAGAAGATCAGTCTACATCCCAGTCCCAAAGAAGGGCAGTGCCAAAGAATGCTCCAACTACCGCACAATTGCACTCATTTCACACGCTAGCAAGGTTATGCTTAAAATTCTACAAGGAAGGCTCAAGCAGTATGTGGATCGAGAACTCCCAGAAGTGCAAGCTGGATTTAGAAGAGGCAGAGGAACCAGAGACCAAATTGCAAACATGTGCTGGATTATGGAGAAAGCTAGAGAGTTTCAGAAAGACATCTACTTCTGCTTCATTGACTATGCAAAAGCCTTTGACTGTGTCGACCACAGCAAACTATGGCAAGTTCTTAAAGAAATGGGAGTGCCTGATCACCTCATCTGTCTCCTGAGAAATCTCTATGTGGGACAAGAAGCTAGTTAGAACTGGATATGGAACAACTGATTGGTTCAAAATTGGGAAAGGAGTACGACAAGGCTGTATTTTGTCTCCCTGCTTATTTAATTTATATGCAGAATACATCATGCGAAAGGCTGGGCTGGATGAACCCCAAGCTGGAATTAAGATTGCCGGAAGAAATATCAACAACCTCAGATATGCAGATGACACAACCTTGATGGCAGAAAGTGAGGAGGAATTAAAGAACCTTTTAATGAGGGTGAAAGAGGAGAGCGCAAAATATGGTCTGAAGCTCAACATCAAAAAAAACAAAGATCATGGCCACAGGTCACATCACCTCCTGGCAAATAGAAGGGGAAGAAATGGAGGCAGTGAGAGATTTTACTTTCTTGGGCTCCATGATCACTGCAGATGGTGACAGCAGCCACGAAATTAAAAGACACCTGCTTCTTGGGAGAAGGGCAATGACAGGCCTAGACAGCATCTTGAGAAGTAGAGACGTCACCTTGCCAACAAAGGTCCATATAGTTAAAGCCATGATTTTCCCGGTAGTGATGTATGGAAGTGAGAGCTGGACCATAAAGAAGGCTGATCGCCGAAGAATTGATGCTTTTGAATTATGGTGCTGGAGGAGACTCTTGAGAGTCCCATGGATTGCAAGATCAAACGCATCCATTCTTAAGGAAATCAGCCCTGAGTGCTCACTGGAAGGACAGATCGTGAAGCTGAGGCTTCAGTACTTTGGCCACCTCATGAGAAGAGAAGACTCCCCGGAAAAGACCCTGATGTTGGGAAAGATGGAGGGCACAAGGAGAAGGGGGTGACAGAGGACGAGATGGTTGGATAGTGTTTTTGAGGTTACCAGCATGAGTTTGACCAAACTGCGGGAGGTAGTGGAGGACAGAGGTGCCTGGCGTGCTCTGGTCCATGGGGTCACGAAGAGTCGGACACGACTAAACGACTAAACAACAACAAAAGGAAAACCCAAGGGTCAGGAAATGGTTCTTTTATCCCAGGGTGTGAGGAAACCTTTTGAGGGCGGCATGATCTGAATTTCCACCTTGGGGGGGGGGGGGTTGCATGCCAGTGTGTGTAAGCCCCCAGGCAAAAGGAGCAAAGGGCCCCATTGTATAGAGAGAGAGATTTGGGCTACACCAAAAGCCAGAGGTTTTGTTGGTTGTCCATCCTCCCAAAGCAGGCTTCTCTCTGCCTGGGCAGGAAATGGGCCTCACCTCTGTAATGGCCAGCTAGAAGTGCTCAGGCAGGGGCTTGGAGCTGAGCCGAGGAGAGGAGCTGCCCTGGGGGGAGTGGGCACCGTCCAGGTGAAGTCCTTCTGGTCTGGGGGGCCACAAAACAAACCTCCTGTCAATATCACTGGGCTCCCACGAAGGTGAGAATGATTTCAGCTTAGCGCGGCAGCCGTAAAGCCCCAGGTACATCTCCACGTTGACGATCCTGGGCTGCCCTAGTCCAAGGCGGCTTAAGGTTTTCACAATCAGAAAGAGCCAGGTAGTTAAATCTAGCAGAGGTTTTATTGGGAATGTTTCGAACTACAGTCTGCAGAAATCTCTTTTCTGCATAGCACAGGGCAAAAAATGTTTTGGGGTTTCGATGCTGTCCCATGGCGGACCAGTGTGGGGAGGACCAGTTTCAGGTTTCACCTGTACGGGAGAAGCGGTGATCCCGGCACACAGAATCCTGCTCTGCAAGACATTGCCATCCGGAGCTTCCTTGCACCCAGCCAGTCTAGGCGCTGGGTGCGTACTGCAAAGCCAGGCGGTCAAAGTCATTCTCCTTCAAGGCAAAGAGACAGACGAAGCAGAAGAAGAGTGTGAATTACAAGGGGATGAAACCTTGATTGAAACAGACCCAGAATCATAGAAATGTAGAGCTGGAAGGGACCCCGAGGTTCACCTAGTCCAATCTCCTGCTAGGCAGGATTCTTCGCTAAAGCATCCCTGACAGATGTCTGTGGACCTGACAAGAGTGTGCCATTTGTGCAGTGATCATGCACGGTGCATTGGGAGAAGTAAGTTGTTCAAGGCTCCAGAGAACACCCCTCCCCCCCAAAAAAAACATTGTGCCTGTTGCGTCTCTGCATGATCTATCCTTCCGGCATTCTCAATCAGTCTCTGCTTGGGGCCAGAATTTTCACCTCCACGTGACTGGAGGTAGCAGAACTGCCTGACACGAAAGAGGAGCCTGTCGCTCGCCTCTCTGCGTGAACCACACCCAAACCAGAAATCTGCCAGTAGGACGAGAGCACAAGAGCAACTCTCCACTCCTGCAGCTTCCAGCTACGGGGATCCAGGAGCACGGCTGCCTCCCACCGTCGAGGCAGAGCCAGGCCATTGTGGATCGTGGCCATCAATGAATTTGTCTAATCCTCTTTGAAGCCATCCAGGTTGGTGGCTGTTGCTGCCTCCTGCCGGAGGGAGTTCCACAGTTTATGCCCTGCAGGGAATCAAGTCTCCCGCAGCACATCCTTGTGAATGTGTGAAGGGGGCCCCTGCCCACCCACTGCGCGCTCTCTCTCTCTCTCTTTTTAACTTTATTCCAAAACCAAAAAAGAATTACAAACATCAAATTCAAAATCCATATTCGTTTCCATAACATAAGCCTATTACATAGTTGACTAGATTAAAACATACCTAATTGCTATAGACTTCCCTTTCCTATATATAAATGCAATGCAATTAGAAATATCATATTAGAATTTTTTTATAAATTCCCCTATACCCCCCACTCCCCTTCACCCATGTGTGATCTCAATATGTTTTTAACTTCTTCCATCTTGTTGTGTTGTTGTAGTTTAATTATTATTCAATTGTTTCTTTTTTTTATTTCCTTGCTTACCCCTGCACACTTTACACATTATCTATTAATATTCCAGTTCCGGAACCATATTTTTTCATGTATTCCTTCACTCCTCCCACTCTTTAATTATTCTCTGATTTGAATGGCCTCTAATGATTGCTGTCAATTTTGCCATTTCCACAAACTCACAGAGCTTGCTTTGCCATTCTAATAATGATGGTATTTTCTCCCCCTTCCAATTCTTTGCGATCAATATTCTGGCTGCTGCTGTTGCGTAAAGGAATACATTTTTCTTATCTCTGGGAATTTTGGAACGAGGTATATGAGGAGCTGAAAAAACTATTTAAGATTTCGTTTATCAAAAAGCCAGAGGCTTTTCTGTTAAGCCTGATATCTAATGACCTGCCCACCCATTGCTCTCAGGGGGGGGGGGGGGAGAGTCAACTTCTGGTAGGTCCAAGACAGTGTTTCCCCAACTTGGGTCCCCAGCTGTTTCCGGACTACAGTTCCCATCATCCCTGGCCACTAGGCCGGCTAAATAGGGATGGTGGGAGTTGTAGTCCAACAATAGCTGGAGAACCAAGTTGAGGAAACCCTGGGCTGTCTTTGTTCTTACATCCTTGGGTGGCCATCTGTCATGGAGGCTTTAGCTGAGGTTCCTGCACTGCAAGGGGTTGGACTGGATGACCCTCGGGGTCCCTTCCAACTCTACAGTTCTATGATCCTATGATCCCCAGCCCAACCCACCCCGGGCTGGGTGCACAGAAGAGACGGTCCTCTTACCTTGGTCTGGTGTTCCTTGATAAAGGGGTGATGTCGGTGAGCATCTTTCAGCTGCGACAGGTAACGGTTGGTGACCTCAAAGGGAGGAAGAAGACGGAGAGTCAGACAAAGGGAGAGTAAAGGGGTCGTCAGGAGGGGAGAAAATGGCACAGGTGGGGGGCTTTCCATGGGATGGGATTGTGACATTTTGCTCTTTGGGGGCTGGCAGAAATTCCTGCTGCTGTTACAGTTACGGAGCAAGTTGTCCCTATGGACCCAAAGGTAGAGTTACACATCTCTCCAGAGTTTCACAGCTTAACAAAGCAAGATTTAATCATGCACCTGAGAACAGCTGCAAAGCTGGTCATCGCCAGACAGTGGAGATCTCTCAGCAGAGACCTTTTTTGAAGCTCAGGTCTCACATGCCGGGGGCTTGATGCTCATGGACAAATGAACCGCCTTGAAGCATGAACATTGTAGGGGGATGAGGAGCGCCATGGTTGCATTTTATTCAACCTGCAGAATCCACGGAGCATGGCTTTCGCGCACCAGGAACACCATGGCATGACACATCCTACTCAGAAGCAAATCCACCCTCTGGGAGGAAAGAGTTTTATTGATTATGTAACTATGTTATAAGTTTTTTAATATAAAAAATTGTTCTTTAAAATCTAATGTATGTTTCTGTATGGTAACATTAAAAAATCCACTGCAGGTCACTCGGAGAGCTTTGAGTAACAAGCAACTAAGAAGTTTTGCTTTTTATAAATCGCTTTGAGGTTTTTCCACAATCATTTCAGGAAATTAAAAATAATAATAACAAATAATAAGAATAAGAATAAAACAGTAATAAGCACCAACATGAAACCAAAGAATACCCTCAGGTCTTTTCCACTAAGTGTAGGAAATCCAGATTAACACAAGCAAATATTTAGGGGAGGGGAATAAAAGGGAGGGAGGAGGAGAGATGGGAACTGGTTTTCCTAGATGAAGGGCAGTGGAGAGGGAAGAAGGCAAGGAGCTGAGGACAGAAGCTTCTCACTTTGTATGCTTTTTAATGTTAAGGTCTTAAAAAAAAGAAACCCCACTAAGGTCTCAGCTGGGAAGCTTCACTTGGTGCAAATGTCTCCCCCACCCCAGATTGTAGTTGGAAAGAAAAGGAAGCACAGATTTTGGAGCAGGTGGGGAAACAGAGAAGGAACCATGAAGCGAGAAACAGGCAGAGGGAAGGCTAGTTTCCAGATATGGAAGGGCAGCATCTGCATCCCTCCGGGTGCGGCTGGACTCCCAACCGCTGCCGGGATGCTGGGAGTTGGAGTCTGGTGGGTTGCAGAGACCCCCCCCCCAAAAAAAAGAGGGGGCGGCCCTCACCTCTGGAGGCTTCCCCAAGTGCTGCGAGAGGACGACAAAGTTGATCAGGGTTTCAGGGTGGCTGCTGTCCTGTAGGAAAGGAAGAGAAGTCAACGCTAAAGGAGCCAGAGCCGCTTGTCTTCTGCTGCTTCAGAGGGCAGGACCTGAACTGAGGGATTCAAATCGCAAGAAAGGAGTTTCCGACTCAACTTTCTGAGGGTAAGAGCTGCTCGACTCCCTCAGAGGGTGGCAGACTCTCCTTCCTTGGAGGTTCTTAAGCAGAGATGGGCAGGCCACCTGTGGGGCTGGGGGGGGGACCTTTAGCCGAGATTCCTGCATTGCAGAGCTTGGACTGGATGACCCTTGGGGGGGGGGGTTCTTTCCATTCTGCGATTCTAGCAAGGGAGGACACCTCATCACCAGGCCAGCTGATTAATTCCTCTAGTCCCTGAGCTGGTGGCACAAAACCTGCTTGGGCCGCAGAAGATGCCAGGTGCAATCCACACGGGGCTGAGTCTCTCTGCCTGAATTCAATTGGAAGGGAGTTCCAAAGTTTAGGAGCTGCCACCCTGAATGTGGAGCAGGTGTTATGTAGCACCTGTAACAGGGGCAGCTCTGCTGACGGGGTGAGACGACCTCGTAAGTCCCAATGTTCCAGTCCTCATTGAGCAGAGGACAGGACCAGAACAGGAATGAGCCTCTGGTTGGCCCCATCGGCCATTGGGGCTCCCTGGCTCCCACCCTGCCAGTTCCTATGGGGAACAGCCGCTGCTGCACTGACCGCCTCCCAGGTGGGGATCTCAGAGGCTCTTGGCGGGCAGGGGGGTTCCTCACCTTGTCCAGAGCCTCCTGGAGCACCCCCTCGGCATCATCCCACTTGCCCTGGCCCATGTAGCAAGCCGCCTGGCCGTTGAGGAGCAAGAGGGTGGGCGACCACTTCTCAGACATCTCCTGGAAGATGTAATAGGCGTCCTGCAACTTCTCGCCACCCTGCAGAGAGAGAGGCACAAGCGGAGAGGCCACCTCAAGCCTTTCTCCAGCCAGAAAGCTGCTTCCCCTGCCTGGGCCGGTGGTGGGCGGGGCCAAAGGTTAAAGTGGGTGGAGCAAGGCAGGCACATTCCTAGACATGCCCCTCACTCTGTCCAGCAAGGGTTCTGATGACACATTTCTAGCCAGGCAATTTTTTCCACTATTTCTATTTAGAATACTTTCATCAAAAGAATGCAGGGCCGTTCACAGAATAAAACACAAGTAAATAATTTAACCCAAACAACAAAACAATAACCCTTCATAAATAAAATAAACAAGACCTTCTAAGGATGTTGCAAACCAGGGCCAGGGAAGAGGCCTGGAGGGCTACATGTGGACGATATGATATGATAATCTTTATTTTCATTGTCCCATACAGAACAATGAAATTGAAAAAATCTACATCAGACATTCAAAAACCAACAAGCCTGCTATCCCAGCCTGGTTAACCCCCTAAAAACTCTGATACCCCATAATTAAATACAATATACTCCCACAGAGACTACCTTACACTGTGTTTAAAACCAAAATCGCATTTGGATAGAAACTGTTTCTCAGGCGGCTAGTCCTAGTCTTTATAACCCTGGACCTTTTTCCAGAAGGCAGAAGCTGAAAGAGATCATTTCCAGGGTGCGCACGATCCTGCGCTATCTCTGCAGCTTTCTTATGGCACCTGGAAACATAGATTTGATCCAAGGTGGGAAGAGTGCGCCCAATTATTCTCTCCGCAGTCTTTACAGCCCTGGACAGCATTGCTTTTCCCCTGGGCATGATGCTCCCTAGCCATGGCGAAGAACAGGAGAGCGGCCCACCGAGCCCAGCGCCCTGTTCTCACAGCAGCCAACTGGATGCTCCAAATGGGAAACCTGCAAGCAGGACCAGATCACAAGGGCACCGTCCCTCTCTGGGGTTTCCAGCAACTGGTATTCAGACGCACGACTGCCTCCAGCCATGGGAGCAGAGCAGAGCCAGCCTGGCTAGGAACCATCCCTAGCTTTCTCCTCCATGAATTTGTCCAATCCTCTTTTAAAAGCTGTCTAGGTTGGTGGGGAATACCGCCTCCTGTGGCAGGGAGTACCGCAGGTTAACAATGGCACTTCCTCTTGTCTGTCCTGGATCTTCCAACGTTCAGCTTTGCTGGATGACCACAAGTTCTGGTGTTAAGACAGAGGGAGGAAAACCTTCCACTCTCCATGGTCTTCATGCTGTGTGTAATTTTGTGCCCTTCTGCCAGGCCGTCTCTGTATCACATTTTCTCTCAGCTAAAAAGTCCAAAACACTGCAAACTTTCTTCCTAGAGGAGTCTCTCCATTCCCTATCTTGAAGCCTTTTTCGGGGGAGGGGGCTGCTAGGCCATGTCCATCTCCCGGTGTTTTAATAAAAAAATGACAGAATAACTTGGCTTCACGCTTGACACAGGAATGCACAATATGGTACCCACCAGGGCGAGATTCACCCAAGCTGTCGCCAGCTGGGTCAGAGTCGCGTCTTCGTCTTGCTCCTGCATCTTCTTCAGCTCCTTCCTGAAGAATGGAGGGAGAGAGAATGTTACTGGAGATGGAACCTGGGACTTCTGCAGGCAACACAGGTTCTGTAACACTCAGCCATGTTCTTTCCCCTAAAGACATACGAAGATTCTATTCCTCATGGTCCACAGCAAAAAAGATGATTTAAACATAGGAAGCTGCCTTATCCTTAAGCAGACGATATAATCCATGTAGCTCAGTACTGTCTACAGCAGGGATCGGCCGGATCAGGCCCAATTGCCTTCAGGATCCGGCCCACGGACTGTCTGTGGATCAATGTGGGGATTCTGTTCATTTGGACTGCACCATTTCCCCCCCTGAGCCATTCCATTCCCCCCCCCCATGGCGGCGCCTCCTCCCTCCCTCCTCCTGGCTTCTCCCAGCCCTGCCTAGAGGAGGAAAGTGGCTGGGCTGAGCTGGCTGAGAGCCATTTTTGCAGCCCCTCTCCGGAGCCAGCCCTTTTGTACCACTCATCTTCCCTCCGCCCTGGTGCTCCTGTGGGCCAGAGAACAGAGCAGACCAGCTCGCTCTGCCTACCCAGGAAAATCAGCAGCAGCAGCAGCGGTGGTGGCAGCCCCAGGGAAGGTAAACTTCCCTGAGAGAAGTGAGGTTAGATGGAACCAGGCAGGGGGCTTTCTCAATAGTCACGCCTGCCCTATGGAACGCCCTCCCATCAGGGGGGAGATAAACAGCTATGTGATTTTTAAAAAACATCTGAAGGCATCCCTGTTCAGGAAAGCTTTTAGTGTTTGATGCTGCATTGTGTTTTGACTATTTTTTGTCGGCACCTGCCCAGAGTGGCGGCATATAAACAAATATTAATAATAATAATTGACTGGCAACATTGAGAAGACCCATCCAAAATCACGCCTAAAAGCTTCTGAGGTGCTGCTGCTCAGAGTAGACCTGCTGAGTGCAGAGGCCTCCAATCATGTGGCTCCAAACTGGACTTTGCTTATGCGTGACAGAGCCAAGCTTTCTGTGGCTGCTTTCGCATTGCACCGCACATGCAGGAGGAGGTGGACGAGGGGATGGATGGACAGAAGACGGCTGGTGCTGAAAGCGACTCCAGTTCTGGGGAAACTTACCGGGCCAGATCCAGGCGATCCAGTTTCAGAAGGATCTGAATAGTCATTGCCATGCTAGAGGGAACAAGAGAAAGGAAAGTTTTAGGAACATGCACCTGTGAGTTTGCTGCCTGTGGACCTTTGGTCAGACAAGAGCCAAGTTCTTAACGTCTGAAAGACTTGTGGGCTCGGTGCCCAAAGAATCCTGGGAAATGTAGTTTGATTAGGATGCCAAGAGCTGTTAGGAGACACCCCGAATTCCTCTCCCAGAGCTACAGTTCCCAGGATTGGTTGTTAAAACATTCCGATGATTACAACTCTCTGAACTCTCAGCAGCCTTAGAAAGCTACAGTTCCTGGTATTATTTGCAGTTTAAAAGATACTGCTTTAAATGCTCAGTGCAAATAGAACCTAACTTAGTTAATTTAATTTCAATGGGCTGTATGTTAGTCCGATTTTGCTATTAGTATCAGTATTATTAATTAAATTTGTGTACCGCCCTACACCGGCAAGTCTCAGGGTGGTTCTCAATATAAATTACAATATAAAAACACAGAATACATAGCAAAAATAAGAACAACAATAAACCAATAACCCCCCCTCCCACGACACATTTTAAAAGGGCAATGGATGGCAATGAGCCAAAGGCCTGGTTGAAGAAGAAGGTTTTTGCCTGGCGCCTAAAGGTGTATAATGAAGGTGTCAGCTGAATGTCTCTAGGGAGATATTTCCAGACGAGGAGCCACTGCAGAGAAGGCTCCGTTCTCATGTTACCACCCTCCAGACCTCTTGTGGTGGAGGCACATGAAGAAAGGCCTCAGAAGATGATCTCAGGGTCCAGGTAGGTTCATATGGAAAGAGGTGGTCCTTGAGGTATTGCAGTCCTGAGCAATACCTACTCAAGAGTAGCCCCACTGAAATCAGACCTAACTTAGCCATGTGCACCCAGTTCAGTGCATCAACTCCAAGCAGAGCAAGCATTAGTCAACTCGGTGCAACTCTGTGAACGTGGGTGGCTATCAGTTCCTCAAAATATGGAAGGAGCCACTCTCCTGGAGAAGCCCCAGCCACAGTTCTGTTTCAACCGTTTGTACTGGGCCCTTCAACCAAAAAGGCTCCCACAGAGTGGCTGACATGCATTCATTTGAAACAAGGTGCTCTGTGCCCAGAGGCTTACAATCTAAAAAGACACACACACACAAGGCACAGGGAAGGAAGAGGGGGAAATTAAACTCAGGCACCAATTCTTCAACACTTGTTCTTATAAAGGTCAGCTGGCACAGTTCAGGGGTAGGAGGCACCCCGTTTGTGCTATAAGCCAAGAAAAAAAGCCGCCACCACAACAACTCAATTCCACTCACCCCTCTAAGCTGTCCCCCTGGTGCAAGGTCCGCAATGCTGCATCCAGGTTCTGGTCGTGGAAGTAGACTGAGGCCGCCATAAGAAGGAAAGTGCTGTGAGTGACGTCAATGCTCTTAGCCATCTTCTTGTCCAGTTCAGCCACAATCACATCTCTTTTGACGCAGGGCCCAGGGTGGGGACAGGGAGAGAGAGGAATGCCACTAAAGTAAGCATCAGGAAATGGAAGCAGCCCAGACCCCTCCACTCCCAGCTTCAGGATCCGGCCCACGGACTGTCCATGGATCAATGCTCTCACCTGGGGGTTGCCCCAGGGTGTCTTTGAAGACCACTGTTAATGGAAAAAACCACCATTTGCTAGCACACTTGCGACTGCCTCTCCCCACATGATCCCTGGATCCTGCAGTCCTTTTCACAGGCCCCTCTCTGAACGCCTAGTGTTAGAAATTCCCCAGGCACGTTTTGCGACTGGTGCAAGACCAGCTGTGACCACGTGGAGTTCTCTGGGTGCCAGACTGGTGACTATCATCTCCACCTGGCTGCCCCCCCCCCCCAGCTTTCTTAAGCAAGGAAGCAGAAGAGCTTATTCATTGCATTTATCTCCCACCTTTTTATCCAAGGAGTCCACTGTTCACCAACAGCCCTCCTCAGCTAATCCCTACAACAACACAGAGGCTGTGACTGACACACAAGGTCGTCCTGAAAGCTCCATGACTGAGTGGGGATTTGAACCCTGATCTCCCAGGACCTAGTCCAGGGATCAGCAAGGTTTACCTCACCTGGGCTGGTTCACTCCTGCAGAGATCACACCGTGGGCCGGATCATGTCTGCGTATGCGCAGACATGATTTCCGGCACTGTAGGAGTGAGTCCCCGCTCCACAGGTTTAGTGCGGTGCACAGGAATCACCGAGCGGGCGGCTTGGTTTGGGGGCAGCTTGTGGGCTGTTTAAATGACCCCCATGGGCCACTTGTCACCCATGGGCCACAGGCTGCCAACCCCTGTCCTAGTCTGACACTCTCACCACTGCTCTCCACTGGCTTCCTAGAATCCTTCTGCTATGGGGCAGCTCTATAAATTAAGTAGGCAAATAAAAATGGGGCAGAATGTCACTTACAGAAAGATCTGAAATCTTTTCCTTGAAGCTTGAATTTGTTTTATTCTGTACTGTTTTATTTGATGTTTTAATGCGCTATAAACCACTTTTTCCAAAATATAAAGAGGTATAGAAATGAAATGATTAATAATAAAAAATTCACTGGGGGGAAAATGACACCTAGACATTTTGTTGTGGCGACCGTAACCCAGGTTTAAGATGCCATTTTGCAATTAGCTTATACATCTGAGTTTCTACCACTGCATGCACCTCATCTGAGGGGACCAAGGCAGGGACTTTTCAGTGGTTGCGCCCCTTTTGCAGTAGGCTCTCCCCAGGGTTTTTTAAAAATTGTTTTTATTACTTATCAAAATGCTTATAGAACCACAGAGACAAATAAACCAACAACAAAAATCCCATAATATATCCAACCAGAGGCAGGGCCTACAAAAGCTAAGCACATGAATTAACATCAAATCTAAAATCATGGCAACCATAATTCTCTAGATGGAAGAGGGAGAGACATTTGAAACTAAACTACATGAAATAAAATCCCACCACACTGAGTGGAAACGATCAGGATCTTCCTGCCCCTTAGAGACCCATAACTTATATATATTTTTTCTGTAATAACTAAATTCAAAGGATTTTTACGGCATATCAGTGGGATAGAGCAATAGAAAGTTCATCAAAAGTTCCTTTTGGTGAAATATCTTTATAGTATCTATCTACATATGTAACAGGATAACTGGGGACAGCTTTTACATGCTAAGGGTCAACCTGCCAGGCATACTGCGCTGCAATTTTAAAATCTGGATATTATGTTAGAATCCAATCACCATTCCTAGGAATTTGATTTTCCAGGAGAAAGGCTGCTGTGTTTGGGCACCCAGACCCACCTTTGGCTCTCATTAGAAAGGTATTCTGCAAACATCCGCACAGCTTGGAGTTCCGGAGGTGAGCTGGGCTTGATTTCATCCAACACCACACCATATTTTCGCTGTACAAAAGGAGAAATGGGAAGTCTCAAAAGTGAATTGGGAAAGATAGAAGGCATGGCTGTTTCTGAGACAGTTGCTTTCAAGGTGTTATAAACAGTGTGTTATAAACTTCAAAACTCAACCCACACATTGGGCAAGCCTGGGAGCAGGCAAACTGTCCTTTTTTTCAGAAGCCTCACCTGGGCAATGTAGGCACGATACAGGAAGATATCCCTTTCCATCTCTTTGTCGGGACTGGAGGGCTGAAGAAACAAGAGGGGGGAAGTAGAATCATTTGCAGTTGAAGGGCAGGAGTGGGAGGAAACATAGAAAAGGAAGTTGTAAAAAAAGTCTCACAGAAATATAAGAAATGTAAAAACCAGCTGGTTCAGGCCGGGGGTGGTTGGGCATCTAGTCCACCATGCTTGGGCCAAGCAGATGTCCCAAAGCAAAAGCTTCAAGAAGGATTTGAGCAGAAATGTCACATTTTGATCACCACTTGGACTACTGCAATGTGCTCTACATGGGGCTACCTTTGAAGGTGACCCGGAAACTACAACTAATCCAGAATGTGACAGCTAGACTGGTGACTGGGAGCGGCCACCGAGACCACATAACACCTTGAAAGACCTATATTGGCTCCCAGTATGTTTCCAAGCACAATTCAAAGTGTTGGTGCTAACCTTTAAATCCCTAAACGGCCTTGGTCCAGTATACCTGAAGGAGCATCTCCATCCCCATCATTCAGCCCAGACACTGAGGTCTAGGACCGAGGGCCTTCTGGCGGTTCCCTCACTGTGAGAAGCCAAGTTACAGGGAACAGGCAGAGGGCCTTCTCGGTGGTTGCGCCCTCCCTGTGGAATGCCCTCCCACCAGATGTCAAAGAGAAAAATAACTACCAGACTTTTAGAAGACATCTGAAGGCAGCCCTGTTTAGGGAAGCTTTTAATGTTTGATGTATTACAGTATTTTAATATTTTTTTGGGAAGCCGCCCGGAGTCGCTGGGGAAGCCCAGCCAGATGGGCGGGGTATAAATTATTATTGTTGTTGTTATTATTATTGTTACCGTTCCCCTGACAAATAGGCTTTGGCAGGCTGTTGACATTCCATTCTCTATCTCACTCCCTTCGCCTGTCCCATCTCCCAGGAAGATTCAAGGATATGTTTGGAGGGACAGAAGTCATCCTGGTTTCTGACTGATCCTGGAACGTCCCACTTTCCCTTAGGATGGAGGGTCTGGAGTTCTGCGACCCCCGAGCCAAGGAGATAAGTGACTGTACAACTCTTTGAAGAGACACCTGAAGGGAAGTTTTTTTATGTGTGACGCCTCATTCTGTTCCTATATATATGTTGGACTCGGGCGCCTCTCCTTCCACCGCGGAGGCGCCGCCAACCTCCCCCGCCCCCGACTCTTCTGTCACCTTGACTCGCTGCGCTTCGTTGATGGCCGCCTGCGAGGCGCCGATGTAGAAGTTGTTCCTGACGTCGAAGAGCTCGTCGGCCTCGCCCTGGGTCGCCGCCGCCGCCGCCATCGCCTCTCCGGGACCAGGAGCGGACACGTCTTCGCCTCCGACTCTCCTCAGCGCCCCTCGCAAGGCACGCCGGGAAGCGCCGATTGGCCGGCACTCGCCCTTTCGCCGCGCCCACTCGCCCGCCTGACCAATCGGGAAGCCGCGCGGGCGAAATGCTTGCCGGGAGCTGGAGTTTTGGGGCGGGAGAGGCGCTACGTCGCCGGATCTGCTTAGAGATACGAAAAGGGAAGAGGGGCCCGCTCACTGCATACGGGCTCCGCCTGCTGGAAAACAAGCAACTAGCTCATATTTCAAACCAAACCACCGCCCTCTTCCTGTCAGAGCCACTGAAACCCTTGAACCCCGCAGAGGAGTTGTATGTGCTGGGAATAGGGCTTGGTTTGTTGGGCGCAATGCATGCTGGGCGTCGTAGTCCAAACGGCGGGCCATTGGCGTGACGCGCAGCACATGCGCCGGCGCCTGTCGCGGTGCCTTGTGGGATCGCTCCCCTTCCTTTCGCTCTTTCCTCCTGAGCGGCGAGGGGCTCCGGCCATGTCCGGCTTCCGCGCGCTGGGCCTGTCGCCCTGGCTGGTGTCGCAGGCGGAGCAGCTGGGCCTGTCGAGGCCCGCGCCGGTGCAGGAGGCCTGCATCCCGCCCGCCCTGCAAGGTAAGCCCGGCTCCCTCGCGCCTCAGGAAACGGACACGCAGGCCCCGCCCACTCCTGCCATGGTGAGCTAGGCCCCGCCCACGCCTGGACCACCCTATGGCCAAGCCACGCCCCTTGGCTTCTCAGCCACGCCCCTTCACGCAGGTCCCGCCCACCCCGCCTCAGTGAGCTAGGCCCCGCCCACCCTATTGCTGTTTTAGCCATTCCCACTCTGCCCCGTTCTGGAAGCCACGCCTCTTTCATGAGGCCCAGCCTCCTGTTCTTCTGGCCACGCCCCTCCTCAGACACCCCGCCCCTTCATGCAGGCCCTGCCCATTGATGGCAATGCCTGTTGATTTTTTTTTTATAATAATTTTTATTAAGGATTTTACATTTCAAACAACAACAACAACAAAGAAGAAAAAATATCCAACAAAAATTATTAAAAATAATCAATCTTTTCATCTCCTTATTTTCCATTTACTTGTTTCTAGGACCTCCTCATACCACCCTTTTTTTGTATTCCAAATTATTCCAAATTTTTTTGTATTCCAAGTTATTAATTCAGCAATTTCTTTCCCTCTTTTTGCTACCCAGCTCTCATTCTTAAATTATTACGCTCTTAACCTTTTACTTATATAAACCCATTTTTTTTTCATACTCCTTTAACCCATCACAGCTAGAAACCACTTAGTTCCAATCCAACATAATTCTAAAATTCCTTAATTTTACAATATCTCTGCAAATAGTCTTTAAATTTCTTCCAGTCTTCCTCCACTGACTCTTCTCCCTGGTCTCGAATCCTGCCGGTCATTTCCGCCAATTCCATATAGTCCATGATGGCAATGCCTGTTGAGCCCCCTCCCCATTGCTCCTAGGAATGGCTGCCCTGGCTGTGGAAAGAGTGCCTCTGGGCACGTGCAGAGGGCCTCTCCGCTTGCTGCCCTTCCCATCTGCTTTCCTCCCGCAGGCCGTGACTGCATGGGCTGTGCCCAGACTGGCAGCGGCAAGACAGCCGCCTTTGTGCTGCCCATCCTGCAGAAGCTGTCTGAAGATCCGTATGGCATCTTCTGCCTGGTGCTGACGCCCACGAGGTAAGAGCCAGCCTGCTGCTTTTTCGGGTCATGCTGGAGAAAAGTCCTTGGTCCTCATCAAGGGCGGCCCCTGCATTGGACCAACGCTCAGATATCATTGTGGTTACTTGAATTATTATTCTTATGTATTAAGTTCGTATAGGAACGCGGGTGGAGCTGTGGTCTAAACCACTGAGCCTCTTGGGCTTGCCGATCAGAAGGCCGGCGGTTCGAATCCCCGCGACAGGGTGAGCTCCCATTGCTCGGTCCCTGCTCCTGCCCACCTAGCAGGTCGAAAGCACGTCAAAGTGCAAGTAGATAAATAGGTACCGTTCTGGCAGGAAGGTAAACAGTATTTCCGTGCGCTGCTCTGGTTTCGCCAAAAGCGGCTTAGTCATGCTGACCACATGACCCGGAAAAACTCTGCGGGCAAATGTCGGCTCCCTCGGCCAGTAAATCAAGATGAGCGCCACAACCCCAGAGTCGTTCACGACTGGACTTAACCTTTAAGTTCAGATAGCACTTTTTGTCTCAGAGCAGTTCACGACAATATAAAAAACAAGAAATACATCATTATCATCATCCTCGTACCCCACTCTTTCTGCCTGAGGAGCGGCACGGTGCAAAACAGCGGTGTTTTGCTAATCTCCTGCCATTTCTTCTCCGGCAGGGAACTGGCCCACCAGATCGCTGAGCAGTTCCGGGTCTTGGGGAAGCCGCTGGGCCTAAAGGACTGCATCATCGTTGGTGGGATGGGTACGTAAGTCCTGTTCAGAAAACAGAGGGGATCTTCCTCCACCCTTCTCCCAAACAAAATTAAGGACATCTTGCTTGAAGAGCCACCGAGCAGCTGAAGATAATTTATTGGCAAATCTGCACACAGCAGGGTGTGTGGAGTGTCACTCTGCACCCTTTGAGAGGGGCTAAGGTATCCCCTTCTTTTCCCACTTTGCAGATATGGTGGCTCAAGCCCTAGAGCTGTCCCGTAAGCCCCACGTCGTCATCGCCACCCCAGGCCGGCTGGCCGACCACCTGCGAAGTTCCAACACCTTCAGCCTTCAAAAGATCAAGTTCTTGGTGAGTCCCAGAGAGTGCACCCTAATGTCCAAGGAAGGCCCCTCGTTCGGCAGCCAGGCCTGCACTTGGCCACTTTCAAGCCTCCGCAGGGCTGTGCGATGCCTCTCTCCCCACAGCGGCTTAGAAAGCTTTCTTTTTTTGCATTTCTGTTTCTCAGCAAGAAAAAGTGCAAATGTAGCAAAGAAAAGAAAAGAAAAGAAACAAAGGACATGTCATGTATAATTTAGTTGCGAGTCCTGCATTGCCGGGGGTGGGACGAGCTGGCCCTCAGGGTCCCTTCCAACACCGCAATTCTACGATTATGTGAATAAAAAATATGAAGCGTAAGCCTTCACAGCCTGGAAGGGCAAAAGGACAAAACCGCAGCACAGCTCCAAAGGGATAGCCAACTGTTAGCAAAGATTCCCTTTGCAAATAATAAAGATTCATAAAAATAAAAGTATTATCTGCCTCCCAAGTTCCATTATTATTGTGAATAACAGTTCTATAGAGTCTTAAGCGAGCCAGACATTCACATATACAGACGGTTTTGCAGGCACTTTATGCAGAACCAAGGAATCGATTTATAAAACCTTTGTGCAGGAAAGCAGCTTAACCATGGCGGAGAGGGTGACTTTACAACTTACAAAGTTGCTCTGTATGCTCTGACAGCCGGGAAGATTAGGGCAAATAAATTAGTTAAATTAACCGTTAATTGTAAAGGGGACACTGAGATCTAACTTACACAATCTGCATGCAACTCCCCTTTATTTTATCTTGTGTATGGATAATGTCATGGCATTCAGCTAGCACAGTAAAAGTTTGATTGATATACTGATGCACTGAGAGCTTCCTCTGCTGGTCTGAACGCTTCATTCAATATACGGCCTTGGCCCAGTATACCTGAAGGAGCGTCTCCACCCCCATCGTTCAGCCCAGACACTGAGGTCCAGCTCCGAGGGCCTTCTGGCAGTTCCCTCACTGCAAGAAGTGAAGTCACAGGAAACCAGACAGAGAGCCTTCTCAGTAGTAGCGCCTGCCCTGTGGAATCCCCTCCCATCAGATGTCAAAGAAATAAACAATTATCTGACTTTTAGAAGACAGCTGAAGGTAGCCCTGTATTGGGAAGTTTTTAATGTTTGATGTTGTCTATGTATGTGCTGGAAGAGTGGCTGGGGAAACCCAGCCAGATGGTCGGGGTATAAATAAATAGTAGTAGTAGTAGTAGTATCTCCCCCTCCGCCTTCCATCAGCCGTGAACGTTGGCTGGGGCTGCTGGGCTTCCCTTGCCCTGGGAAGGAGTAGAATGGCCTGCCTGGAGGTCTGACATTCCCATGTGGTTTTATGCTGTATGTAAAGCAGAGACAGCGGTTAGAACAAAGAGGAAAATTTAAAGGTGGAAAACTGTAGAACAGGCATGTACAGTTGCACATGGGTTAGCATATCAAGGTCCAAGTAAAGAATATCAGCCTTACCCGATTATCAAGTGTCGTTCCAGGTTTCCCAGGCTTGTGACAAAGGTTGTCTTGAAAACAATGGTTCTGCTGTGTGTGTCGTAAAAGACTGCCAGATCATAAAGAAAGTGTCTGGCGCTTCTTGCCCTTGCCCAGATCTCACATTAGGTGTCATTTTCTCCATTATGGCTAAGGGGCAGTGCAAGGGGTGGCAAGCACCCTTTGGGGTTGTTTTTCATTGAATTGTGATTACTATTCAGGCTGTCAATATCATACATAACACCAATTCTTTTAACAACACATTGGTATAATCAAAAGCATTCAGTGGCGTTTATTTTGGAAAGCAAACAATATTTTCTTTAGTAATGTTCATCCTTTCTGTCAAAAGCAAATGCCAAAAATCTTGCACCAACTTAAAATTCCCACATGCTTTCCAATCGCTGTCTTTCCCTGCGAGGATTTCCCTTTCTGCTCCGTCCTCTTCCATCTCTGGCAGTTCACTGGTGACACACCTGTCCTTGCCCCCTCCATTTTGGCTCAGGTCCTGGATGAAGCTGACCGGCTGCTGGAGCAGGGCTGCACCGACTTCACCAAAGACCTGGAAGTCATCTTGGCAGCGGTCCCAGCCAGCAGGCAGACGATGCTCTTCAGTGCCACTCTGACCGACACCCTGAACGACCTCAAGCAGATCGCCATGAACAAGCCCTTCTTCTGGGAATCCAAATCCGAGTGAGTTTGACCTCCAGGCTCTGAGTGGTAGACATCAAGGTTTTCCAAACTTGGCCCTCCAGCTGTTTTTGGACTACAACTCCCATCACCCCTAGCTAGCAGGACCAGGGGTCAGGGATGATGGGAACTGTAGTCCAAAAACAACTGGAGACCCAAGTTTGGGAAACCTTGGCTTAAGAGATGCCTGAATGGATAGATGAGAGGCAGCCAAATGTCCTAAACATACATTATGTTGTTGTTATGTTGTTGTTGTTGTTGTATATTGTTTTATTATATGGATGATGGCGATGATGATGATTCGGAGGCCTCACAACAACCCTCATGTGGCCGGTCTCAGTCCCAACTTGCCCTGTTGCAAATGGAGGGGAAGAGTCTCTATCTCGCACTTTGTATGCTGGGAGGTCCCACGTTCAGTCCCCTCCTTTTGGAGTGTCAGGAAAACCACTACTGGAGACTCAGGGCCACTAAGAGAGAAGACAGCCTTGTGCTGGGGAGACACAGAGCCTGGTCTGGTGCAAGGAAGTTCTTAAACTCTCTGACACCCCTAACTGGGCCTCCTCTTCCCCATCCTCCCAGAGTCCGGACAGTGGAGCAGCTGGACCAACGTTACCTGCTGGTGCCTGAGAAGGTGAAGGATGCCTACCTGGTCCACCTGGTCCAGACATTCCAGGACGAGCATGAAGACTGGTCCATCATCATCTTCACCAACACATGCAAGTGAGTCTGGGGTTGGCCTCCCTCTGTTTCTCTGCCACTCTTCCCTGCTGGCTCAAAAGCTCACCTTCCATTTTCAATTCCCAAGAGGGGAGAGTTCCCCAGGCTCACAGCTGGCTTGGAGGCAATCCTGAACTTCTGCAGGTGCCAGGTTCAGCCCAGACTCCTCACTCCTGTCCCCAGAGGATTAACTGAGGCTGTCATTGCCTCCTAGCTATGATGGCAACGCTCTGCCCTCCCCTGTCTGGAGGGAATAAACACCTCTGGGTAACAGCAGTTGCTGATGAATCACAAGCAGAGAGAGTTGCTTTGCTCTGATCTTGCTTGTGGGCTTCCTGCTTGGGGCATGAGGTTGACCACAGTGAGGACAGGATGCTGGACTAGATGGCAGGGAAATTCTTATGCCCTCAGGGCTTTTATGATAGCTGGCTAGATCCCCATGGAGTTCTGTCTTTGAAATCCCATTGCTGGGGAAGAGCAGGAGAGGGCCCTGGTGCCCTGCTGGTGGGCCACAAGATGCTGGACTAGGTGGAGGACCTCCTTGGGCCTCTTTGGATGTTCCCCTTGCAGGAGGATGCCTTTGAGGTGGCTGAAGGGCAGTTTGCTTGTGCTCAGAAGCACTCTTCCCTGCCAGCTGGCTTGTGGAAGCTTTTGACCTGTAGAAGAGAAACAGCTTTGCAGATACAAGAATATGCTTGGGCAGGAGAGAAAAAGGGTAAGACAGGGTAAGACAGAAACCTTTTTGGCGCTTTCCAATATATTGCATTCCCCTTTAGGCAACTCAGGGTGATATTTGCAAGGTTGGGAAGTCAGTCCTCTGAACAGCCCTGCCAGGTAAAGTACAGGTAGCTAGAGATGATGGGTGTTGTAGTCCAAAAACAGCTGGAGACCCAAGTTTGGAAAACACTGACCTCGGTCCTGCATTAGTAATTTGTGGCCACAGAGAACGGAAGCAACAACCATAACGGAACACCCTTGGCCCCCTGGATGTGGCAGAGGGTTTCCAGTCAGCTGCAGAGTTCCCCTGAAGTGCCAAGGTTGACCCTCTTCCCCTCCAGAGAGCAGGGGCTGAGGAAGGACTTAGATCTCTTGTTCTTGCAGGAACTGCCAAATCCTGAATATGATGCTCAGGAGGTTCAACTTCCCTTCGGTGGCTCTGCACTCCATGATGAAGCAGGTGAGCCAGAGGCTGGCAGAGGCTTTGCAGTAACAGCTGGAGGGGGAGCAAGCGGAGCCACATGCTGATGTTTCTTAAAGCAAGACACAGTTGCCATGTGGATTCTTTGGTGTGAGAGAATCTGTGGTCCCTCTTGGTTTCGCCAGGAGCCCCCCCCCAGGGGGAGTTCTTGCTGGGCTTAGTTCTTGCTCTGCTTTTTCCCCCAGTGGGTGGACCATACCTTAGTGGGGAGGGCACCTGCTTTGCCTGCAGGTTTCACCCCTGGC
Organism: Podarcis siculus; assembly: GCA_034642415.1. Lineage (NCBI taxonomy): Eukaryota > Metazoa > Chordata > Lepidosauria > Squamata > Lacertidae > Podarcis > Podarcis siculus. The sequence goes on from JAXCMG010000120.1 coordinate 998,537, forward strand.
ACCTCCAGTTTAAAAAGGGTCTGCCAGCAGGCAGGGGTCTCTGCCTCCCCACCCACCTGGACACTTAGCCCAGCCACTTCCTACATTTCCCTGCTCTGACTGCCTTTCCCCCTTTTCTCTCTCCACTCTTTCTAACAGAAGCAGCGCTTTGCAGCCCTGGCCAAGTTCAAATCCAGCGTCTTTAAGATTCTCATCGCTACAGATGTGGCCGCCAGGTGGGTACTGCCTATCATTCTTAACCACCCGCTTCCATCTATATTTAATATCCTAATTATTTTTCGCTGCTACTCGCAGCTCAAGTCCTACTTGTAAGTTTATCTGACTGCTTAACTTCTTCAAATACTCTGCAAAGGGTTCCACTCCTCCCTTAACAATGATCCTCCTGAGCCCTAATTTTTGTTGTCATTCTCGCCAACTCCACATATTTTTGTTGAATTGTTTCTTTAAATGTAAGGTTCATCATTGTTCCACCTGATGTGTATGTCTTTAAGGGCCAGAGCAAAATAACGAGATCCAGCTTTACAGCTGTGAAACATAGCAGGTGCTGCTGAGTTGCATTGATTAAACTATGTCAGCAATTGGGTCTAGTATATAAGGAGCAGCACCTAGCTCCTCTCCCATTACCCTGGGGGATGGGTTGGTGATTCAGTCATGGTTGTTGATGTATTTAGTGTAAATGGAGTTTTTGTTTTTGTTATTAAAACCTTGTTTAAGTTATTTTTTAGTCCCTTGTTTATGCATGGTCTCCCAGCAAGCTCTCTGCAGCGCTACCATACTGCAAATAGCCAACAATTTTATCAGTTTATTTTGACATTCCTCTTTGGTTGGTATTTCTTGGTCTTTCCACCTTTGTGCATAGATTATTCTTGCTGCTGTTGTCACATACAAAGAAAGATTCTTTGATTCTTCTTGGGAACATCTGAGATCGTTATCCCTCTCTGGTGCTTTTAAATGTATATTTCCCCCCTTTTTAATTTTTGGTGGGGACAGTGTTCTTCCCAACTTCTAACCCTGCCCCTCTCTTCTTCGTCTCTCTCAATTCAGGGGCCTCGACATCCCCACAGTCCAAGTGGTCATCAACCACAACACGCCGGGGCTTCCCAAAATCTACATCCACCGGGTAGGCCGAACTGCCCGGGCAGGTAAGGACATCTGCTACAACCTGCTGATTAGCCACCATATCAGAGTAGGAACTGGCTCCCGCATGGACGGAACATGCGGCACTTTCTTTCGCATTGGGGGTCCCTGATGGGGAGGAGAATTGTCCCGTGTGCATGAACCCCCTTCTTCTCTCCACCCTTCCCCAGGCCGAAACGGCATCGCCATCACGCTGGTGACGCAGTATGACATCCACCTGGTCCACGCCATCGAGGAGCAGATCAGTGAGTCGAGAAGGAGAGCTTGGGAACGACACCCCATCGCGCAGGAACTGCCAAGTTTGGCGGCTCCTCCGGCCACCTGGGAAAGAGGGCGATGCAAATGGCTGGGAAGGGGCTTGACGAGACAGCACAACCTCCCTCCAACCTGGCGCCCTCCAGGCGGGAACAGCTCCCATCAGCACCCACCCAGCACAGAGTTGTAATCCGAAAAGTCCTCAGGGCACCGTGTTGGGGAAGGCTGCAGTCAAGCCCTAGTCAGCTTTACTGACATTTATCAGCCTCCCAGCCCACTGGCAGACCACTCCTTTTGCAGTTGCTTCCTCTCACCTGGTTCTTCACACCGTTCCTGGTTGCCACCACTGACCCTGTTTTCATGTACAGTGGTACCTCGGTTTAAGAACAGTCCTGTTTAAGAATGATTTGGTTTACGAACTCCGCAAGACCAGAAGTAGTGTCCTGGTTTGTGAACTTTACCTCAGTCTAAGAAGGGAATCCAAATGGTGGAAGGGCACTGGCGCTGGGAGGCCTCATTAGGGAAAGCGCACCTCGGTTTAAGAACGGACTTCCGGAATGGATTAAGTTCATAAACCGAGGTACCACTGTACTTCATTTGTGTTTTAAACTTTTAAGCTCCTTAGAAACCTGCTCTGATCTTAAGCAACATATACATGTTCAGTAACAATAAAACCGGCCAATAACAGCAGCCAGATAGAAAGCCAAAAAGGCTGAGGAGGTTCGATGGAGGTGCTAAGAAATGTCTCAAAACCTTGCCCAAGATGCAGCCTCATCACCCTTGCGCCACCAGTTCATTTCAGGAAGCACTGTGTGAGCAGAGGCAGGGGCCCCATTGGCACTCACCTAAAAATAATAATTTTATTATTTATACCGCACCCATCTGGCTGGGTTGCCCCAGCCACTCTGGGTGGATTTGAACACATATAAAAACATAATATAACATCAGACATTAAAAACTTCCCTGAACAGGGCTGCCTTCAGAAATTTTCTAAACGTCAGATAGTTTCTTATCGCCTTGACATCTGATGGGAGGGCATTCCACAGGGTGTGCGCCACCACTGAGAAGGCCCTCTGCCTGGTTCCCTGTAACCTCACTTCTCGCAGGGAGGGAACTGCCAGAAGGCCCTTGGAGCTGGACCCTGGCTGGATGAAGGGGGTGGAGACACTTCTTCAGGTATATGGGGCCATTTAGGGCTTTAAAGGTCAGCACCAGCACTTTGAATAGGGCTCAGAAATGTGCTGGGAACCAGTGTAGATCCTTTAGGAACACCCCCATGCCTTTCTGCCTTGCAGAGATGAAGCTTCAGGAGTTCTCCGTGGAGGAACACAGCGTACTGAACATCCTTACCCAAGTGAACGTTGTGCGACGGGAATGTGAGATTGTGAGTGAGGGCTTTGGGGTGGGCCGGGTTGTAGATCTGCAGTCTGGGAATACCAGTGAACTTTGCGGGGAAGCACAGATTTGAACTCAGATCTCCCCACTCCAAGATCAGTGTTTTAGCCTCCTCCCATTTCCCTGCCTCCCCAGGTAAAGCAGAACGGAAGCCTGAGGTTACATATATGCTTTGAAAACAGTGGTTCCATGAACTCATCCCCAGTGCCCCCTGCCCTTTAAAAAAACATTATTCAGAATAGCGGTTTGCATGACCCACTAAGCAAGATAACAACACAATGAAATTCAAAACACTCGCAATTAATTTCATGTTTGTTCAAAATCTGATTAAAACCCTTTTAGCTTAATTAATTCAGCAAAACTGATGGAATCACTTGCTCCAGTGATACCAGCTTTTCAAATCCCAGTAGTCCTTTACAGCACCAGCCCCTCTGTAGGTAATCCCTCTCCCCACCCCCCACCCCGACAGTACTGCCCACTCTGGGAAGCACTGCTTTACAACAACCTTTATGTTTATTTTCTTCCTAGAGATTGGAGGCGACCGATTTTGATGAGAAGAAGGAAATAAACAAACGGAAACAGATGATCCTAGAAGGAAAGGTACAATCATTTCAGGGGAGGGGATGGCCCTGTGTGTGTCCCTCCCTCCTCTGCAGCAATTCCCCCTCTCGCCACATCTGTTTGCCTTAGGTGATCTTTAAGAGCGCCACATCTGCAGCAACTAGTTACATCTCCCTTCAAGGCACAAAGAGTCTCTTGGCAGCACAGCTCACAGCCCCCACCCCCTGCCCCCGCCTCTCCACTCCCTGCTCTCAGCAGCAGCAGCAAGCAGCCTTGGCTCGGCCAGATTTCAACATCGCAATGTATCACCAGATCACAGTGTTTGACTGGTGATTCATCGCAATGTTGAAAAGCTGACATCACCCAGCCCCTAGTCCAGAGGTTCCCAAACTAAGGCCCGCGGGCTGGATAAGGCCCAAGGTACTCGTTTATCCAGCTCACAGCGATGCCCACTGCCACCGCCCACTCTTGCCGGCGCTGCGCTGCACGGCTGCCCACTTCCAGGTCAGAAGAGCACCGGATATACCTTGTGCGCATGTGCAAGCATTATTTCCAGTGCACATCCAGGTCGGAGGAGGCCCGTACACATGCGCACAAGCTATTTCCGATGCTCCGACCCGGAAGTGTGCCGGAAATAGCGTGTGCGCACGTGTATGGGCATATGCTCCCCCACCCTCCGGCCCACTGTGTGATCGGCGCTGGAGTCACCGCCCGAGGTGCGGTAAGTTTGCTGACCCCTGCCCTAGTCCTTGAGCAAACCCTGCTCCATGCCCTCCCTCGGTAAGCGGCAGGTGCAGCGCGGCCTCCAGCAGTTGCCCAGCCAGAACAGCCCTGGTCAGGTGTCAAAACAAAGCCTGTGGGCAGTGGGAGACTGGTAAAGTCAGGGTGCTCTGCGCCCCTCTGGCCAAGAGGGTCTGCTTCTCAGTCTCCTTGCCTTCTCTCCTCCTCGCTCACCAGGACCCAGACCTGGAGGCGCAGCGAAAGGCTGAGCTGGCAAAGATCAGGAAGAAGAATGTCGAGTTTCGGAGCAAAGTCCAGCAGGTCCTGGAAGACAAGAAGCAGGTTGTCCTCCATCGGAAGCTACGGAAGAAGCAGCAGCGGCAGCAGCAACAACGGAAGCAGCCGGCGGCAGAGAAGTGAGGCTGCCGACCCCCGACCCCTCACCACCCAGGTTCTTGTGCCTTCCGTCTGGTGTGGGGAAGAAGTGGCGCGGTCCCACCTCTTTGCCCACCAGGGCTGGCCCCAGGCTGAGAAGGGCACCCCAGAGCCAAGATGGTCTCCATCAAAAGTCATTTCTTGGGGCAGAAGGTGGGGGGGGGGAGCTGCAGACAGGACAGGAGGATGCTGGGAATCCAGTTTTATTGAAATTTTCCATGACACGATAAAAAGAACAGACTAATCTACAAAGTCTAATAACAAGAGAGAAATTAGAAGAAAAGAAAGGAGATAGGAAACTACAAAGCCCTCTCTCGCTTCTGTATCTTAACTTTTATCCCATACAGAGAAAGGTGAGCCTTCCCAACTCTCACCTGGGAGTGTCCCTCTCTCTCCAAGCCTCTCACCCTGGGAAATCGCTGGGAATCCAGTTTCCCAGGAAATCTGAATAAGGAACTGGGCACCTTATCTTCATCAGTTTACCGTGGTTACTCTCGTGCCTGTACAGGAGTATCTCTTGTTCCACACAGCTGGGACTTTTGTTCCCGTTGCTTTTGACCCCTCGAGATAGTCTGTTTTCAAACTGGTCCCTTCATTACAGGATCACCTACAAACGAATTCCTTAGTTACAAGACCACCTTCATTGTCTCCTCGATGTTTCTATTCTTGTACCCACACTCTGCTGACAGATTCCGAAAAGAGTTGCCCCACCCAGCTTTTCCTGGGTCCTTTGTGGTTTGGATCCTTAGGACTGCAGCGATGGAAGGTCTCTCAGCCCCAGAAATCCAGCTGGTGGGAAAACAGGGTGCCTCCTCTAAATTATAAGCCACGGGGAGGAGGAAATATCAGCGTTTCTGTCTAGATCTCAGTTGGGGTGGCTGCACCTCCACTTGGGAGTTGGGCTGTTAAGATCTTCAGGAAGAGAAGCTGAAACCTGCCACCAGTGTGTTCATTTGCAAACTCTCGACACATTCTCAGGGTTCTCGTCCCATGACGAAAAAGTCGGGAACAGAAGAGACAGGCCATAATGAAAATTTGTGAGATAACGACTGTCCTCCTGCTGCAGAGTCTTTGCCCTGCGTGGCTGGAGGGCGGCAGGTTGGAAAGGCTGCTCTCTAACCCTGACAACTAAGACCAGTAACCCCCAAACTCTCTGTCAATAAATACAAATTCTGGTGAGTCCAACCTACCCAAAGTGCCTCTCTGTATGAGTCTGTCCTCTTTCTTGGGTAGAGAGCAGGTAGATCTTTGTCTTACATGTATTTCTTTTCATGAGGGGAAAGGCTGAAGTAAATCAGGGTACAGTTGAAACATGCCTTCAGTTTTAATTGGGGAGGGGGAGCCCAGAGGGGGGGCAGACATGCAGATCATTTAATAAAGGTGAATTTTTAGAACTATGATTTGGCCTTGGATAGTTTGGCATTCACAACAACAAACCAAAGATCCAAGGCCCTGGCCCTCATGCCCGCAACGCAGCCCTGTCTCAAAAGTCGGAAGGGGGCAGGGGAAGATGAATTCCAGGGAATTCCCGAAGGCACCTTTCTCCATCCTCCAGGGGGCCATACATCATCGTTGGGCACTGGAGCTGACGGGAGTTGTAGTCAAACAACACCCAAAGGATGCCAGACGGAGGAAGGCACAGAGATCCAGCTCTGAGGGTCTTCTGGCGGTTCCCTCACTGCAAGATGTGAGGTTACAGGGAACCAGACAGAGGGCCTTCTTGGTGGTGGTCCCTGTGGAACACACTCCCACCAGATGTCAAGGAGATAAAGAACTATATGACTTTCAGAAATTTTTTTCTGCTTGGTGTTTAATTGTGTTTTTATATATGTTAGAAGCCACTCAGAGTGGCTGGAGAAACTCAGTCAGATGGGTGGGGTGCTAATAATAATATGGCTGTCCTAAATCATGCAGAATCTGCCTTCTTGCTTCAAACTGCAGAGTAGGGCTGGGTGATCTAGCGATATATCACCCAAAACCAGTTTGAAGTCCTTGATACCAGTTAAGATACCAGTTTCATAGTTTATGACCTGGCAATATATCGTGGATCTTCATGTGTGCATGTGCACTATGCAAAAATCACAATGTGGGGCAAACCATCCCTATTTCAGACATTGTGGTATATCAGTACATTGCGATGTTTAGCCAGTGATATGTCTCTGTGTTGAAAACCGAATATTGTCCAGCCCTACTGCAGACCATGTTTTTTACTGCAGACTCTGCTTTTCCTTAGCTCTGACAGAGGACAAGAATTTCCTTCCCCTCCAAAGGATCTGTGGTCTCTCCCTGAGCGTCTTTTTTCACACAGCAGCTTTAGTATTAAGCACAGTTCTGAACTTTTCAGATCGGGTTGCTCTGTGTCTCCCTCAACCACACCCTTGCCTAGCAGACTGGCCCACCCACTCCCAGCCCCTCCAGAGTAGCTGCGCAGCACCGACAATGAGGGGGGGACCCCATTTGCTGAAGAAGCAGGCAGATCGGCAGAGGAATTTTGCTCTTCTGGTCTTGCTGTCAGCTGCTCCTCATCTGCCAAAACACCCCTCTGATCTCACATCGCGCTTCTGCCTTGGCAAAGATTAAAGAAACGAGTCTTGGCAGGCAGCCTACATTTTCCTTATCACCTGTCGCTACCTTTCAAGGTGTTGCTTTTTCTGAAGCAGAGAGCCGCCGCCCGCCCCCCCCCCTGTTCCACTCCCAAACCTCCCCTCAGCTATTCAAGAAGAGAGCAGAGGCACAAAGACTTGTGGGGATTCCAGCATCTCCGCTCTGACTTGACGGCTCTTAGTGCATCATGCTGTTTGATCGTGGTTTTTGAAAAAACTTGCAGCTCCCTGTGGTCCCTGCATATTGCACTCAAGTTTGAAGAGGGGGGTTGTTGAAACACCAACACCACCCAGGCCAGAATAACTGCCTCCAGTTATTCCTGAACACTGCAGATTTTGAGATACAGGAAACTTCCTTCTGTCTATTCAGACCACTTGTCTGTCTTCCTCAATACTGGCTCCAGCTTTCCAGGGTTTCTTTCAGACACGGTCTCACAGCCTGACCTGGATACACCATTGAGAACTGAACCTGGGCCTCCTTGCAAAGCACTGAGCCACGGCCCTTTCTTGAAATTTAAGGTGTTAGTCCTCATGGTTGTGATAAGGAGCTGGTTTCAAGCAGGAAGCCTTGGGGAGCTGGTTTCTATCAAATCAGACTGCTGGCCCACCTGACTCAATATTATCTACACTGACTGGCAGTGGCTCTCGAGGGTTTTGGAACAGGGTTTGTTTCCCCAGCCCTAGATGGAGAAAAAGTGTATTGGGGGAGGGGCAGTACCTCTCTTGAGGGACACATCATACTCCTTGGGGGGCAGTTTGCCCACCTTTGGTCCCCACCCTGCACTCATCTCTCACCTGCACCTCCTAGAAGCTGTCAGCAGGCGACAGCAGCCACAATCCCGATAAATGGCTTTGACTGGCTGACTGAACCAGGTGAGGGGAGCCGATGGGTCTCAAACTCTCGGTGAGTTAGGGATGTGCTTTGCATGTGAAGAGAGGCTCTGGTGGCTAAAGTGGATGAGACCAAAGGGGGGGGTCCAAGGGTCAAGAAGGCAAGTTCTGCCTGTGCTGTAGAGGGCAGTGAGGGGCAGACGGGGCCCATCCACCTGGGAAGGGAGCCCATCTAAGAGAAGGAAAACTCTGGTTCTGAAGCTCTGCTGCCTTGCAGGATATCTTTGGAAGAAGAAAAGGCTCCAAGGCAAACCCTCCACAAATCCAGAGTTCCTAAGGTGCCTGGAAGGTGCCTTGCATGCCTCCTGCAGCCAAGTGGGTTCCAAATGCCTTGCTCTTCTTTGGACCCCCTCAGTGAGGCCGTGACACACAGCCCAGGCTTGTACCCCGGAGAGGTCACTTGGGTGCTGCAGCCGTTTGACTTCACCCCTGGCAGCAAACACTGTGGTCTCTTAAGGCAGACTGATGCCAGCAACAGCCTGGAGGCTTGAACCCGGGACCTTCTGGGTGCAAAGCAGGTGCTCTGACCACAATATCCCTTTCCTTAAATCTAGGCTGCGCCTTTGTGCCTCAGCTGCTGCTCACATGTTCTCGCTCTCGCTCTCCATCAGCTGAGGTTCTTGGAGGGGTTCCCTGATTCGGTTGCCATGGACACCGTTCCCAAGGTAGCAACTCCACTCCATCCACGCCTCTTTCAACTCTTCCCCTTCCGCTGTCGGGGTGCGCCAGCCACAACCAGAAGAAGAAAAGAAACACACACACCCCTTGCAACAAAGAGATTGCGGCAGCAAACGCTTTTCAAGGACTGACTTCGCGGTGGGCAAATGATCGAGGTGCAACTGCTCTGCTTTTCTTGTCAAGGAAGTGGCAAGTGCTACCCACCAACCCATTAAACCACCGGCCACTGGAGGCCTCGTTTATTACCTTGTTTGCTTATTTATGGCATTTCCCCCCAACATTTTTCTCCAAGGGGCTCAAGGTGGCTGGCTTGGCCCTCTTCCTCCCCATTTATCCTCACAGCAACCCTGTGAGGGAGGACTAAGACTCATAGGCGGTGAAGGGACTGCAGTAATCTCCAGTAATACAGTGGTACCTCGGGTTAAGAACTTAATTCGTTCCAGAGGTCCGTTCTTAACCTGAAACCGTTCTTAACCTGAGGTACCACTTTAGCTAATGGGGCCTCCCGCTGCCACCACGCAATTTCTGTTCTCATCCTGAGGTAAAGTTCTTAACCTGAGGTACTACTTCTGGGTTAGCGGAGTCTGTAACCTGAAGTCTTTGTAACCCGAGGTACCACTGTACCCTGAGCGAGGCCAAAATTGTTTGTCAGATGCAGGTCACCAATAAAGGAAGTAAATTATTATTATTTGAATATATATACTGCCCTAAACCTGGAGGTCTCAGGGTGGTTCACAGAACAAAATCAAAATAGAAACCCACAAAATATATAATCAAAATAAAAACAACACCCACCCCCCGGTCATCTCTGCTCATGGTGAAGTTAACTCTTTATTCAAGGAAACAGCATACAGCTTAGCAACACTCCCCAGCAGTCCTTGCCCCATGGAGCCATTGCCAGGACTGAAGGTCCCTGCCTTCCACCTTAAAGCTCCTCCTCTCCCAGATGTTTCCCAAGCAGTCTCAAACTGTGTCTGCACACCTCTGGCCTCTGTTTTGCCTTCCTTGTTATTCTGCGTGTTCTTGGAGACCAGGGGGAAGGGGAGCTTGTTTCAGCCAGAGAGGGAGACTCCCTGGTTCTTCTGCAGCCTCTTGACTCCCCTCCTCTGCTTCAGCCGGGAGTCTGAACTGCTCCCTGTCACAGACTCCTCCTGCTCACCAAACCCTGTTGCCCCTTCAGGATCCAACCCCTCCTCCCATTCTTCTCCCTCTGACCTCACCTTGGTTTTCCACTTCCAATCCCCAGGCTCTGAGCCTTCCTCCTTTGGGGGGTCCCCCTCCCGCACCCCCCCTCTTTGCCCAGCCAGCCCACCACAGGCTCACCAAATGGACCTTCTCAATCATGGAGCGTCTTAGTTTGGCATCCCCTCAGCTCAGCACCCCATGGGGGGGGGGGGACTGCCTGCACTGCCCGAAATCTGGTGCTGCCTGTTCTCATGGGGAAACTGAGGGGCTGGACTGGGGGTGGTGTTTGCCAGCAGTCACACCAAGGTGGGCAGCAACCAAAGTGGGCGGGGGGTCCAGAGCCGCCCCAAGGTCACAGTCCGAACAAGGAGTGTCTGAACAAGGGAGGGCCAGGTGGGAGGCAAAGCCAGAGCAGTCTGTCTGTCCCCCTCCAAGGCAACCTGGCCACTGCCCCCCCAAAGGTTTGGTGTAAGACCAGGGCCCCCACTGGTGAGGAATCCCCCACCCGCGAGGCCCTGGTGCAGCTGGCAAATCCAAGCCCTTTCAAGATCTTGGCTCCGACTCCTCTTGGCTTCTGCTGCTGATCCTGGGCCAGGCAGTAAATCTCTTCTCTACCCCCCACCTTCCGACCTCATTTTGCCCGCTTAGCATCGGCCTTCGTAGTTCTTGCTCTACAAGCCTGCCAGAAATTTGCTGCAGAGGCCTTCCCCACCCCCTCGCTGCCTCCTCACCTTCCACCAAACCCCAGGGCTTGGTGATGCTTATTTCTCAGCTTCGAAGCATTTTTCAGGTCGAAAAAGCCTCATAGGCAAGCTTGCAAATATCAGTGGGAAAGCTGGTGCTCTCTCTCTCAAAAAAGAAGACACATCACTAAAGGAAAAAGGTACTGGGAGGGAGGAGGAATGGAAAGAGCAAAAGCGCTGGCGCCAGTTCTGCATGGCATAATTCTCACTGCATGGGTGACAATATTGAGAGGAGGAGTCAGAAGTGGCTGATCTTTTGGCCGAACCCTGCATTGCAGGGGGTCCCTTCCAACTTCACAATTCTGTGCTTCTGTGATCCATGGTGAGAATCCCAGCTATCCCTCTCCTAGGGAATTTGATGGCTGTGTTGGGGGGCCCGCCTGATGCCTGTTCCTTGCCTGTTCACCCACCTTTTCCAAAGCGATCAGTAGTTTTTGCCTGCCTCCTATGTGTTGAGTTATGATGTGTTGAGCCCAGAGGGCAAGGGAGCCCCAGAAATGAGCTGAGATGGGCTGAGAGTCTTAGTCCCCAGAGCTGGAAACTTCGGGCCCCCAAGTCATCTTTATGGCTTCTATAGGAACAGAGGAAAGGTTTTCTAGAGTCGGTGTGAGCAACGTCAGGCGCAGGGGCCGAATGCCACCCCCCAGCCCCTCTATCTGGCTCTCAAAACTGTCCTCAGGCCACACTCTCCACCAGCCCTCTTGTCCCACTGGCTGGGAATGTCTCCTTCAGCTCTGATCCTAACTCTCGCTCAGCTAGAAGGAGAGCAAAAAGGAGCGCAGAGACGAGCCAAGCCTTTTTAAAAAGTATCAGATAAATAAAATACATCTGTTGCTCCTTCCACTTTTGCGGCCTCCGGAAGCGAATGTGGCCCCCGAGTTCCTCCACCCTTGCTCTCTACAGCATCAAATGTTTGGGGGTGTGTTTTTTCCGGGAAGCCAGGGCTGTTCTCCTAGTGGAATCGACCAGTGCATGTTCTAAATTGCAGATTTCTTTATTATTTCTAAGCTTCTCCCTGTGCTGTTAATGTGTGGGGCTGACAAGGCAGGAAGAAAGAACAGAAAGCTGCCAGGCGCTGCCAATCCTCTCCACAGAGGTGTGTGGGCTCCATCCTCTCAACCTTGGAGGGAGGAGAAAATGCTACTAGGCTGTTCCAAGGGGGAAGCAGCCTTCCCTCCGCCAGGCTTTGCAAAGAGGCAAATGCTCCGCTCCAGTGTGACAAACTGGGGGGAAGCCAGACATTTAATCAATTAACTGATTTAAAAACAAAAAAAGTTGAGCCGTTTTATGCTCCTCATTTTCTGCCCTGGGCTGGATTCTTGCATGCATCTGTGGTTTCCACTGAGGAAATTAACCCCACAGATTAATATTGTGCCCCTTGCTCAGGGTAGGATTCTGGAATAAAAGAGGTATGTGTGATTGAGGCCTGGAACTAGTACGCATTAGCATCTAAAGACAGTGTTGTGCAGTGGTTAGAGTCTAGGACGAAGACCTGGGAGAGACCAGGGTTCAAATCCCGCCCCACTCGGCTGTGAAGCTGTCACTAGGTAACCTGGGGGCCGGTCACTGTCTCTCTCAGCCTGACCTACGCTACAGGGCTGTTGTTGTGGGGTGTGTGTGTGAAAGAGGAGATCCTTTTATCTGACTCGTGCCTCTGGCTTGCCTGGCTGGAAAGCGGAGAGGGGTGGGAGGGGGGAATGAATGAACATTTGCTGCCCCTCCCACTCTTGCATCTGCCCTCCACTGCCCTCTCCCACCACCCCAAGGCTGCCTTTAGTTTGGAAAAGGGGCCCCCATACACACCCCACCCCTGGACCCACATCTAACCTGCCTGCCCCACAGTCTCCCTGGGAGGGAGTTGGCTGACCAGCCACTAGGCGGCAGCACTTATGGGTCTTCTCATCTCTTTGGCCTCCTTTTTGAAAATTCCCTGGGAGGTGACAGGAAAGGGGTGACATGGGTCTGATCCTGCAGGTCTCGGCTCCTCTCTGCTTCAGCGCCAGCCTATTTAGCCAAGATTCCTTGAGAACTAGCAGCTGCTTTGCATTTTGAAATGTGGGTGCAGAGAAATCCAGCGTGGAGCCCTGTGGAGGAGGAACCCACTGCCAGCTGCCTCCCAGAGCAGGACTCTGGATAGATGGGCCAGGAATAAGGGGACTTCCTAGGTTCCTCATTGTCCTGCTCTCTTCTGCTTTGGTCAGGCCACACCTGGAGTCCAGTTCTGGGCGCCACAATTTAAGAAGGATGTTGACCAGCTGGAAGGTGTGCAGAGGAGGGAAACCAAGATGATCAAGGGCCTGGAAACCAGACCATATGAGGAACAGTTGAAGGAGCTGGGGATGTTTAGCCTGAAAAAGAGGAGACTGAGAAGAGATAGCAGAGCCATCTTCAGACATCTAAAAGGCTGTCACATAGAAGAGGGAGCCAACTTGTTTTCTCCTGCCCCAGAAGGGGGGATCCAAACCGATGGATTAAAATTGCAAGAAAGGAGATTCCGACTCAACACCAGGAAGAATTTTCTGGCAGTAAGAACCAGTGGAATGGATTCCCTCAGAAGATGGGGGACTCTCCATCCTCACAGGTCTTTATACTGTTGGGTGGCTACCTGCCATGGATGCTTTAGCGGAGATTCCTGCAATGGAGGGGGTTGGACTAGATGACCCTTGAGTGTCCCTTCCAACTCTACGATTCTCCTCTCCTACTGAGAGCCTACCCTTCCACCCCCCCATTTTAAGGAGAGGCATTCCCTGCTGCATGCAAGAGATGGAGGAAGGCCTCTCCTTGGAACAGGGATAGAGAGCACCTGCCTGCTTCCAGATGTTATCAGTTCTCCACTCCCCCAGCAGCCCACAGGAGTCAGGGAGGACTGGAGTCGGCAAGGCCACAGGCAATCCCACCTCGCCCCACAACCATTCTGCCGGGATGCCCCCTTTTGAAAGCTGCCCCCAGTGGCAGGGAGTCCCACAGGTGAGCGACCCATTGTGAGAAGCGGGAGGCTTTTCCATGCTGTCTCTTTCTCAGTCCCCTCCCCAAGCTGAGCTGAAACTGGAGCCAGCGACAGACCGGAGAGCAGGAGGCGAAGATCCATCTGGGCTCCTCTCCTCTTTTTGCCCTGGGAAAAGGATGACCCCGCCGAGCTGGGACGCGGCTCTCGAGGGAGACGCTGCCCTCGGGCGGTGCGAGGACCCGGCCGCGCCCCCCCCCCCTCCCTGCCCCCCGGGGGAGGGGGGGGGGGGGGGGGGGGCGGCCTCTCCCTGAGGATGTCGGTGTCCGAGGCCGAGGAAGGTCACCCTCCTGATTTCCTGGCAGCGGAGGCCTGGGGGGGCCCCCCCAAATGTCCTCTGTCCGCCCGCTGGAGCGAGGCTCCCCGGAGAAGATGCGCGAGTGACCTTGCGGGGGGGGGGGATGCGGCTGCTGCGAGAGAGGCAGGACAAGGTGTTGCTCTCCTTTTGCGCCAGGGTCCTTCCTCTGGAAATAAAGTCACGACTCCAGTCCTCCTGGAATTAGAGACTTCGAGGGGGTTCCCGTGGTCATCTAGCCCAACCCTCTGCAATGCAGGAATCGCAACTAAAGCATCCAGGACACGCCCATCCAGCCTCTGCTTAAAAATCTCAAAGGAAGAAGAGTCATCGAATCATAGACCCGGCCACGCTGCCCAGGGAGGCCTGGAGAGCTCCGTCGGCTGATGATGCCAAGGTTGCAGGTTCGATCTCCATATGGGACAGCTGCCTATTCCTGCATTGCGGGGGTTGGACTAGATGATCCTCAAGGTCCCTTCCAATTCTACAATTCTATGATTCTATGAGGACTCATTTTCTGCCATCTCCCACCTGCCCCAGCAAAAAAATCCCATTTGAGCTGGAGCTGTGTTGGCACCCCCGGGTGGGGTGGGGGGAGGTGGGGGCGCCCCCTTCCTTTCCCTTGCCAGCCCTGCTCTCCCAACCTTCTCTCTGGCTCAGGGACACCTGGCAGGGAGCCGCGAGGAAGGGACGCCAGCAGAGGGAACAGCTCCCAGATGGAGAGCCAGTTGGCTTGGAGACTCGGATTCTGGCATCGCCCCACCCGGACAGCTGCTAGATTGGATTAAATGCCCCGAGCGCCCACGTGGGGAAGAGAAGGCGCAGCTCCCCCCCCCCCCCCCGGACAATTCCCCCCCCCCAGGGGCCTTTTTTAATTTGGGGGGCCTTCTACGGCTGAGACGCCCCCCCCCCCCCGCAATCCAGCCACCAAGCTTCCTCCCACCGTGTCTTCGCAGGATCAGGACCCCACAGGCTTAGGCGAGGCAATCCACGGGGGGGGGGGGGGGCGCTACCAGGTTTTTTGCCCCGGGTGACTCCTCCAGAGGGGCTCCCAGCCTGTGTGTCTCTGTGTCTTTGAGCAGGGCGAAGTACAGCCTAGTTTCTCCCCTTCCTCCTGAATCAGGCCCAGGGCCCATCGAGTCAGGAATCCTGTCCTCAGTGGCGAGGCCCGAAAGCAAGATCCGAGCACAAGAGTAATCCAGCGGCTGTTACTCCAAAGCAATTGCAGAGGCATCCTGGCTAGGAGCCATCAGCAGGGTGAATCTGAAGCCTTCCAAATGGGCGTGGGAGGGAATTCCGTGGTTTCACAAGGTGCTGGATTGGTGCCATGGGCTGGTGGGGGGGAGCAGAGGAGTGGTGGGAGGAACCAGCTGGGGACCCCCCAAGGGAAGGAGGCTCAGAGCCCGAAGGGGGGGGGTGGAGATGAGTGGTCAGAGGGAGAAGCCTGGGAAGAGGAGGGGCTGGAAGCTGAAAGGGCGACAGGGTGGAGTGAGCGGGGAGTCTGTGCCAGAAAGATGCCCAGATGGGAAACCCTCAAGACGGACCCCGGCACAAGAGCAACTCTCTCCCCTCCTGCGGTTTCCAGATACTGGGTCTCCAACCGTAGAGGCTCCCACTCTGAATTAAGGTGTCAGCCCAGCTGGCGTCCCCCCCCCCAACTCTATAGGTCTGGCACCTCTATGCAGCAAGCAGCCTTTCTAGGGGTTGGCTTGGGCCAAAGGCACCCGCTTTGGAGACAGCAGGTCTTTCTTTCTTCACTGTCCCCCATCTCTAAACAGGAGTTTCAGATCTGACTGGCACCCATCCCCTTGGGGACACGTCAATCCCTCGGCCTCTGCGGCTGTTGCCTGCCAGCTGCGCCTGTCAAACATGAAGCCACCCGCTTTCTCAGCAGATTCCTCCTCTTCCCCTCTTCCTCCGCCTGCTGCAGCTGGCAGGCTCGGGAGGTCCCTGAAGCCCCACACCTCACTCTTTGCACACATACCCCACTTTGTCAGACTTGAAGGAGAGACGGGGGAGGGGCAGCGGCGATGGAGAGCAAAAAATGGGAGAATTTTCTGGGGAAGGGCTCCCATGGCAAAGCAGACCCAGAGGCCATCACTCTCATGAGCCCCCCCCTCTCTGTGTGTACAGTATATATATATATCTCCCGCACTTTTCCTCCGAGGAGGTGAATGAGATCCATAGTCCTCCTCTCCCCCATGTCAAGGTTGCAGGTTTGATTCCTGTATGGGACAGCTGCATATTTCTGAACTGCACAGGGTTGGACTGATGATCCTCAGGGTCCCTTTCAACTCTACAATTCTGCTACACTCACCATCACCCTGCGAGGTAGGCCAGGCTGAGAGAGGCAGTGACTAGCTCCCACGATCACCCAGTGAGCTTGCTGGCCAAGAGGGGACTTGAACTCAGGTCTTAGTCCCACACTGCAGCCACCACACCAGCACTTGGGTCCTGGGCACAAAAGGTGGCAAAATTGGGCTTCAAAGCATCTCTTCGCTTTCAAAAGCACAGCTGTGGGGGAGGGAGATGATTCATGGGACGCAAGGGAAAAGGAAAGGCATTCCTGGAAAGGCCAGGCCCCCCCTTTGTAGTCTTTCTCCCTCCATTTTGCTAAAATGGAGCCACCTGACCAGGCTACACCCCTGAGCACAAGGGAAGTCCCTGTCCCACCCTATTCTGCCTTGGTCAGACCACACCTGGAATAGCGTGTCCAATTCTGGGCAGCACAATTGAAGGATGTTGACAAGCTAGAACAGGGGTAGCCAACCTTTTTATACCTACCGCCCACTAATGCATCTTTCTTGACGGTAAAATTTCCTTACCGCCCACCAGAGCTCGATGGAAGGATTCAGCTTGTGTCGCAGAACCCCCTGAGCTAGAACGTGTGCAGAGGGCGGCAAATGAGATGATCAAGGGTCTGGAAACTAAGGGGAATGGTTGAAGGAGCTGGGTATGTTTAGCCTGGAAAAGAGGAGACTGAGAGGAGACAGAAGAGCCATCTTCAAACATTTAAAGGGCTGTCACATGGAAGAAGGAGCCAGCTTGTTTTCTTCTGCTCTGGAGGGGAGGACTTGAATCCATAGCTTCAAGTTACAAGAAAGGAAATTCTGACTAAACAACAGGAAGAACTTTCTGACAGTGAGAGCTGTTTGACAGTGGAACAGACTCCCACGAGAGGTGATGAGCTCTCCTTCCTTGGAGGTTTTTAAGCAGAGGTTGGACGGCCATCTGTCCTGGATGCTTGAGCTGAGATTCCTGCATTGCAGGGGGTTGGACTAGATGATCCTCGGGGTCCCTTCCAAGTGTACGATTCCATGACCTCAGAAGTTGGTGGACTCTCCTTCATTGGAGGTTTTCAAACAGAAGTTGGATGGACCTCCATCCATCGGGGTTTCTTTAGCTCCTCCGTTTCCCGGCAACTGGGACTCAGAAGCATGGATGCCTCCAGCCTGGGAGACTGCCCTCTCCCTCCATGGCAGAGTGGCAGAAAAAGAAAGCATCCAGAAGATCTTGCACTCTTTGAGCTTTGAAACGGATGCCGGCTGGAACCTGGTCAACATGTGCGTTGAGCAGCCCAGGAGTGGGTGGCCGCGAGATCAAGAGCAGCCTGGTGGATTTGGCTGACGCTGCCAAGCCCCATTCTCAATTAAGTTCCCAATTAAAGAGGAGGGAAAGCAAAAGGCAAGGGGAGAGAAACACCCGGGGTCGTAGTTCCACCATTGCTTTGTCTTATTGAACACCTCCAGTAAAACCCGACAATCATCAGGTCACTTATACACAGCCGACAATCCACAGGTTTCCTTGAATACATTCTTTCTGCGACACGGGGACATTCTGAATTCGTCACCAGGCTAAAACTCTTGTCTACTTAGTCTTAGAGAGACACAACAATAATCTGCTTTGGCTAAATACGGAGGGGTTGTAGCCCCACTCTAAATAATTCCAGCTCAACCCCCACCCCCCCGTCCTCCCCTTCAGCATCACCTGGTTTCCAGAGCTTCCACTGGGCATTGCTCAAGTCTGTCCAAGCTTTCGTCTTCAGGCAACAAATAATCAGATTTGCAAAACCAATTAGGGCCAAGTTTTCATTTTGTTTCGGGGGGGGGGAGGTTTAGAACTTCAAGAAAAGCGCAGGTTTGTGGGAAATAGCCCTGTCGCTGTACAACAGGTATGGCAAGACAAATGGAGGCAAGACAAACCTGGATGCTCAGAGAAAACAAGCAAGCCTCAAGGGCCTGTATCTGAGCCTCCCAGAAGCATGGTCTCTTCTTGGGTTCTTCCAAGTCAGGAGGACTAGAACCTTAAATGAGTTTTCAAATTCGCCAAATTTCACATGGGGGTGTGTGTATCAGTCTGCCTGTTGAAGGCAGCTGCATGGCAAATTCCCAGGCCATTGTCCCAACTTTTCCTCTCCTTTTTAACCACTAAAATAAAATAGGAGAAGCAAAACTGGCACTGAGCTTTGACTAACCCTGGGCACATTAATTTTGTACGTCTTGGATGTGCTAGACCAGCATTAGCCCCCTTCCCTCCAAATTCCATGTGTTCAACCTGACTGGACACGCAGTTGACTCTTTGAGCGCAGGTAATGGGGCAGCCCCCTAGCTTAGCAGGTGCAAGGCAAGGGTGTGCCCACTGCCTGCCCCCACCATCTGCTGCCTGAGGCTGCCACCTCACTCTGCCCCATGGCAAGAAAGGGCCTGGCAGAAAGAGAGGGCTTTGGCTGTAGAGCACTGATTTGTTCCTTCCTTCCAGCCGTAGCTCAAATGCAAGGCAAACTGCTACAAACATTCTTCTCTTTTGTAGATCCATTTCCCAGTGGATCACACCAGGAACAACCCATCAGCTGACTGGTGCAGAGAGCGCCTTCAAAAGCGCTTGCCGTAACTGCGGATTGGCAGGTAGGGCAAGCGCCTCTGAAGTCTGGGTGTGGTTCAAACCTAATGGAGACATGCAAATTGAAAATTGCAAAGGAGCGGGCTGGCACTGCCATCGTCAGGTGGGCAGCAGGTGGGCACAGGTTGGGGAACCACATTGTAGCACTGTGGACCATATGAACCTACCGGACCCTGCAATCATTCTCTGAGGCCTCTTTCCAAGAGGTCCGGAGGGTGGCAACACAAGAAGAGGGCCTTTTCTGCGGTGGCTCCCTGTTTGTGGGATGCTCTCTGCAAGGAGGTTTGCCTGGCACCTTCATTATAAACCTTTAGGTGCCAGGTGAAAACATTCGTCTTCAACCAGGTCTTTGGCTGATTGACACCCAATGCCCTTTTAAATGTGTTGGGGAGCGGGGACTACTGGGTTTCTAAAATGCATTTTGTGTTTTTATCTTGTGGTTTTATCTTGTGAACCGCCCTGAAACCTGCGGGTATATTGGGCGGCATACAAATTTAACCAATAATCAGTGCTCTCCCCCCCCCCCCCCCGGGATACCCATGGGTACGCAGTACCGGCACTTGTTTTCTTAGAAGAAAAGCACTGGTTAAAAATGTGGCACTTTGTGTTAAAACTTCATAGTGAGTACCGGCACCTTTTTTTCTAGAAGAAAAGCACTGCAAATAATAATCATAATAATATTTTCGGTTCATGGGCCAGAGGTCCCATCACCTTTGGGCTAGCAAAGCAGACGAGGACCTACGTTCCTGCCAGTGGGTCGCCCCCCCGCCTGACTTCTTGGAATACGCCTTGAGCAAGCTGCACTTCCTTCTCAAACCAGGAGAGGGTCAGGCTCTCGGTTTCGCACAATATTTGCAGAACTGGGCAACCTCCCAGATTGGCAGCTGGCTTGGCCTGCTGCCCCTCTCCCACCGGCCCCCTGGAAATAGCCTTTTCCCCTCTGACATTAGCACCCCCCCGCTCCCCCCCCTTGCACACACCCCAGATTCCCCTGCCAGTTTTCCCAAGCTGAATATTCATTCCCACATTCGCATTACCCCACTAAGACAAAGTCACTGCTCACTTTGAAAAGAAAACCAAATGTACAATGGAAGGAGGGTGTTGTTGGGAGGAGAGTGGGGGGCGGAGAGAAGAAAATAGCCCCATTTACTTCCAGGAAGAGAGTCAAGGTTCCCTCTGGGGGGTTTTTTGAGGGGGAAGTCTCTGATAATCTATAAAAAGCAAGCTTGTTAAAAAGACTCAGCCAGGAGGATTACAAGAAAGGTTTTTGAATCAGCCGCTGGTTCTGGTAAGGCTGGCGGGGGGGGGGAGAAGAGTTCTCTATCAAAAACCTACTGGATCAGGGAAGGGGGGGGGACCACCGTACTAACTTGGCTAGAAAAAGGATAACTGGGTCTGTAGAAATGGAAGCATCCGAAAGGGAACTAAGGCCAGGAAAAAGAAGCCTGAAGGTGTCAGCCAGGATAGCTCAGCTGGTTAGAGCCTGGTGCTGAGAACACCAAGGTTGCAGGTTCGATCCCCTTATGGGGCAGATGCATATTCCTGCATTGCAGGGGTTGGACTAGATGATCCTCAGGCTCCCTTCCAACTCTATGATTCTATGATGTCCAGCATCCTCTTGGAGGAGCATTTCTGGAGGACCAAAAATGTCCCCCACCAGCTACCCACTTCAGAGCCATGTCGCCTGTCCGCTTCCGCCAGGAGGAGAACCATCGGGGCAGCCTCCCCACCTCCCCACCTCTGGCCAGGCTCAGTTGCTCTCCACCAGCTTGGCCAAGTCCTGCCGCAGCTCACTCAGCTCAAAGATCTTCATGTCCATGATTTCCGCCACCTTGGCCACTTCGTGGTACATCTTCTCCCGCTCAGAAAGCGTCTCCGACAGAGACTGCTCAGCCAGGCGAAGGCGCCGCTCCAAGTCTGTGTTGCGCCTCTCCAAGTCCTGGCGAGAAAAAGGGGGAGAGGAGAATGACCTCAGGGTCCCCGTGGTCATGAGGGACCCTCCTGCTGGCCACCCCAGGACCATCGCCCCCAGGGAAGAGCACCTGGGTTGCACACAGACCATCTCTCAGTTAGTTCCCCAGAAATGCTCAATCCATGTTTCTTTTGCGGGGGTCTTGTGTGAGTGCCTGGAGGTGGTTGGAGGATGGATGGCTGAAATGGATTGAGGCTAGGCTGAATCCTGACAAGACAGAAGTGCTATTTCAGGGTGACAGGGGGTGGGTGGGTGTGGTTCTGAATGGGATCAGTGTGAAGGACCAGGTCCACAGCCTGGGGGTGATTTTGGACCATGGAGGCGCAGGTCAATTCTGTGTCCAGGGCAGCTGTCTACCAGCTCCATCTGGTACGCAGGCTGAGACCCTCCCTGCCCGCCGACTGTCTTGCCAGAGTGGTGCATGCTTTAGTTATCTCCTGCTTGGACAAATGCAATGTGCTCTGTGTGGGGCTACCTTTGAAGGTGACCTAGAAACTGCAACTTATCCAGAATGTGGCAGCTAGACTGGCGGCTGGGAGCAGCTGCCGAGACCACATAACACCGGTCCTGAAAGACCTACATTGGCTCCCAGTACTTTTCCAAGCTAGGGATGTGGGTGCCGCTGTAGGTTAAACCACAGAACCTAGGGCTTGCCGATCAGAAGGTCAGTGGTTCGAATCCCTGCGACGGGGTGAGCTCCCATTGCTCAGTCCCTGCTCCTGCCCACCTAGCAGTTCGAAAGCACGTCAAAGTGCAAGTAGATAAATAGGTACCGCTCTGGCGGGAAGGTAAACAGCGTTTCTGTGTGCTGCTCTGGTTCGCCAGAAGAAGCTTAGTCATGCTGGCCACATGACCTGGAAGCTGTCTGCGGACAAACGCTGGCTCCCTCGGCCAGTAAAGTGAGATGAGCACCGCAACCCCAGAGTCGTCTGTGACAATCAGGGGTCCCTTTACCTTTACCTTTACTTTTCCAAGCACAATTCAAAGTGTTGGTGCTGACCTTCAAAGCCCTAAATAGACTCGGCCCTGTATACCTGAAGGAGCGTCTCCACCCCCATCATCCAGCCCAGACACAGAGGTCCATCTCCGAGGGCCTTCTGGCGGTTCCCTCCCTGCGAGAAATGAGGTTACAGGGAACCAGGCAGAGGGCCTTCTTGGTGCTGGCACCTGCCCTGTGGAACGCCCTCCCATCAGATGTCAAGGAGATAAAGAACTATACAAGCTTTAGAAGACATCTGAAGGCAGCCCTGTATAGGGAAGTTTTTATTGTTTTGATGTTTCATTATGTTTTTATGTGTCTTGGAAGCCACCCAGAGTGGCTGGGGCAACCCAGTCAGAAAGGTGGGGTACAAATAATAAAACAATTGTTGTTACTGAAATTGGCAGGCAGGCCTAAGCCACTTAGGGGGTGGCAAACCAATGTTTTAAATTGGGAGCAAATGGTTTTGGGGGAAAGTTGGTGCTTCTGCTCAGGGGGATTTGGCCGAGTCACCATTGCACTATTGCACCCTAATCCCCCCCTCCTGCCCCCCATTACCTGCACCTTCTGGTGGGTGTCCTCACACTCCTCATCCGTCTCCCAGCTTCCTCCTTTCTGCCCCTTTAGCTGCCGTAGTTCCTGGTCATTAAAAAAAACACACAAACAGGAATGGAAGAACGTTCCTTTTGGCCCTTCCTAGTCTGCAATGCTACGATTCTATGAAACAAAAAAGAGAACTATACCTTTAAAGAGCACGGCTCCCCCCCCCCCCCACAATCCTGGGAACTGTAGTTTACTGCGAACAAAACAACACCCCAAGCACCATTAGCAAACTACAGTTCCCAGGATTCTCTGGGCAAGGGGAGTCACAAGCTTTACATGAGATATGTTTGGAGGCCTCCCAGTGTCCCTATTTTAGTGGGACAGTCCCAGATTTACAAAAGCTGTCCCAGTTTCTGATTTGATACTGGAACATCCCACTTTTCCTTAGAACGTCCCTCTTTTCAGTGGAGAAATATTGGACTGCTATGCAACCCCCAAGCCAGGGAGATAAGTAAGACATCCAAAGGCAGCCCTGGATAGGGAAGTTTTTTTTAATGTTTCATGTTTTCTTGTGCTTTTATATATGTTGGAAGCTGCCGAGAGTGGCTGGTGCAACCTAGTCACATGGGCAGGGTGTTGTTGTTGAATAGGACATCCTTCTTTTCATTGGGGAGATGTTGGAGGACATGTGTCCACAGCCTTGGTCAGACAGCCCTCCCACCAACCCCATTATTTGTTTTGCACAACGTGGTTTGGCTGCAGCTTTCAAAACTACAGTGGACACTCAGGTTGCGAACGTTCGCAACCCGCAGCGGCACGTCTGAGCACGTGCGGGTTGTGATTCGGCGCTTCTGCACAATGAGCCAACTCAGAGGGCTGATGCCAGGAGCACAGAGGCAATTAATGCACCTGCCCCTCTGGAAAGTCACATTTCTGCATGCAATAACCTATTTTCCCTAATTTAACCCCCATTGTGTGTTATTTTGACCATGTCATTTTAGGAATACTTGATGCCAGTGCTTTTTTTTTTCTAGAAAAAGAGGTGCAGGAA
The DNA here is from genome assembly GCA_034642415.1 of Podarcis siculus. Lineage (NCBI taxonomy): Eukaryota > Metazoa > Chordata > Lepidosauria > Squamata > Lacertidae > Podarcis > Podarcis siculus. The sequence continues at coordinate 1,021,883 of JAXCMG010000120.1, forward strand.
CTCCCCCCTTTTTTTGACGGACAACCCCAATTTTTCCCCAATGCCTACTCATGAGTTTGATGTATTGGCATAATAAGAATATACACATCTGTATATTAATGTATGGTAATGTAACAGTGTTTTTTCTTTGTCGTTCACATTCTTTTTTTCTCACTCTATCTTTTTTATAAATGAAATTCTTCTAATAAAATATTAATCTAGTCTCAAATCCCGGGGCTCTGCACATGCTCAGAGGAACTCTCGCTCCTTCATTTACGTCCACAGGGCTGAACCACAGCACTGCCTGGGGGAAACCTCAGGCACCTAGCAAATTGCAACAAAGCCCCCCCCGCCCCCCCAGATCCTGAGAGGCTGCAGCTTATCCCACTCCCTGCTTTACAGAAATGCTAATTCTTAGAGCTATGAGTGGGGGGGGGGGGCATGGAGTAGAGTGCACAGAGCCTCTTCTCACCAGCGCACGAGTTTCTGCCTTGCGCAGCATTCTCGGAAAGGCGGATCTGCGTCTAGAGCAGGCGCCTGCCCTGTAATTAAACCTCTGCTTTAAACTGTTAATTTAATTGGCGCCCCAGCAAGAGCAGAGGTGGAGTGTGGGCTCCTGGCAGCTGCTGGTGTGGGAAGGAGAGTGATGGAGGAGGGAGCAGGGCTGGCAGGGCCAGGAGGGATGGGGGAACTCCAGCTAATCTGTCGTGGGGTGTGTGTGTGAAAGAGAGGGGGGTGTTGGTCTGTTAGGGCAATGGGGCAGCCCTGTGCCCAGTCGAGAGGGAGTGTGCAAAAGGGTTGTGAGAGACTGCCCTGATGTCTCAGCATCCAACAAGAAGACCATGAGGCAACAGTGGCTCTCATAAGGCATGTCGCCACCCTGGAGTGGCAGGAAGATTCCAGGGCAGCTAAGAAGCATTTAAACATTTCTGTGTAATATAGCATAGCATCAAAATTTGTTTATTTTTATTTGCAGAATGTGGGAAGATATCTTTTCAAAATGAGAGTAAGGTACCAAGATCCAGTTTCAAAAGGACTGGAGCAAATTTATATTTTATATGAAAGAAAATTGTAAACATTTGAAAACGTTTGTAGGTTTGAGTTGAAATGTTTCGTAATGTGAAAATAAGGAGCTGATTTACATATAAGGAGGTGAATGTCAAAAGAAGATCTAAGGTAAAAAAGTGGCTATAGAAATGCGAAGAATTTGTAAAAGATGTTTGGAAGTCAGAAAGAGGGAGGGAAGGAGGTCGAAGCTTTGTTTGAGCAAGTTATGGATTTATGTAATGAAAATGTAATGAAATATGGAAAACTCAATGAAAATTATGTTAAAAAAGAAAAAGAGAGAGTAAGGTAGCAAGAACAAATATGAAAGATCTGAATACAGCAAGGCTTCTTTGTGTTGATGAAAATTTATGGGAAAAGCCACGGCAGAAAACCACTGTCTGATACCATAAGCATTGCCTCTGAGCCACCAGGAGGGCGACAGCGGCCCCTCACCTCGTCCCTGGCTTTCACCAACTGCTCCAGTTCTTCCAGGGCTGGGCTGGACTCCTCCCTGGCCTCCCCTGAGGATTCGTGGCCTCTCTGGGCTTCCAGCTCGGCCACCTGAGGAAGAGGATGAGAGAACGGACAGGTTGAGGGGCAGCAGAGACAGAGGGAGGGACAGCACCCCAGCTCCCCAAGGCCTGGCGCCAGCAGGGCTGGGGAGCCGGATGCTGCAAAGCCCTCCATCGCACCGGAGGGCAGGAGCCTGGCTTAGGGGGTGCAGGGCAGGCCTGGGTGCCCCCCACATGGGGCTCCACCTCTCCTCCATACAGGATTCTGCCAGGCCCTCCTGGCACCTTCCCTGACATTTTTTAAAATAATAATTTCTATTCACTTTTCACAAGTTTAACATACATACTTTAATACATAATAAGTGGGTCTTTTCCAGACTTCCTGGCCCATTTTCCACGGTGTTTTACTCCCCCCCCCCACTGCACAATGCCTTCAATGTCTTATACCAATAGCTCATCAATGCTGTTCTCTCAAATTCCTTCCGTTGCTCATATTTCTAATCCAGCTTGCAAGTTCACCAAACTATACTATTTCCCTAAATAGTCTGAAAAGGACGTCCATTCTTCCAAGAAAACTGTCATTGTCAGAGCCTCTTACTTTGGCTGTCAACGTTACCATTTCCACGTAGTTCCACCTTACTTATTCATTCTTCTTTGGTGGGAACTTCTGCCTCCTTCCATTTTTGTGCATAGAGAATCCTAGCTGCTGGTGTTACCTACATAAAGAACCTAATCATCTTTTTTTGAATGTCTGTCCCTATAATTCCGAAGAAAAAGGCTTCCGGTGGGGTGGGGGAGGTGTTTAATCACTTTAAGCATCTTTTTTATTTCATTATACATCATTTCCCGCAAAGCCCTCACTTCCTCACAAATGGTGGAGAAAAGATCCATCTGCCTGTTTTCAGCAGTTACGCCTTCCCCAACATCCTTTTTTGTGCTAGGCAAAAACTTCTTTGACGGACTAGTAGGGTGATTGTCTGTAAGGCATAAGCAGGGTAAGCCCCTTTGGCCCGCTGGGTTTGATTGGACTACAACTCCCATCAGCCATGACTGCTGAGCTTGCTGGGAGATGTAGTTCAGCAACATCCAGAACGTCAGAAGTTCACCAGCCCCACCGTAAATTGTAAAACTTGTCGCTGTTGGGGGTGTTTGGTGGTTTCCCCCCCTTCTGTAATAATATTTTATTCTTTTTTCCATATAGAAAGTTACATTTGTTACTCAACAATTATATTCCAATTCAACCAAACTAGTGACTTCCCGCTCACCCAACATCAATGTTTATAACTCAAATTACAAATATTGCATTTTAAGTTTCCATCTTATCTAATTTCATCCTCTCTAACATGTTTCTTAATATGTTCTGCTGGGGGTTTTTTATACTTCAAACCCCACAAGCGTCTTTGCATATGGGAAATAACTTTTAGATAGACTAGAAAAAGTTTCGTCTTCTTTAAACGGTTCTAAATTTGTATCTTTTATCAGTGCTGTCAATTTTGCCGTCTCTGCATATCCCAATATTTCCATCCGCCATTCTTCTCTCCTCCTTCCTTTTCTGTGCACAGAGAATCGCTGTCCCTGGAGCTGAGACTTCCTTTGGGATTTTGCTGTCTAGGATCCCCAGGAGGAAGGATTCTGGCCTCTTGGAAAAATCACTTTAATTTGTTTATTGATTTCATTATATATCATATCCCAAAAGGTCGTTGCTGCAGGTGAATGGCGCACAACTGAGAAGACTCATAATTGAGAAGATCCATTTATGGGTGCTAAATTCCAGCCTCACTCAGAGCACCGCCATATCCCCAAAGATTACCAGGCAGAGCACAGCCATCATGTCTAGCAGCCATCAATCGCCTTTGATCAATTATAGCTAATTTGTGGAGGGCAACCAAAGCCGTCTTCCGAAAGACAAGGCCTTTTGCCGATCAGGAAAGTGTACGCATTGGAGCAGCAATATTGAGCTAGATGGGGCCGTTGGCCTGGCTCCAGGACAGCTGCCCATGTTCCTGAGACGGAAGCCATGCTTCGATGCGCCCTTTCTCGCAGCACAAAGGAGGCGACCTCAAGTGTCCTCCCTCCTCCTCCTGCCCTTCCTCACAAAGCCAGGCCAGCTGATGCAAAAGCGTCCAGCAACAGGGCCGGATCCTCAAGCCTGTGTTGTTGGAAGCTGTGCCGGCAGCCCTGGGCACCGCTGCAAAAATCCCACAACAACAAGAACAACCCATCAGAGAGGTAGCCTCTCCTCCGAATGCCGCTGTCTGCAGAATGGGGTCGGCTGGAGAGAGAGGGAATGTCAATTATTCATCAAGACGGAGGGTTACATTTTTAGAAGTGCATTCTTCAAGCCTGCAGCTGCTGCTTTGGAAAGGCGGGGGGGGGGGGCAAATCTGGGGGGGGGGGCGTGGGGGGGGGGGGGGGGGGGGGGAGAGAGCGAGATCCCAGGGACAAATCTGGAACCTCAGACATTTGAGGAAAGGAAGATTCTAGCCCTCCTGGCTATGGAGACAAGCGGAAGGAGGCAAGGGCGATCTTGCAGGATCAGAAGAAAAGACCATGATCCTGACATTTCGGTTCTGTTTGGGGGTTCATGTCCTGTTTGGGGGCTTCCCTGTGGGGCAGTTGGCCGGCCACTGTGAGAACAGGATGCTGGGCTTAGCTGGCCCCCCTTGGCCGGATCCAGCCGCCAGACGCTTCTGACATTCCACATAGCCAGTAGGTCGCTGTGTTTTGCATGGAGGTTTCTCTTTCAAGGCCCCAAAATGTTAGGTGCAGTAACTCAGAGCAGGGCTTTCAGTGTGGCCTGTTGTTTTTCGAGGGGCGTTTGGGCTTTCCCGAATTTGTTTCTCACAAATTTGTTTCCGTTCCATATTACGGTTGTGTTTTTAGATTTGCAAAAGGCTTCCGGGTTTCGAAACACGACTCCCAAAACCCCCAGCATGCAAAAAACAAATAATAAACACAGTAAGATCCACTGGAAATGTTAACTCTCCCCCCGCCAAATACTGAAGTGAAATTTAAAAAACACACATCAGTCAAAGAGTGGTGTTACAACCGATGTGCTGGAATTGATGGGCTGGAGTCATTCAGGCGACTGAGTCTGCTCAGAGGATGACTAACGCAGGAGAGATCACCTTGATATTTCCTGAAAGCGAAGCCGCCTCGCAGAGAATTGCCTTCAGAATCCACCCCTTCTCTCCCCACCAGCAAAGGAATTTCAGCTCCAGTGTCTCCGTTTAAGTTGATTTATTTAAAACGCTGACAGCTCACCTTTCCCTGTTCGAGGTGCTTGTGGGCGAAGCTGGGGTTGTCATATTTCAAAAAGTAAAAACCAGAACACCCCAAAAGTTGTTGAGTTGTCTTTTACGAAAACACACACACACACACAAACCCCACATGATTTTTCGATTGACTTGCCTAAGATCCAGGACAAAGCGCAAACTTTTGGAAATTCCCCTCGGATGTCAATTCCACCTTTGAAATCCCAGCCCTAACAAAATTCAGTTTTTTATGGTTAACATTTCGAAAGAGGGAGAAGGAATGCATGTGTGTTTGTTTGTGTGTGTGTGTGTGTGTATCAGAGGCAAAAAGAGGGGTGGGGAACAAACTCCCTTCCTCCCCCCCCAGAAATGAGGAGGGGCTGTAGCTCAGTGGCAGAGGCCATGCTTACCACAAATAAGGTCCTGAGTTCAGTTTCCATCATCTCCAGGTGGGGCAGGGAAGGCCCCCTGTCTAAGACCGGGCAGAGATGCTGCCACGAATGCAGAGCGCAATGAGCTGGGGGGGGTCACTGGGTCTGACGGCACAAGGCTCCTAGTTCAATTAGCCCCTTAACCAGAAGCTTGAGGGCTAGATCCTTGGTTTATTTCAGTGAACTGTGCCAAAGTTCTGTGGCAGGACACTTGCTTTGCCTGCAGAAGGTTCAATCCCCCCCCGGCATCTCCAGGTAGGGCTAGAAGAGGCTCCTGAGTCTGGAACGCTGGAGAGCAGCTGCCAGTCAGTGCAGGTATTACTGCGCTAGATGGAGAAGTGGCCTGGCTCAGATTCCCCAGTTCCTGTAGGATGAGATACTCAAATCATGCGCTCACTGAATCCACTCTAAAGGGTTTCCCAGAGAATCAGAGAATTGGAAGGAACCCTGAGGATAATCTGGTCCAGTGTTTCCCAAAGTGGGCGATACTGTGGGGTGCTGGAACAATCCGGGGGGGTGGGGGCGGTAGCAGCCTCAGGTGCAACTGGGGGGGGTAAGTAAAAATTAATAAATTGATAGCAGCGCACCAGGTTCATCTTTCTCATTAGTATTTTAATATTATCCTTCACTATCTTAATTTTCTGTATGTAATGCGAATGTTACTATGGCTGATTTTAATAAATAATTTTATAATTTCAAGCTTCAAGGTGTCATATTTACAACATCATCTTTCTTCACTATGTCGTACGGCACAGGCAGAAATACAGGTACATAAAAGAAAGCAAATTTGTTGCTGCATCTTTCTGCTTGTTTGCTTAAAGAAGGTAGCTTTCCAGGGGGACGCTGAGTTTTGTTGTTTTTTTCCTGAAAAGGGGGCAGTAGGCCAAATAAGTATGGGAACCTCTGATTCTTGTCCAACCCCCTGCAAGGCAGGAATGTGCTGCTGTCCCACACGGGAATCGAACCTGCAGCTCTGGCCTTATCAACACCATGCTCTAACCAACGGAGCTATGCATGCGCTGACAATGCCCAAAAAGCGAGGTGGGAGGGTGAGAGAAAGAGACAGAGGGCATGGTGCATTTCCCAGTCCCCGTCCTCCACCCCCCGCCGGCAAAAAAGAGTTGCACCAGTCAGGGTGGGGCAGTGACCTCTCCTTTGTCTGCAGAGACTGAAGTGGCCGGGGGGGGGGGGCTTGACAAGAGGTGGCTGCGCTCTCTCTCTCTCTCTCTCCCTCTCCCGCTCCCCCCCCCCAACCTGACGACCTTGGGCGGGAGCTAATATTAGCAAGCAAGGAGCGTCTTTCGCCATGCAATGAAGCCAGGGACGTGCACAGCGGCGACCTCTGGGAGAGGAATTACACGCATGCCTCCCTCCCTCCTGCCACATGGAAATACTTCCCCAGAGATGAGCGGCGGATCTGGTGCCGATTCCCCCAAGCTCTGAGTGTCTTGTGCGTATCCTGATTAAACTATCCTCTGCGGGGACCTATCCCCAAAGAGTCGGCTTCTGCTGGGAAATGGGGGCGGATTCTGCCAGAGCTCTATGTGCAGAGCGATCGGGTGAGTTGCTCAAAGAGGGAGCTGCCCAAACTAAAGTCTCCTGCTGGCTGCTGAAAATGTTAAAAGCCCTATATGATATATATGGGGGGAGAGAACCCAGGCGGCACCAACAACACATTCCAGTCCGGCCGCCACGGCACAAGGTGAGGCTAGAGGGCACCCTTTGCACCCCGGGCGTGATCCAGTTGGATCAGCAACACATATCAGCAACATTAAGATCACAGACCATGCGCCAGTAGAAGCATAGTATGGCAGAATTGGAAGGGACCACGAGGGTCATCTAGTCCTACCCCCTGCAATGCAGGAGCATTTTGCCCAACATGGGGCTCGAACCCACAACCCTGAGATTAAGAGTCCCATGCTCTGAGAACTGAGTTATCCCACAGAAGTCAACCTCAAACTAGAAGAGGAAATACAAACTGCCCCATCATGATCTTTCAGCCCCATATTGTCAACAAATTAAACAAGAGAGTGTCTCCTGAAGACCCTCCAAAACTACTTTGTGGAGACTGAGTTGCTGATCAGGGCTTGCTCACATCCCTTCCATCAGCCTCCGCTGGGGAGTGGGCAGTTCTGTCCTGTCCCTCTTCTAGGGGTCATTGTTAGCACCCAATCGCCCTAAATGCAGAGATGCTGCAGAACCACCTGACCTCAGAGGAGGCTGTCTTTTTTGGGGGGTGAGGGATTAGAGAGGTGCTTATCCTACCACCCCTGTGCAGCCAGCGTCTCCTGGGCCCACAGAGGCTGCATGGTCAAAGTCCAGAGGCTTCCGCCCTGAAGACCATATAGCACTGGTCCTAAAGGATCTTCACTGGCTCCCAGTTATGTTTCCGAGCACAATTCAAAGTGTTGGTGCTGACCTTTAAAGCCCTAATTGGCCTCGGCCCTGTAGATCTGAAGGAGCGTCTCCACCCCCTTCGTTCAGCCTGGACACTGAGGTCCAGCTCCGAGGGCCTTCTGGTGGTTCCCTCCCTGTGAGAAGTGAGGATACAGGGAACCGGGCAGAGCGCCTTCTCGGTGGTGGCACCCGCCCAGTGGAACACCCTCCCATCAGATGTCAAGGAGATAAAAAACTATACAACCTTTAGAAGACATCTGAAAGCAGCCGTGTATCAGGAAGCTTTTAAATGTTTGATGTAATATGATATTTTTATATCTGTTGGAAGCCACCCAGAGTGGCTGGGGCGACCCAGCCATTTGGGTGGGGTATAAATAATAAAATGTTGTTGTTGTTGTTGTTGTTGTTGTTGTTGTTATTACTACTACTACTACTACTATTCACAGCAAAACCACAGCCTCTCGAACCCCGAACCTTCTGGTTAACAGCCAGGAATGGCTTATGAAATGGATGGACTCTGCTGAAATGTCAAAACTGACTGCCAAATTAAGAGGACATAATGACGAAGCGTCTAAGGAAGAATGGAGACCACAGGTGGATTACCTATCCAATTATCCCCCATATATGAAGTCGCTGCAGGCAGGATTTGAAATATAAGCAGTGGAATAATGGAAGATTAAGCAAAACTCTCGCCTTGAAACTTCCCTTGTACCACCAAGACCATCACCTGGAGCAGAATGTCATGGCGCCCTGAGATCAGGACAGCGGTGAAGTGCGCTGCAAAGATGGCGGTGGCCACCTCGGTCAGCCCCCCAGCCAGGCTCCCACCCCAAAGCCCCCCCCAAAGGTTGCCCCCTCACCCGCTGCCGCAGGGTCTCCGTCTCCTCCTGGTAGGCCGCCAGCTGCTTCTTCCACTGCTCCACGTTGGCATTGGCCTCGTTCAATGCGGCCACCAGCTTGTTGTTGTTGTCTTGCAGGGTGAAGAACTCTGCCTCCCACTGGACTTCGCAGACAGAGCTGGGAAGGAGACAGAGAGGGTCAGCGGTGGATGCCAAGGGCCACAGAGTTGGAAGGGACCCCAAGGGCCATCTAGTCCAACCCCCTGCAAGGCAGGAATATTCTGCCCAAGATGCAGCTCAAACCCACGACCCGGAGAGTCTTGCACTTTGCCAACTGAGCTATCCCGTTCGGGTGCCCCTTCCCCACCCCACCTCCGTCGCCCTCCTCACCCTTCGGAGAGCATCTTCTTGATACGCTCCCTCTCCGTCGTCATCTCCATGTCGGCGCTCTGGCTGCGGAAGAGCTTGTCGTCTCCAGGTCCATTGGAACTGATGATGGGGCTGGGGATGATCTGTGGGGCAGGAGAGCATGGGGAGGGGGCAGGTGAAGCAGAGCCCAATTTCAGGTGCCCTCAAGAGCCACCTGTCGCATTCCAGGAAGGTGGGCTCTCATGCACGGACAAACACACCCTCCGAGGAGTCAACACTGGGAAATCCCAAACCTTCCAAAAACCCCAGGTGGTTCTCTTGCTATCCAAACCTAGAAGAACCTCCTCCTCCCTTCCTCACCATAAACTTTTTTATGCTCCTCCTCCTTTGGAACTCCATGCCACTGGATGCTCTGAAGTTAATGAGAACTGTCGCGTAGCGCTTCAGAAGCATTGCTAAGTATTAAAATGGTGGCTTTATTTTTAACAAACGCTCCCTGCTCAATGCAAAGCTTCCCTTCTCTCCTCCTCCTCCTTCTCCAGGCCAAGGGACTGTTCACACTCCCTCCTCCGCATGTGCTGCTGATCCATCTGTGCCCAGACCCGGGAACATGGTGTCCTCCACCCCCCAGATCCACCTGCCTGTCCCTTTTACCCAGGAGGAGCTGCCAAGGAGCAGCTGGGGGGGTACTGCAATGCTCCTCTTTCTTCACCTGCTCTACACCTGGTGTCAGGTATGGGAGAGGTGGGCAGGCTCAAAACAATTTCATGGACCAAATTAGGACCCTGCTGGGCCTCGTTTTCAGAGGTTCCCCCTGCCTGGTCCACATCCCAATGAGTCGGTTCAATTCCTAGTGAACTGGCCCATCCCCCGCTGCAGGGTTTTTGGAGGAAGAGGACACCTGGCCTGCTTACCTGGTGGGACGTCAAACTGAGGGCTGGGCTGGTCAGCTCCGTCTTATCCTGCGACTTCTCCCTTGCCAGGCGAGCAGCTTCCTTCACCTCCTGAAACTTCTCTGCAAACTAAGCAGGGAAAACAAAACTGAGGGGTTCGGCCGCCATCTTGGATATTTGTAAAATGGATCAAAAAAGAGGCCCTGCCCTCTTCTACCTTGCTAGCTGAACAGCACCCTTTAACTCCTTTTTTATAATTATTTTTTTTTATTAGATTTCCCCAAAGTTTCCAAAGCTGCTAGTTAGGAGAACAAGAGCCAGAGAGTTGTGAGAGAGCTGGAAACTGGAGACACAGAGACCTGCATGCTCTGTGCTGGACCCAAAGCTGTGACTAAGGAAGATCTCTTGGGGTGCGACTGCTGTGAGCCCCCCTTACAATGCTCAGGTTGTACTCATGTGCAGGACACCCCAGTCTCCGCTGCGCTTCCTTCCGACACTGAGCCCTGGTCGAGCAATTGGAACCCCCTGGAGATTCTCGCTGCTCAGAGATTAGGCTAGTCTGTCGCTTTGCACTGTGTGTTAAGTTTAATAAAAAAATAAACCCCATTCCTTCCTTTCCTTGTCCTGCCCCTGAGTTCTTACCTGGGAGAGGTGCTGCTCAGAGGCAAATCCCAGGCCGTAGACGGTGTTTGCCCTGCTGTCGGCCCACTGGCCGAATTTCTGTGAGGTCTTCGTGAACGTCATGTTGGGGGTGATGGTGCTGTTGATGATGGCCTTTGGGGAGCAGAGAAAGGCGAGCGTTTTAAGGGTCTCCTTCGGCCTCAGGTCAAGAGAAAGTGGCTAGAGCAAAGCTTTCCTCCCTTTCTCAGAACACTAGAATTTGCAGACACCCAAGGAAGCAGTTTGACCAAACTGCGGGAGGCAGTAGAAGACAGGAGTGCCTGGGGTGCTCTGGTCCAGGGGGTCATGAAGAGGCAGACACGACTAAACGACTAAACAACAACAAGGAAGCTGAGGGATGGGAGACTCAGGGCAGAGGAAAGGAAACACTTCTTCGTGCAACGCAGAGTTGAGCAGAGGAACTCCCTGCCACAGTGACGGCCAACAACTTGGCTTCGAAAGAGGATTGCATGGAGGAGAGAGCTGGCAAAGGTTACTGGCCATGATGGCTGCGCTCTGTTTCTACAGATTATCTCTTTTTTTCCTTTTTTTAAAAAAGCTTTTCCAAAACGCATGCCTATAATGGGGTTTGTTTTCTCCCGCTCTTGCCGCCTCTCTCACCTTGGTGCCTCCCACACTGATGATTCGGTAGACGTTGCGTGTGGCATCGTAGAAGTAGGAGACGGTCAGCGCGTGCTTGCTGGTGGGGATCCAGTTCCTCTTGGTGGCCGGGTCGATCTGGAAGATGTGAGCCCTGGTGCTGAAGATCGGCTGCTCCCTGCAAAGGAGGGCGGGAGCAGAAGGGGGCGCTGAGCAGCGGCTGAGACTGGCAGCCAGCAATTGCTCCCCCACCCACCCAGCCCCCCTCATGTGCTCTCCTGCTTAGTGCCAGGCTATATCTGAGAGACCTTATTCCCTGCAATGAACCTGCCTGGGCTCTGAGATCTCGGGGCAGAGGGTCCTCTCTTGGTACCACCACCCTCTCTGCGGGACGGCGGCTTCTTGGTTGCTCCCAGACAGCTTGGGAACTCTCCGTTCCTAGAGAAATTAGACCGGCTCCCTTCTTGACACTCACCTTTGGTCCCTTTCCCTAAAAACGGAGCTAAGTTTCTAATCCTCATTCTTCTGAATCAAAGGCTATAGGGAGATAGGAATCGGAGGGTTGATCTCCCCAGCTCTAATGATTCAGCTATACCCATTCCCTGGAAACTGAAGCCCCCATCCCCTCCCCACCAAGCAGCTATCGATTTATGGCAGCTCAAAGCTCAAAATCAAAAGAGGGATTTCAAAGTCTTGGCCTTTGTTAGTTCGAATGTTAACACAGAGACACGGGGGGAGCAGAGCGTGGAGATTAAGGCAAGGCTGTTACCTAATTGTTGACATTGGTTAATTCTGACCGAGGCAGATGGTTAGGTGACAAGTGGGGGTTGGGAGAGGGGTCTGAGGACGGTCATCAACCATCAGGGTAGTCCTTTCTGTCCCTGGGCGAAATTCCCAGTTTGGCTGGGGTCTGGCGGGCGATTCATTTCCTAGCGATGGAAAATGACGGCTGTTAATTGACACACAAAACACAGGAGAGAAAGAGACCGAGGCAGAAAGCAATATTGCTGAGCAAGAGCCGGCCAGAGGTTTTCTGAGCTGTTAATCTGTAATGATTTTGGGCCACTTAGGAAGAAGCGGGAAGGAGGGAGAGACAGACACAGAGAGAATCAATCTTTGCAATCCCTGTATACTGGGCTCCCATGTCTCAGGGAGATTTAGATTTCCTGACACCTAGAGAGGAGAATGCATCAAGAGTTAGCGACACAAACATATATTGCATCTCTGCTTCCTTTGCTGCATGTATTTTTTTTTTAAATGGTAGGTGATGATGATGGTTCTTAATTGAATTTGCATGCAGCCCTTCATCCGCAGATCTCAGGGCTGTTCACAAGATAAAAATACAATAGAAAACAACAGTAGTTGAAAGTCTGCTGAGAGGCTTGGTGCGGGCAGCAGACCTGGTCCCTTGCAGCCTGCCACAGCAAAGCACATTCGGGAATCAGAGGAGCAGAGAAGCACAGATTAAAAACAAACCAACTCAAGATGATACAGTGGTACCTTGTGTTATGGACGGGATCCGTAACGTGAAATGCCCGCAACTTGAAGTGCTGCGTCTGCGCAGGCGCACGGCACGATTTGGCGCTTCTGCACATTCGTGAGCAGCAAAACCTGGAAGTAACCCGTTCCGGTACTTCCGCAGGATGTAACGCGAAAAGACACAACATGAAGCGGATGCAACACAAGGTATGACTGTACAATGGAACCATCGTTTTCAAGACAACCCTAGTCATAAGCCGGGCAAATCTGGAACTTAGACTTGATAACGCTGGAATCTTTTAGTTGGACTTTGTGATTTTAGTTTACAGAAAAGCCGAGTATGAGTTAATGAAATTATGCATGACATGGAGAAAGTGGACAGAGGAAAGTTTTTCTCCCTCTGAACATGAGAACTTGTGGACATCCAAGGAAGATTCTGAACAGGTAAAAGTCCTTCTCCACACAGCACATAGTTAACTGCGGAACTCCCTCCCACAGGAGATGGCTTCAGAAGAGGATAACACAAATCCACGGAGGAGGAGACAGCTATGGATGGCCACTGGCCAAGGTGGCTTTGCCTCCACAGTCAGAGGCTTTTGAATACCAGTCGCTGGGAGTCACAAGAGGGGAGAGGGCTTGTGTTCAAATCTTACTTGCCGGTTTCCCATAGGCAACAATTTGGCCACTGTAAGAAGAAGATGCTGTACTAGCTGGGCTGCTGGCCCGATCTAGCAGAGCTCCTCCTTTGCTTTTATTTTAGCCCACTCATTCTCCGTGCCTCTTTCAAAGTTTCGTTTGTCATCTTTTAATTTGCACCTGCCGTTCTAACTGCTCTCTCTGGCTTTAAATATATTATAAAACGGAATGAAGAAGTATTTACCAAGAAGGAGACACACACATACCCAGCTGGGATGGTTCCCTTCGCTCTTCTTCACAATACCTCACTGAGCAGGAGCAGTCTATCTGAGGAGTGTGGGCTTTGAATTTCAGCAGCTATTCTTAAATCACCCTCATAACCCCCTAGCCCGGCTCCTGAGGCAGGTGCCTGGCAAGGAGATGCATCTATCCAGAGAAATCACACAATTTATTGTCATAACCTGGTCTTTGCTTTGAGGCGGCTCCCAGGCTTGTGGTCCGAAATTGCACCTTTGGGTCATGAACTTACGCCAGTGGTTCCCAAACTTGTTTCTCTGAGAATAAAAATGTGCTTGCCCCACACTGATTTTTGTTGTTGCTGACAAGAAGCATCTTGAAAAACAAAAAGAAACCATTCCTAGCAGTGCTTGGTTTATAACACAAATGCTACTACTTTATAATATGATCACACCCAGAAGGTATTAAACAATGCAGCTACAAAAGGGCACAAATCATTTCCTCACAACCTCACAATGCATATGATAGCAGCGTCGCACAACAAATGTTAACTGACCTGTGGGCAGGGCTCTGGAACTGAAAACAGAGATGATAGAGGCACCTTTGCGATCCATGAAAATCTTCCAATAAAAACAATTATATATATATATAAATGGATGGTATTTCTTCTTCTTCTTTGTATATTATTTTACTCTGTGTGCTTGTAAAGGTAAAGGTAAAGGGACCCCTGACCATTAGGTCCAGTCGTGGCCGACTCTGGGGTTGCAGCGCTCATCTCGCTTTACTGGCCAAGGGAGCTGGCGTATAACTTCTGGGTCATGTGGCCAGCAGGACTAAGCCACTTCTGGCAAACCAGAGCAGTGCATGGAAACACCGTTTCCCTTCCCGCCGGAGCGGTACCTATTTATCTACTTGCACTTTGACGTGCTTTTGAACTGCTAGGTTGGCAGGAGCAGGGACCGAGCAACGTCGCAGGGATTTGAACCGCTGACCTTCTGATCGGCAAGTCCTAGGCTCTGTGGCTTAGACCACAGTGCCACCCGTGCTTTTAATTATGTACTTTTCATTTTTCAATAAAGAAGATATATAAAAAGTAGGTATACAAACTCAGAGGCAGAGCTTGCTTCTGTTGGGTAATCTCTGGGTAGTGGCTCCCTGGTTGTGGAAAGCTCTCCCCAGAGAGGTTCACCTCTGGCACCTTCATTCTATATTTTTAGGAACCAGGCAAAAACATTCCTCTTCAACCAGGCCTTTGGGTGATTAATATCCTTCTGTGGGAAGGGAGTTATTATGGACTTGCTGTTTTGGTCCAATTATTTACTTGTGTTTTATCTTGTATTTTCTTCTGTGAACCACACTGAGATCTTTTAATGAAGGCTGGTATTTAGTAGTAGTAGTAGCAGCAGCAGTAATAATAATAATAATAATAATATAGTGAGTCTAATTTGAGACAAACTCATTTCCTCATCAACACAAACAGCCTTGCTGTTTTCTGATCTTTCATATTTGTTCTCAGTATCGCTAGATGCTCTCTTATTTTGAAAAGATTGTGACCCACATTCTGCAAATAAATAAAAATGTATTTTGATACTAGACTATACTACCCTGAAATGCTTAGATGTTTCTCTGATCATCCTGGGATCTTCCCGCCACACTTGCCACCCTCTCCTGGCGCACCACACCCCTGGAGGCAGGGTTTGGAGGTCCCAAGCGGCAGGGACTGATCTGCCGACTGTGTGACTCCCACACCGACTTCCATGACAGGCGCACATTCCAGCAAGCCATGTCCCCCGCCCACCACCAGTCTGCAGGCTGCCTTGTTCTCTCTTTCGTTCTTTGGCTTGCTTACAGATGCTTCCAACCAGCCGTTCAGGCTGCAGACAATGGCTCTTGCTCCGCTGCCAGAAGCGATCTCCCTTTGCTGATTTCTTTATGCCAGGCTGCTCTTCAAAAAAGGAGGGGAAGGCAAAGAGGAGCAGCGTAGCCTGGTCGGTTGGCAACCCCATCTGGGAATCAAAACAAGGCCAAAGGAAGGAAGCCGGGGTGGTTGGGGGTTCCAGATCTAATGCACAAAAGGCTTCCTCCATATCCTGCAACATTTCTCTTATGAAAATAGGGACATCCTATTTAGCAGTGGTGGTAGTAGTAGTAGTGTTATATCCTGCCCATCTGACTGGGTTGCCCCAGCCACTCCGAGCGGCTTACAACATACTGTATACAGAAACAGAATACAGTCATACCTCGGGTTAAATACGCTTCAGGTTGAGCATTTTCAGGTTGCGTTCTGCAGTGACCCAGAAGTAATGGAACGGGTTACTTCTGGGTTTCACCGCTCGCGCATGCGCAGATGCTCAAAATGACGTCACACGCAGAAGCCGTGAATCACGGCACGCGCAAACGCGGGTTGCGTTCTGCTCAGGATACGAACGGGGCTCCGGAACGGATCCCGTTCGCATCTAGAGGTACCACTGTAATTATTATTATTATTATTATTAATAATAATAATAATAATACCCCGCCCATCTGGGCAGCTTCCAGCAAAATATTAAAATACAATAATTCATCAAATATTAAAAGCTTCCCTAAACTGGGCTGCCTTCAGATATCTTCTAAAAGTCTGGTAATTGTTTTTTCCTTTGACATCTGATGAAAGGGCATTGCACAGGGCAGGCGCCACCACCGAGAAGGCCCTCTGCCTGGTTCCCTGTAACCTCACTTCTCTCAGGGAGGGAACCGCCAGGGGGCCCTCAGAGCTGAACCTCAGTGTCCAGGCTGAATGATGGGGATGGAGACGCACCTTTAGGTATACTGGGCCGAGGCCGTTGAGGGCTTTAAAGGTCAACACCAACACTTTGAATTGAACTCAGAAATGTACTGGGAGCCAACGTAGATCCTTTAGGATTGGTGTTATATGGTCATGGCAGTAGCTCCCAGTCACCAGTCTAGCTGCCGCATTCTAGATTAGTTGTAGTTTCCGGGTCACCTTCAAAGGTAGCCCCACGTAGAGCACATAATAAGAGAACATAATAAAACATTACACATTAAAAAACTTCCCTATGCACGGCTGCCTTCAGATGTTTTCTAAAGGTTGTATAGTTACTTATCTCCTTGACTCGAGGGTTGCATAACACTCCAACATTTCTCTGATGAGAACAGGGAAATCCTAAGGAAAAGTGGGACATTCCAGGCAGTGGTGTCGCAAGGGGGGTGGGGGGCGATGAGCCCCAGGTGCCATGTCTGGAGGGCTGACAAGAAGGCACCCTGTGGGAGCTCGCCCCGCCACCCCTGGGTGTGACGTTGCGATGGGTGCCACATGTGGAGGATCCTCCGTTTGTGGCTGCAGCCACAAAAGCAGAGTATCCCGCCACCGTCCCTACGGTGTTCAAGCGGCACCAGCGGCAAACCGCTACGTACAATGCATGCGCAGTGTCGCATGCACGCACTGTATGTAGCGATGCCACACAATGCGCCTTATGTAACGACGCCATGCATGTGTCGTACGTAGTGGCGCAACGCATGTGCAGCCAGTGGTTTGCCCTACCCCAGGTGTCGGTTAGCCTTCATTCACGCCGATTCCAGGATCAAATCAGAAACCAGGACGGCTTCTGTAAATCCGAGGCTGTCCCTGGAAAATAGGGACACTGGGGGGGGGCTGTTTCTTTCCCACAAATGTTCAGACTGGATGCAAACACTGATGTAGGACAGGCCTGCACCTCCCATGTTGTTAAGCACAGACCTGGGAAAAGTTTTTTTCAGGATCATATCCCAAAATCACAATAGAGCACAGAACCCCAATTGGCTGCCATGCTCTCGCAATTAAAAATGGAACACCCCATTTCCCCCCCATGACAGTTGCAATGTAAAATATAGGAATATAAGTAGATGCCTTATACTGTAGTACCTCGGGTTACAAACACTTCGGGTTACAGACTCCGCTAACCCATAAATAGTACCTCGGGTTAAGAACTTTACCTCAGGATGAGAACAGAAATTGCGCAGCCACAGCAGCGGGAGGCCCCATTAGTTAAAGTGGGACCTCAGGTTAAGAATGGTTTCAGGTTAAGAACGGACCTCCAGAACGAATTAAGTTTGTAACCAGAGGTACCACTGTACTTAATGATTTATTATGTTTTTATATATGTTGGAAGCCGCCCAAAGTGGCTGGGGCAACCCCTTATTATAATAATAATAACAGCAGCAGCAACAACAACAATAACAATAAATTATTATTATATTATTATTATTATTATTATTATTATTATTATTATTATTACACGATATGAATTTGTCAATATTCAATCAACATATTACTCTGCAAAAGAGCAACAATCTGAAAGCGACCAGGGGCCGACTTTGGACGGCAAGTCCAAAATTCCCCATGCCCCCACCTCCCATTCTGCATGCCTACTATGCCACAGTTGCAGCGCCCCCCCACCCCCCCCCCGACTCAGCGGTCACACTCCCTCTGATCTGCCTCCAAAGCTTCATTAACTATGAACTCCAAAATCTGGGATCCTGTCGAATCTGGTGCCAAAGTTTTGCAGTCATTTTGCATCAAAACCCCCATGTTTTGCAGGACCCCACAAATGTGGGGTTTTCGCCGCAAAACAACTGCAAAGCTTTGGCACCAGTTTCGAGGCGATCCCATATTTTGAGGTTTGTAGTTAAGGCTGTCTGCCTCCAAAGTGGCCCTTGACAGAGGACAGAGCAGGACCAGTTAAGCAGGTGGACGTCACGCGAAGCAGCCGCTCGCTGGGACTGCGGCTTTGCAGTCTCGACATGCTCAGCCCAGGACGTTCTTCGGAGCATGCCAGCAGCCTCTGGTTGCCTGGAGGCCATGGGAGAGCGCTTCACGCACGGCTGCGGAGGGCTTTGAAGAGGCACTTAGAAACCAGCCGGCCACCGGCAGGGCCTGGCGGGGAGAAAGGAGCGTCTCCGCATGTGAGCGGGTGTGCGTGTCCTGGGGCAGAGGGGCGTGCGCACGCGTGCGTGCATGCGAGAGAGCATTCTCCTCCGCATGCCGGCTCCTCGGGACTCTTGAAGCGTGCAAGATTGGCGCTTGATTGTTTGCAGAGAGAGAGAGAGAGAGAGAGAGAGAGAGAGCGCAAGGATGCTGGGAGCATAGCAAAGAGAAATGAATGGATCTCTTTTTAGATATAAAAGGAGCAGGACAAAGGACAGTGAGGAGATGGGATGGGAGGGGGGACATGCTGATAAAACCAGCCTCAGGGAGAGAGGAAGCATCACAGCGCAAAGGGGGAACCGGTCGGAGCATGCAAGGCCACAGCGGTGAAGCTTTTGCTGCTGGGGGCCGCCTGGCCACAGTGGATGGAGCCAAGGGCCACAGGGTCCCCTTTCTCTGCCTGCCTGCGTACAAACCACACATTCAAAGCATGTTTTCACCCCAACCCGAGAATTCCGGGAGCTGTAGCACATGCCCCCATGGCACCTTAGCTCCCAGCACCTTTAGAAAACTACAGTTCCCATGATTCCTTTTTGTGGGGATAAATGTATGCTGTGCATGGGTTTCTGGCACACCCCCTTTCTGCTGCCCCTTGCACCTCTCTTCCTTGTCACATACACAAAAGGGACTGCATATGGTTTTGGGGGTGCAGGTTGCTCACCCGCCCCAATAAAAAGTAAACCCAGAGTTGATGCTGCTGCCCCCAGGTCCTCTTTGCAGGCTTCCCATGGGGGCAACTGGTTGGCCACTTTGAGAACAGGACATTGGGCTAGACGGGCCACTGGCCTGATCCTGCCACAGGGGTCTTCTCACAACCTTGCTCCTGGGGAAGCGCTCCAGTGCAAAGCTGGGATAGAATCATAGAACTGTAGAGTTGGAAGGGACACTGAGGATCATCCAGCCCACCCCCTGCAATGCAGCTGTTCCCTACGGGGATTGAACCTGCAACCTTCGCATTAACATCAGCAACATGCTCTAATCAACGGAGACTCCTAATCTCAGGGTCATGGGTTCGAGCCCCACATTGAGCAAAAGATTTCTGCAATGCAGTGGGTTGGACTAGATGGCCCTCGGGAGCCCATCCAACGCTACAATTCTATGCTTCTATGGCAATGCACCCAGCCTTCCCTTTTCCACGGTAACTTTCAAGCCTGTTTAAAAATAGCCTCCGAACGCTCTCAGGTCAGGCCAGCCGCCTCTCCTTCTCCCCGTTTTCTTCTCTGAGCTCAGAGGCTTCGCAGCAGTAGATGCTGACAATGCCTGACTTTGCTGGTCTCTCTCTCTCTCTCTCTCTCTCTCTCTCTCTCTCTCTCTCTCTCTCTCTGTGTGTGTGTGTGTGTGTGTGTGTGTGTGAGGGGGGCTGAGAAATTTCCACCCTGCCACATGGAAATAAATGCCATTTGCAAAGAGAAATCCACTGCACAACTACTCCACAGGCAAATTTTCCCTTGCCCTGGTTCCCTCAGTTTTTTCAAAGCGACTATTTTAAAAACAGGAATGGATAAAAAAAGGAAGAGATGAAAGAGTGGAGGAGGTAGAGAAAGGACTACAGCAACCTCTGCCATCCAGCCATGTGTGTAACTGCATCTCTTCCTGTCCACACTTCCTCCGCCCCCCCATTCATTAACTCTGCCTCTCTCCTGGCCGCCTTCGCCCAGACATCAGCAGCTGCCAGGCCAAATCCCTCTCCACACCCAAGGCCCATCTGCATGCCTTGGTTTCGTATCCTGGCCTTCCTCCAATGAACTGGATAGCTCAGCTGCCAGAGCAAGAGATTCTTAATCTCAGGGTTGGGGGTTTGAGTTCCACCTGGGGCAAAAAGGTTCCTGCATTGCAGGGGGTTGGACTAGATGACCCTCAGGGTCCCTTCCAACTCTAAAGTTCCATGAATCAAACTCTGGGCGGGGCGAGAGAGTCCATTGGGAGTGGGCAGGCCTTTTTGGACCCTGGGGTCACAGCCTGCAATGGATAAATGCTTTAAATTCTGCTGGCTTCTCTGAAAAGGGATGCAAAGCAATCTCTAGGGGACTAAGAACAGCCTTGCAGGATCACCACAGGTCCAGTGGTGGGGAACCTGCAGGCAGGATCCTGTGCACAAGAGCAATGCTTTTCCCCTCCCCTCCTGCGGTTTCCAGCCACTGATACTCAGAACAGAAGCATTACTTCTGAACAGGCAGGGCAGAGCCATTGTGATGGCTTCACCCAACATGAATTTGCCACCTTCCCCAGCAACTTGCATTCCACGTTGAGCAAAAGATTCCTGCATGACAGCAGCTAGGACTAGATGACCCTCAGGGTCCCTTCCAGCTCTACAATTCTATGAGTGGCAGACTGACTTCTGCATACGGAGGACGCATCCAGCCGCCATGGCTAATAGTCACCAACAGATCTATCCTACTCTAAGAATTTAAAAATCCACTTTTAGAGCAATCAGACTGAGTGGCTGCTAGTTCCACAGACTAGCCTGGTCTCGTGGGAAGCGCTTTTTCATTCTATTCTTTTTCAAGACCCCAGTAAATCCCCTTGGGGAAAGAAAGGAAGGCCTTTTGCACATCCAGTATGACCTGATCTACTCTTCCCTGCCAAAAAACTGAAAGGGGGTCGCTGGGCTCCTGTTGCCAAGACCTCTCTCTCTCTCTCTCTCTCTCTCTCTCTCTCTCCCTCTCTCTCTCTCCCCTTCCAACTTTTAAGCAGGTGCCCAGCAGCATCCCTGACCACATGAGTTATTAAAATAGTACTCCTCCTCTCGCCCCCCCCCCCCCGCAATTTCCAAACTACCCCTCCCTGCTGTGTCTAAAGGGGGCGTGAGGGGAGGAAGGAGATTCTGATTGGTCTCTGCTGACCACCTCACTCATCCAATGGGAGCCTTTGCATGGGGGGGGGGGGCTGCTAGGAAGAGGGAAAGCGAGAGAAGGTGGAAGCCACCAGTGGGCTGAACAGATCTTGTGCATTCATTCCCTTCATCCCTCTCCTGCAACCTCCAATCTGCAAATCTCCCTCAGGGCCATCTTTTCTGCAACCTCAAAAATCTGCCTCTTCTTCAGGTTTGGTGAGTTGGGCCTTTGCCTCACCAGCTCCCTGCTCATGCCCTCCTGGGTGCCTCTGCCCCTTCCTCCCCTCTTCTCTGAATTCCATCCCTGCCCTTGGCCTGAGAGGACCTCTCCTTGGGTGCCACAGCTGGGGGGGGGGCAGACACATCCCGACATGGGTGAAATTCCAACATGGAGCACAAAATCATAGAATCATAGAATTGTAGAGTTGGAAGGGACCCTGAGGATCATCTAGTCCAACCCCCAGCAATGCAGGAATAGGCAGCTGTCCCTTCGGGGATCGAACTTGCAACCTTGGCATTATCAGCTCCACACTCTAACCAACTGAGCTATTGCACCATCTATATAAAGAAATACTTCCGTGGCCTGAGGACCAGGGTTTGGGGAAACCCACTGTCTGGTCACGGTGCTGCCAGCAATGGGTGTTGCCAGAGGAATAATAATAATAATAATAATAATAATAATAATATGTCGTCCATCCAACTGGGTTGCCTCAGCCACTCTGGTGGCACCCAACCAAATATTAAAAACAAAACATTAACCATTTTTAAAATTCCTGATACAGGGCTGCCTTCATATGTCTTTGGAAAGTCAGACAGTTCTTTATCTCCTTGACATTTGATGGGAGGGCGTTCCCACAGGGCGGGAGCCACTACGGAGAAGGCCCTCTGCCTGGCTCCCTGTGGCTTCACTTAATCGCAGGGAGGGAACCACCAGGAGGCACTTGGAGATGGGCCCCAGTCTCCGGGCTCCAGCTAAACAATGTTGAAATAAAGCCCCTCAATGAGGCCAAACTTAGATTCACAAAATGTACCCCCGCATACCCCCAGCAAAAAGCACTGAATGGCACTATATAGAGTCATCGGCTGGCTTCACGGTTTTTCCCACATTGTGATTTTTGCATAGCACACACATACACACATCATGATTCATAATATATTGTCAGGTCAAAAACTATGAAACAGATATCGGGATACGGGCTTCAAAGTGGTTTTGGACAATATATCCATATATTCCCTTTATCCTTCCCCAAAAGCTCTCCATGATCTGCTGCATCTATTTGCTGGGTATGGGCCTCTGCGGACTCTGAGAATCCTCCGGAAAAATAATCTCTCAAAGGACCTGTTGATGGCATTTTACCACTGTACTGTTGAGAGTGTATTAACTTATGGTCTCTGTGTGTGGTTTGGGAGCTCACGGTCAGGGGAAAAACAAGGCTGTCCAGGGTTGTAAAGACTGCGGAGAGAATAATTGGGTGCACTCTTCCCACTTTGGATCAAATCTATGCTTCCAGGTGCCATAAGAAAGCTGCAGAGATAGTGCAGGATAGTGCGCACCCCGGAAATGATCTCTTTCAGCTTCTGCCTTCTGGAAAAAGGTCCAGGGTTATAAAGACTAGGACTAGCCAACTGAGAAACAGTTTCTATCCAAATGCAATTTTATTTTAAATGCAGTGTAAGGTAGTCTCTATGGGAGTATATTGTATTTAATTATGGAGTATCAGAGTTTTTAGAGGGTTAATCAGGTTGGGATAGCTGGGATAGCAGGCTTGTTGGTTTTTGAATGTCTGATGTAGATTTTTTCAATTTCGTTGTTCTGTGTGGGACAATGACAATAAAGATTATCGTATCGTAAGCCCTGGACCTCTACAGATTCTCTGAGGAGGAGACCAGCCTTCTTTGCAAACTCCCTGCCTTCACTTCCCCTTCTTTGCAAACTCCCTGCCTTCACTTCCCGCGGCTGCCTCACATCCGATGAGGCAGCGGAGGAGACGCAGCAGAGAGCTGGCAGGCAGCCCAGGGCCGTGCTGAGTCAGCTCAGCTGAACCGGCCAAGGTGAGAGTTTGCTCCTCTCTTTTTTTACAGCTCACATGGCTTCATGCACATTGCCCTGAAACGTAGAATGAGAAGGGTATCCCCCAAACCCCCCCATGCAGGAAATATGGTTGGTCAGAGGTGGTGGAGGCACACATCCTGTCTCAAACGGAATGGCAGGAGCCCCACACTATGTCCACGGAGCTCACACCTTGCGGAGGAATCCCACTCAACCCTTAGAGAAACATCAGGACAGTCTCATGTGAGCGGGTGGAAAACAGAGCTGTTTCATTCTTGACAATAAAAAGGATTATAGGGGAAAGGTTATAGGGGAGAACATGTGAGCAGAATTCAGAAGAAGATAAAAGGCTCAGGCCTGGCATTCCCAGGTACAGCTAAGGAGGAGTCTGGAAACCTGAGAGAGATGCTTCTGGTCGATACAGACCAGGAGCAGGGAAGCTTTTTCAATAAATCAATGGACTGAAGTTAGTGAGGACTGTCAGGTGCAGCCCAATGCAGGGTCACAGGTATTAGAACCACAGGATCGTAGAATCATAGACTTGGAAAGGACCCAAGGGTCCTCTAGTCCAACCCGCTGCAATGCAGGAATTTCAACTAAAGCATCCATGACAGACGGCCCCCAAACCTCTGCTCAAAAACCTCCAAGGAAGGAGAGTCCTTCAGCTCTTACTGTCAGAAAGCTTTTTCCTAATGCTGAGCTGGAATCTGCTTTCTTGTTACTTGAAGACATTGTTCCCACCCATGGCCTAATGCAGGCTTCCTCAACCTCAGCCCTCCGGATGTTTTTGGCCTACAACTCCCATGATCCCTAGCTAGCAGGACCAGTCGTCAGGGATAATGGGAATTGTAGTCCAAAACATCTGGAGGGCCGAGGTTGAGGAAGCCTGGCCTAATGATTCAAAAAAGGAAGAATGAGAAGCCTTTCCGAGTAGTGCCATTAACTACAGTGCTCAAATGAGAGTGACTGGAAAGGGTTTGGATTTTTAAATAAAATAAAGTCATTAAAATCGCATCATCATCATCATCATCATCATCATCATGAGTTAGTTCTATTAGCGCCATTTATGAGCTTGATGTCAATCCAGGTTGTAAAACAGCATCTGTTTAGGGGTTGCGGTGAACGCTCACTGATGGCTCTGAACAACATCCGGTGCATGTGGGGAACGAGGGCGGGGGGGGGGGTCGTGCATGCAGGAAAAAGCACAGCGCTTCCAACGGTGTGGAGAGCCAGTGACAATTCTGCTTGGAGCAGCTAGAAGTGGGTGGTGTCAGCAGTGGTCTCAAACTTCAGCGGCATCCTGCACAACGCCAAACTTTGGCACACAGCCCACCTCTCGCCTTCCATTCTGCATCCTAGTTGTGGTGCCCCTAAGGCTCCACGCCCAGTGCAAGCGAAGCAGCTGCACTCCCTTAATTCAGCCTCTGGCGCCAGAAGTCAGCGCACCTGGAAGCAGTCTGCAGTCTGTCCTGAACCTATGGTCGCCCTCTTAAGAACATAAGACAATTCATGTGGATCAGGCCAAAGGGGCCTATCTACTCCTCATAGCGGCAAAATATCCTATAGAACTTCAGATAGACTGCCTCTGGGCCTGGAAGTTCCATTCCAACCTAAGAAGAGCCCTGCAGGATCAGGCCAAGGGCCCATCTAGATAAGCACGAGAGCCCCTCCCCTCATGGGCGTAGCCAGAATTTGTGTTGGGGAGGGCAGGACCAAGCTACCTGCAACACTGTCGGTCAGTTTGTAGAAGCCACGCCTATTGCTCAGTGGGCGGTTGCCAGTTGCTAGAATGCACCACAACTTCATCCAGGTGACCTCGGCGAGCATTTCAGTTGCAAATATTCTGATTATTTCTACTTTTAGAAAAGTATTTTTATTCACCTGATTTGGGAGGGGCAGTTGCCCCCGCTGCTCCCTGGCTACACCCATGCCTCTTCTCCTATGGTTCCCAGCAACCAGTATTCAGAACATGGAGGCAGAGCACAGCCATTGTGGCTGGTAGCTGCCAATAGACTTCTCTTCCGGGAATTTGCCCAGTCTTTTAAGCCCTCCCAAGTTGGTGTCCATTGCTGCTTCCTGCAGCAGCGAGTTCCATAGTTCTATGCACTTTCACAGGAAGGACCATGAACCCAGTTCTAACATCACTACAAACGTAGTGTGCAGCCCCAGGTTCCTTTGGGAGGGTGGGTGGGATATAAACTTAATGAATGAATGAATGAATGAATAGGATAAGAATAAGAAAGAAAATCCTTTCACTTCCTTAGTCTCTCGCAAAAGGATGGCTGATCCTTTTTTCTTTCCTTTTTTACATCCCCATGTGCCCATGAGGTCCACGCAGATCAGCTAGAGCAGAAGCATTGTCCCCATTTGTCAAATGATCACTTTCATAGAATCATAGAACTGCAGTTGGAAGGGACCCCAAGGGTCATCTAGCCCA
This sequence comes from Podarcis siculus, assembly GCA_034642415.1. Classification (NCBI taxonomy): domain Eukaryota; kingdom Metazoa; phylum Chordata; class Lepidosauria; order Squamata; family Lacertidae; genus Podarcis; species Podarcis siculus. The sequence goes on from JAXCMG010000120.1 coordinate 1,047,499, forward strand.
ACCCCCTGCAATGAGGAATCTCAGCTAGTTCATTCATAACAGATGGCCATCCAACCTCTGCTTAAAAAGCTCCAAGGAAGGAGAGGCCACCACCTTCCTAGCTAGTCCATTCTCCACTCTCAGACAGCTCTTTCTGTCAGAAAGTTCTTCCCGATGTTTGGTTGGAATCTCCTTTCTGGTAACTTGAAGTCATGGGTTCAAGTCCTACCCTCCAGAGCAGGAGAAAACACACTTGTTCCCTCATGTGGCAGCCCTTGAACTATTTGAAGATGGCTCTCCTATCCCCTCTCAGTCTCCTCTTTTCCAGGCTACACATACCCAGATCCTTCAAGTGTTCCTCATCCGGCTTGGTTTCCAGTCTCCCCTCAGTCTCCTCTTTTCATGACCAGGGAGAGAGTGTGTGCCCCTGTCTACTGCCCCCCAGCTTTGGATGTATTTTATTTTTTATTTTTCCGCCATGCCAAAACTGATGGGGTGTACAAGGGCCTTGAAGAGCTGGGGTGTGGAGTTGATGGAGCCCCACTGAACAAGGATGATGAGTGGACAGTTCTGTATAAACCCATCACTAATGCACTATTCCTGCATTGATGAGCCTCTCTGCTGCTTAGCTTCAATTGTGTCATATTTCTGCAAGGGCCTCTCCAGACTGCAGTTTTTTTGTGGGTGTATTACGTATTAATTATTGTTGTTAATTACCCACCCTTCACCCAAAGGTCCCAGGCTGGGTTAAAACACAATACAGTGGTACCTCGGGTTAAGTACTTAATTTGTTCCGGAGGTCTGTTCTTAACCTGAAACTGTTCTTAACCTGAAGCACCACTTTAGCTAACGGAGCCTGCTGCTGCTGCCACGCCACTGGAGCACGATTTCTGTTCTCATCCTGAAGTAAAGTTCTTAACCTGAGGTACTATTTCTGGGTTAGCAGAGTCTGTAACCTGAAGCGTCTGTAACCTGAAGCATCTGTAACCCGAGGTACCACTGTACAGGCAGCCCCCAGTATTTGTGCATTCAAGATGTGTATGACCCTCCAACATTTCTCTGATGAAAATAAGGACGTCCTATTCCACAATAATATTATTATTAATAATTTTACTACTTATATCCCACTCATCTGACTGTGTTTCCCCAGCCGCTCTGGGCAGCTTCTAGCATATATAAAACAATAATAAAACATTTTAAAAAAACTTCCCTCTACAGTGCTGCCTTCAGGAGTCTTCTAAAGCTTGTCTAGTTACTTATCTCCTTGGCTTGGGGGTCACATAGCTCCATATGCTCCAACATTTCCCCCATGAAAACAGGGACGTCCTAAAGAAAAGCAGGACACTCCAGGATCAAATCAGAAACTGGGACACCGAACCCAGGAGTGACCCAGAAACATCATAAGATGTCACTGAAATGTCACTGGAATGGGTGCTTGCCAGCTTTTCCAACGGGTTTCAGTTATACGCGAGGTGCAAGGGAACGTAAGCACCACATAAACAGGGGGCTGCCTGTACCTCGGTTTACAAACTTAATCCATTCCAGAAGTCCGTTCTTAAACCAAAACCGTTCTTAAACCAAGGCACACTTTCCCTAATGAGGCCTCCCGCTGCCGCTGCCCTTCCACCGTTCGGATTCCGTTCTTAGACTGAGGTAAAGTTCACAAACCAGGACACTACTTCCAGTTTTGCGGAGTTTGGAAACCGAATAGTTCGTAAACAGGGCTGTTCTTAAACCAAGGTACCACTGTATTTAAAACAACACAAAAACAATTACAACCCTTTAAAACAAGGTGGCTCCTAGATACACACACACACCTCGAGTGTTGAAAGCCAGGGCAAAGAGGGAAGTCTTTAACATTCTCCAAAAGCCAGACAATGAAGGTGCAGGATGTCCTTCTGCGGGGATTTCCACAGCTTAGGGGCCACCACAGAGAAGGCCTGATCCCTCTGGGCCGCCCCCCACCTCTGAGAGCAGAGTAACTACCAAGAGGCCCCCTCTGGCCTCAGGACCTGAGAGGGTCTGTAGGGAAGGAGGCAGTTTTTAAGGTATTTTGGGGCCTGAGTCATTTAGGGCTTCTACGATATTATTATTTGACTAAAGGTGCCCAAAACGACCATGTCATTGGCACAATAATCGTGCCTTTAGTGGTGGTTATCCTTGACTGTCTACACATGGTTCTGCATTATTACTTGCTCCCCTGAGTGTTGCAGTGATATTGCAACAAAGTCGGGAGAAAAATAAACAAGCAAGCAAACCCCGAACTTTGGGGATATGAAAATTTGCAGGATGTCCAACCCAAAACTCTTGCAGGCGCCAATAGTGTTGAAAGCCAGGTCACACGTAACCGCCCCGATGCCATCACGAGCGCAAGTCATCGCGAACGAACACTAAAGGATGCCTAGAATATACAGCTACCCCGGCGCACTTCCTGAACACTTCACTGGGTCGCCCTGTGGACGCCCTGCCTGCTCAGAACCCAAATTGATTATGAGAGTTCAACAGCTGGGTGTCCCAGGTTCAGATCCTGCCCTGCTGTGAGGACAGCCAGAGCTGGCTCCACATTTTGCACATGTTCCCATGCGCCCTTGGCAAGGAGCCATATTGGTGCCCCCTTTCCCCTTTGCCAGAAGAGCCTGCGCACCTCACCCGGCCACCAGAGGAACATCCAGGGGAGCGGGCAGGATCCTAGCCACTCCAAGCCACCATGGAGAGGCGGGGTTATGTGGGGGGCCCTGGGCCTACACCCCTAAGGACACCCCTGCATCCAAGGAAAGAGAGGCTGGAGGAGCAACAGGCAGTGGCACCAGTGGGGGTTGCAAGATGGGATTTGTGGAGGTAATGGGGGGGCGGGAGGGGGGTGGGGAGGCCGGCTGACCCCTGGTGCTCCACCCCACTTTCTCCAAAACTGGGGGTCAGGTGAAACCAGTCACTGAGCAGTGAGGCGCCCCAATGATCCGTCCTGCCTTTCAGCAGAGAAGGGCTAGAGAGGGTGGCCGGAAACAGGACTGCTTTTTTCTGTTGTTAACATCATTGCTATTGTTACTGCTATTGTTATTATTTAAAATGAAACTTCTTGCACCCTGTGATGGCCAGAAGCAGGGGGGGGGGGTGGGCTGGGGAGGGGAAAGAGGAAGAGAGCCTGTGGCAGGATCAGTTTAAAAGGTCACTGGCAGAAAATAAATCCTCCCCCTTTGCAGCAGGGGCTGCCCTGACCAGAATCCATTGGCTCCAAATGAGAACCTTGTGGCAGAGAATTTCAGAAAAAAAGCCTCTCCCCGGGACCTCGAAACTTTCGAGCGATTCAGCGGTTTGGCTTTTTTGCAAATCTGTTCATTCATGGGAAGCAAAATCTTTTTTAAAGAAAACCCCGCACACACATAGTTTTTTTTGTTTTAGAAAGTGACAAAAAACCACCAGCCCAATTCTTTTTGTGCAAGCCGTGCAAAAGTCAAAGGCTGCGTCTCACCCCATCTTCGTCTCCCGGAGGTCTCTTTTCTTCCAGGTCTCCCTCAGATCCTTTCCACGTTGCTTTCCCCACCTCCTTTCTTCGGCTCTTTCTCTCCGGATCCGGATCCTCCTCAAATTTCCGGAATTTCACTTTGGGAATCCACTAGTTGGGAAGCGGGGGGGGGGGCGGCGGGGGGGGGCAGGGCGGATGCGGGCGGACAAAAGGGAGAGATTTGAAATACTGGGTGAGTCTGGAGCCATGCATTGCAAAGGCAGATCACCCAGACCGGGGCGACCCCCCTCTCCCCGCAAACCACCAAGGGGTCCCCCCCCCACCCACGAGGGAGCCCCGCCAGAAGAACTTTGCCTCTCCTGCTGAGCAGATGTGTGTGTGTGTCAGGAAGAGGGTGGAAACAGAGGAAGGTTGTCAGCTGGCTTTCCCCCCCCCCCCGGGTGTGTTGCAAATATTTCTCCTTCTCTAAGCCCGACCCCAAAGATTTGCAAATAAATCAGAATCAAAGTCGGTCTCCTTACCCGTTTCTGTGGCCTTTTGTGGGCTAGCTTGGCAAGGTCTTTGTTCTCCTTTTTTCATTAAAAAAATTTCTCTTCCTTCCTCCACCAACTCTCCGCTTCATCTCTCGGTCACATTTCTTCTTTGAGTTATTTCCAAGGGCTGGGGGGGGGGGAGTGTCCTATTTGTCGGCTCCTGGGCGCCACCTGCTGGAAGGCTCTGGCGCGCGTTTCGCTTGCGGACCCTCTGCGGGGGCGCAGGGTCACTTTCAGGACCCCCGGATCTCCTTGGGGGCGAAGTGGCTGCAAGGACAGGGAAGGAAAGGGCAGCCCAGCCCATGCTGGGGGGGGTGTTGTTTTAAGCACTGCTGTGTTTTTAATATATATAATGGGGAGGGGCGGAACCTTTTCATCCTGATCCTGAGGGCCATATCACCTTCCCAGGGAGCCTTCCAGGGGCCACATGCTCTATGTTTCTATCATATTGTTATTTTTGTCAATACTATTATTACTATTGGGGTGTTAGGGGAGAGGGGGGTCGTTTGACCACCTTTGGTCCCCACCCTGCACTCAGCTGAGCTCTCACCTGTGGTTCCTGGAAGCTGTCAGCAAGTGACAGCAACCACAATCTCTGAAACGGCTTCTCAAGACTTCCCCTGCATGTGAAGACCGGCTCCAGTAGATTGAGCAGATGAGACCAAGAGTTTCTGCACTGGTTGAAGAGGGGAGTGAGGGGCAGGTGGGGCTCATCACCCCGGGAAAGGAAACTCTGATCCTAAACCTCTGTTGCCTTGTGGGATGTCTTCAGGAGAAGAAAAGGCTAAGGACTAAACCCTACACAAATCTGAAGTCCCTAAGACGGCTGGATGGTGTCTTGTATGCAAGGGGTTTGACTAGATAACCCTTGGGGTACCTTTGCAACGCTTCAGTTCTATGAGTGTCCCCAACATGAAACTCTCAAGCAGAACTGAAACACAAGAGCACCTCCCTCCCTCCCATGATTTGCATGATCTGTATAGGGAAGTTTTAAATGTTTGATGTTTTATTGCACTCTTATATCTGTTGAGGGATGTGGGTGGCGCTGTGGTCTAAACCACTGAGCCTTGGGCTTGCGGTTCAAATCCCCGCGACAGGGTGAGCTCCCGTTGCTTGGTCCCTGCTCCTGCCAACCTAGCAGTTCAAAAGCACATCAAAGTGCAAGTAGATAAAGAGGTACTGCTCCGGCGGGAAGGTAAACGGCGTTTCCGTGTGCTGCTCTGGTTCACCATGATCCGGAAGCTGTACGCCGGCTCCCTCGGCCAATAAAGTGAGATGAGTTGTCTGCGACTGGACTTAACGGTCAGGGGTCCCTTTACCTTTACCTATATCTGTTGGAAGCCACCCAGAGTGGCTGGGGCAACTCGGTCAGAAGGGTAGAGTACAAATAATAATAATAATAATAATAATAATAATAATAATAATAATAATAATAATAATAA
>JAXCMG010000120.1:1052925-1079658 GCA_034642415.1 Podarcis siculus
AATAATAATAATAATAATAATAATAATAATAATAATAATAATAATAAATAGTGGCTGGTAGAAGCCCTTGGGGATGTGTGCAGGGGGAAGTTTCCTAAATTAGAACTAGATGGACTTGCTTTGGTATATTTCCAGAAGGACTTAGAAAACATCCATTCATTTACTTAAGTTTATAGAAAGTGGTTGCTTTCTTTTTTTGCTATTTTTTCCTCTCCCTTTTAAAAAGACGCCTGTCCTCCATTTCAGAGGTTAGGGATCCGATAGCCTTTCAGAGGGACTCCTCTTGAGCTGGCTGCAGCACCAGCACCCCTGCCCTGGGCGCAGCCTCCTCCTCCAAGCAGGAGCCGTCTTGGGGCTCTGAGTCAGATCCTCATGTGGAAACTTGTGAACGGCTGGGTGATTAATGCTCCAAATAAAAAGCACCCCTTCCTTTCCTGTCGAACGTTTGGGAGAGGCACTTCTGATCCCAGCAAGATGGGACAAGGCACATAAACAGCGCTCCCAGAGCAAGGCCCGCAATATGCCCACATCCCGTTCCAGCCCCCGCCAACCCAATTAAGACAATCTGCCTCGTGCCCAATAATTAGTTTCTAAAATGAGCCTCAAGGCAGGTTGAGGGTGCCCCTTCTTGCCCTACTTTCTAAGGTGTCTTTAGCACCATTTGGATTTTGTCTTATTTGTCCATGGGGGTGGTAAAAGGACAGGAAGGATGGAGCAGAAAAAGAAAACGGGTGATGATGGAGAGCATGGCATTGTCCAGGCGCTTGCCAAATCACACCTTCCTTAAAATAACTCACTTTATCCACCAGTCTCTATGCTTTGGGAAATGAAGTTCAACAAACCCTTCTTGCATGCAGGAGTGTGCCTGCTCTCTCTCTGCACAAGTCCCTGTTCCAGCTTTGCCTCTTCCCTATCAGCCTCTGAGAAAGGCAGGTGATTTTGCCCCGCTTCTGAATTCTACCACTTTGAGGGGTTTTTTCCTAGTCAAGTGGTATGTAACTTTTACAAAATAAAATGGGTGGTACTGGCTCATTCAGTCATTCCCAATGTAGACACACAGAGGAAGTACCTATCCTCTGAGGAGGCTGCAAATTGCATCCCTGCATGAACCGCCACCGCCACCACTCTGGCTTTCTCTTCTTCCAATCAGCCTCCACCGCGGAGGCATGCAGTTCTGACATGTCTCTGCATCTGGGGTGACTGGATCTGTCACTTCTGATGCAGAGATGCAGCAGAATCGATGCCTGCCAGGAGGAGGTTCCCAGCTGCACCCCTGCATGAATGTCTGCTCTGGGTTTCTTCTATGAAGGATGGACTTCTCTTCTTCCTATACACTCAGGCACAAGGAGTGGTTTCTGATTTTAATTTGGTGTGTGAGAGAGGAATAAGCACACCTTGGAAACCATTTGAGAAGAAATGAACGTGTGATGGTGCAGAAATTTCCTAAAAGGAAGGTCACGTTTGGATGCAAATGGAGACAGCTCACCAAACAAACTACTTGAACAAACGACTGCACGGCATCCACCCTCCAAAAACAAGTGTGCTCCTGCTTGGGCTTTCTGCCACCATCCCCACACTGAGCAAGGCATGCCACCCTTTCCCAACTCTGGGCTGCTGTGCATGCTTTTAAGAAATGTGTTTTGTTTCCTGCTGCGAACCTTGTAGTTCCCTCTCTCTGGCATGCTGGCACTTGTCTCCCATTTCTCATTAACCCTGTTCTGGGGGCGATCCTGGCAGCACTCACCAGCTGCGTTCACTATTAGGATGAACAATGAGTGCCCTGGGACTCACATGCTCCCCCCATGCGCCACTAAGTTTCCGACAACTGCGCTGACCAGCAGCAACAAAGAAAGGAATCCCGGCAAAGGAAGGGACAAGCTGTCACAGTTTTGCCCAATGGACACAACAGCAGCCTAACGACGTGGGAATCAAGTCACCAAGTTAACATTAAAGAAAGGCAGCTTGGCATAAACTTTACTTTTTTATTTATTTTCCAAACTCTCTGAAAATGGGGGTCCTGGGCACACAATGGGACAGTTTGTGGGATTTCCGTGGTGCGGACCCTCTGCCAAGGCCGTCATGCTGCAAGGCCTTCTTCATCAGTGAGCTGGACTTTGCTGACCAGGCAGTTTGAAGAACAGCAGGCTGCCCTGCCCGCGGCGAGGCTGGTGGTCTGCTTTGCATTTGCGCTGCATGCCTCTTGGGGTGAGCTTGCCAGCAGGGCTGATTCGCTGGCCGAGCCGGAGATGGGACAGGCGGCCAAGCTTCCCTGAATCAAGACTGTTTGCTCTGGCTTGGGACTCGCTGCCCCAACGGCACCCACCGTTTCTGACCTCCTGCTCCACACACTTTTCCAGGGGGGAGAGAGGTGGCCCTCGTAAAGGTTCCAGGAGAGCAAGGAAAGGAAAAGCAGGGCAAAGGCTCCCCCCCAAAGCACCAATGTGAAGGAGAGCCCTTGGACTCTCTGGGGTCGCTCCAGCCTTGCCGGGTCCTCCGTCTGGAGAGACGCCAAGGGCTGCGACTTTGGAGCTGCAGAGACGGCACACTTCCGATTTGATGGATCGCCCTCGGGAGCCACAGCGAAGCTGCTCTCTTGCTGAAGGTAAAGGAAATAGGTGGACATGGAGATGCGGAATTCTCTTCCGTTGGATGTCTCAACAGACTGGCACTCGTAAAGCCCAGTGTCAGAAGCCGTAATGTTAAACACGACCAGTCCCCTGGCGTGGAAGAGATACTTGGGCTCTTCGTCCTGCAGGCGGCTGCCATTGAAGGTCCAGACAGACGTGGCCAGGCTGGACAGAGAGCTGCAGCTGAGATGTGGGCTGCTACCCAGGGGGACAGGGAGCCTCCTGACGTTCTTAGCTGAGAAAGGAAAGAAGCCAGGGGTGGTTACCCTTCTGCTACACTCACCGCCTTCCATCATTTCAATGACCTTGCCAACCTCCTCCTACAGCCCTTGCACTGTTTTGCTTCTTATTGTGATTATTTTTAGTAGGAGCAGTACCCCACTCCACCTGACTGGTTGCCCCAGCCACTCTGGGAGGCTTCCAGCATATATAAAACATTAAAAACTTCCCTATACAGGGCTGCCTTCAGATATCTTCAAAAGGTTGTATAGTTACTTATCTCCTTGACATCTGTTGGGAGGGCATTCCACAGGGCGGGTGCCAACGTGAAGAAGGCCCTCTGCCTGATTCCCTGTAACCTCACTTCTCGCAGTGGGGGAACTGCCAGAAGGCCCTCGGAGCTGGACCTCAGTGTCTGGGCCAAGGCTGTTTAGGGCTCTGAAGGTCAGCACCAACACTTTGAATTGTGCTCGGAAACATACTGGGAGCCAATGTAGGTCTTTCAGGACTGGTGTTATACGGTCCCAACAGCCACTCCCAGTCACCAGTCTAGCTGCCACCTTCCGGATTAGTTGTAGTTTCCCAGTCACCGTTAGGTAACTTTAAGCTTCTAGTCCTTCTGTTTTTTAAAAAGCCCTCTATGCCCTTGAGCACAAACCCTGTAAACAGTTGCAAGGGCCCCTACCACCACCTGAGGTGCAGAGGGCGGAAATGTGGGACAAGGGTTTTTTTTGTAGCAGTACCCAGAGCTGGCTCACCCCACCCCTTTTGCACATTTAGAATCATGGAATTGTAGAGCTGGAAGGGACCACAAGGGCCATCTAGTCCCACCTCCTGCAATGCAGGAATCTTTCACCCAACGTGTGGATCGAACCCACAACCCTGAGATTAATAGTCTCATGTACTACCAACCGAGCTATCCCAGGTCAAAAATGAGTCAGTAAAGCACCTGTTAAATAGGTGGATATTTCATAGAATCATAGAGTTGGAAGGCCACCCCGTGGATCATCTAGTCCAAGACCTTGCAATGTTGGAATACGCAGCTGTCCCATGTGGGGATTGAACCTGCAACTGTGGCGTTGTCAGCACCGCACTCTAACCAACTGAGCTCTCTGGGCTGAGCTGGATATAAATAAATATTATTTAGGGCAATAGTATTTAGAAGCACATTTAATCTATGCTCGCACCTGTTTCATCAGGGTGCTCTTCAACCTGATTTGACTTGGGCTGTGCTGCTGATGTTCTTTTCCTGCCATTTGTGGCTGCTTTGTTAGTTTACAAGCACTTGTGGGTTTTAGGGTGGGAGCTAGCAGCTCTGAGGTCCTGGTTTCTGATGGAAGGGTGGGAGATGGATGTTATAAAGCAATGCCATGGCGGCCTAGGGGTGTTTGTGATCCTGAGATTGATACAGCCAACGTGAGCGTTGTCCCTTTGACCCCTATAGGAAAGAGTTTTCCATTTGCGTAGTGTCTCTCAGAGAAAGAGAAGAGATTCTTGCTGTTTCCCCCCCTCGCATCTTTGGAAGCGCTGCTTAACATGTGCTGCACGGAGGGTTGGGGCTCCTGAAATTTTAATGCGCTTTCTGCGCTTTAATATTTGCCGTCTTGTACGAGATGCGCTCAGCGGCAACGGCACCGACAATCTCTGCTGCAAGCCGCCGTTGCTGGTCCTTGCTGACATTCACTCCCCAGCACCCGGGAATTCCCTGGGTTCAGCCCGGGGCTAAAAATTAAAGGCGGCAGCTTTCGAGAGAATGGCTACAAAAGGAAAAAGCGAACATGCCTTCAGTCCCATTCTCTAGAGCCAGGAGGGGGTTCATACTAACAAAAGAAGGGGGGGATCTGTGCCTGTGGGAGCAAAGGCAAGCTTTTTTTAAACCAAACACAATTCTATCATGCAGTGCCTCTGGGAAAAATCAGAAGTCGCCATGCAGCAGATTCAAAGGGAGATGCACACAATTAACCGAAGAGGCAGCAACTGTGATCTTAGGTTCAAATCAGACTCTGGGGGCACAGTAATGATTTGCCCTTAAGCGATAGCTCAGTTGGTTAAGAGTGAGATGCTGATAATGCCAAGGTTGCAGGTTCGATCCCCATAAGGGACAGCTGCCTATTCCTGTACTGCAGAGGGTAGGACCAGGGTTCCTCCCAACTCTATGAATCTATGATTCAAGATCACGTAGTTGTTTGCAAAAGGGATGCGGGTGGCGCTGTGGTCTAAACCACAGAGCCTAGGGCTTGCCGATCAGAAGGTTGGCGGTTCGAATTCCCACGACGGGGTGAGCTCCCGTTGCTCAGTCCCAGCTCCTGCCAACCTAGCAGTTCGAAAGCACGTCAAAATCAAGTAGATAAATAGGTACCGCTCCAGCGGGAAGGCAAACGGCGTTTCCGTGCACTGCTCTGGTTCGCCAGAAGCGGCTTAGTCCTGCTGGTCACATGACCCGGAAGCGGAATGCTGGCTCCCTCAGCCAGTAAAGCGAGATGAGCGCCGCAACCCCAGAGTCGGCCACGACTGGACCTAATGGTCAGGGGTCCCTTTACCTTTAGTTGTTTGCAATGTAGACAGAATGCCTCCAGGCTGCATGGAGGGCTGAGAGGCCTGAGAGGGTAGGGGGAACTGGATGGCACAGCGTCCACTAGGGGCAAATCAGGAAAATGCATTCATGGCCTCTGATGCCAAAAGTGCATTTTGTGTGCACGTGAGAAGTGCCTGCAGGCTTGCGAGGGCACGTGTGTCTGTCTGGGTGGAGGACAGCAGCATTACCGTTACCATGGAGAAAGCAACAGGCTCTTTGGAAAGGAGGTGCAGGGCTCCTGGCCACCCGCCTGCCTGCGACATCACTGTTGCCAGGCAAAGTCAAGTTCCGAAGGGCAGTTCCAGATTACCAAATAGGCAGAATAAGCACCGACCTATGGGCCCCACACATATTAGGGGCCCCATGACAACGAATCAAAATAGTATTGATTTGCTCTTGAAAGAAAATGACAAGCAAGCCTTCTTAGTTCACTGTTATCCCACTAGAGGGAGGGGGTGGAGACTGCCTAGGGGCCTCCACAGGGTTTATCCAGCACTGCAAAAGGGGTTCTATGGCACTGACATGGCTGGAGCTCTGGACAGGAAACAGAGGCTGCAAAGGATCCCTTGCAATGAAGCCTGGCAGGCATTCTCAGCTGGGATCGGTAACTGCTGGGTCACATCAAGGTCAGAGGATTCCTGGGCTTACTTGGGGCCTTTCAAGCCACAGCCTGCTGCCCAACAGGTTGGCATTTTTCTCTCTTCGATACCCTGAGGATTTCTCTTTCTTTATTTCTTTCTTTCACAAAATAAAAAGATAAAAACACTAGCTACAGCCTTGTCCTGAAGAGCGACCTTTTCACACTGGCTGCTCACATCTGACTTGTCTCTCAAGCTCTGTGACTGACAGGCACCTCTGGGTGTGTGGCTCCCCTGCCCAACTCCCATGACCTTTGAAATCTCAACCCCTGGCAGCCTCCCCGCTGCCTGGATGGGTGCCTGAACTCCCTTCCCCATTGGGTGTGCAGCCTCCATCTCCCAGCCCTTTTCCTGCAGATCCTGCACAAGCACAGGAATGTGTTAATTGTATATTTGACATCGGCATTGCAGGGGGTTGGACTAGATGGCCCTCGGGGTCCCACCCAGCTCTACAATTCTATGATTTTATGAGTCATGGGTGGTGGTGGGGGAAGAGACAAGGTGCTCCTCTAGATAACTTGCTTATTGAGCATCCAGAAGTTGCATTGATGTCTGTTCTTCAGACAGCATTTGTCCTTATTTCTTTGCAGGGGAGGTTATATGTCTTTCCTTCATTCGACAGCTTATCTCACACTTTTCAGCACATCTCCTGATCACAAAAAGTGGGCAACGTCTGAAAGTGGGTGGGTGTAGAAGTTCCTTAGCCTAAGAAGGTTGGATCTGTTGGATCAGCCAGTGGCCCTTCTTGTCCAGCCTTGTGTTCTCATGTGGCCAAACTGCTGCCCCAACGGGAAACCAGCAAGCAGGATTCGAGCACCAGAGTCCTCTCTCCCCTCCTGTTTACAGCAAAAAACAGGTTCCCGCAAAGGGAAGCCCACAAAGAGGAGGTGACAGCAGTGGCCTTCTCCCACTCTTGTTCACCACTCTTCTAAGGTGGACTGGCTCTGTCCATGGAGGATCCATTTAGAAATCATAAGAGCCCTTCAGCAGCTGGGTCAGGCCAGCCTTGTCTAGCCCAGCCTCCTGTCTGCATAGCGGCCACGCGGCTGCCCCAAACAGAAGCCCACAAGCAAGAGCAGAGCTCCTCTACCCTCCTGTGGTTTCCATCAACTGAGATCTTTTGTTTTCTTTAATGATTCTTTAGCTGGACCATTGAGGTGGAGACGCTTCTTCAGGTATACAGGGTCGAGGCCATTTAGGGCTTTAATGATCAGCACCAATAATCTGAATCATGCTCGGAAACACACTCGGAGTCAGTGAAGGTCCTTTAGGACTGGAGTTATATGGTCCTGGCGGCCGCTCCCAGTCACCACTCTGGCAGCCACATTCTGGATTAGTTGCAGTTTCCGGGTCACCTTCAAAGGTAACCCTATGTAGAGCACATTGTAGCAGTCCAAGCAGGGGATAACCAGAGCATGCCCCACTCTGGCGAGACAGTCCACAGGCAGGTAGGTCTCAGGCATGGGTAGGCAAACTAAGGCCCAGGGGCCGGATCTGGCCCAATTGCCTTCTAAATCCGGCACATGGACTGTCTGGGAATCAGTGTGGTTTTACATGAGTAGAATGTGTCCGTTTATTTAAAACCCATCTCTGGGTTATTTGTGGGGCATAGGAATTTGTTCATTCCCCCCCCCCAAAAATATAGTCCGGCCCCCCACAAGGTCTGAGGGACAGTGGACCAGCCCCCTGCTGAAAAAGTTTGCTGACCTCAGACTCTCAGCCGGCGCACCAGATGGAGCAGTTGCTATGGACACAGTATACCTTCTGTAACTTGCTATCCTATGGATCATTATGGTGCCAGCTTTAGAAAGGTAAAATTTACATGTGTTTCTCTACCCAGTTTAACCTCTGGCCCTGAACACCACTTGTGAACTGGCTAACTACACCCAGGCAGAGCACTTGCTTACAGACCCTATTATCTCCAGAAAATAATAATAACAATAATATATATATACATAGGAAAAAAACATTCCCCTACCCACTTCAGGGCACCTGGAGGCATCACCATTCCTGACACTCTGAATCAGATCCCTGCAGGGAGGAAGAGGCAAATTAACATGAATACTTCATGCAGGCATGAAAAAGCATTTGGCGTTGCGCAACCACTTCTCTCAGAAAGCATCCTCGCCTGGCCTTGAAATTCACAGAATCATGGCTGAGGGGCTCGGAGCGAACAGGGACTCTCCTGTGAAGAGAGAGCAGAGAACAATGTGCTTCGGTGGCGCACGCTGAAGTGTGGCTGAGAGTGCGTGGGTTTCAAAGCCTCACCTTGAGCGTTTATTCTCCGCACAGGCAGGGCTGGAGCCTGGTGGGTGGGAAGCACACTGTGCCAGACCAGTTCAGTCTCTGGTAACAGACAGAGAAGCTTTTCCCAGCCCCAGATGGAATGCCGGTGATGGAACGTGAGATCTTCTGGACACGAAGGGCTCTGTCACTGAACTATGGTCCTCCCCCTCAAAATAAACTAAAATCCTAGTCCTCCTGGTTCTGAGGAAAGGTTCTGATTCACAGGGGTACAGAGGGGAGCTTCTACTGAGTCAGACCACTCTTCCTTCCTTTACAGATCAATTTAAGATTCTAGTCCTCATGGTCTTGAACAAAGAGCTAAGTTTTCCACAGAAAACCACAAAGCTGCCTCGTGTCAAGTCATATCGCTGGTTCATCTGGCTCACGATTGTCTCCAGAGTTTCCCAAACTTGGGTCTCCAGTTGTTGTTGGACTACAATTTCCACCATCCCTAACTAGCAGGACAAGTGGTCAGTGATGATTGGCATTGTAGTCCAAAAACAGCTGGGAGTTTGGGCAATACTGGTCTTGCCTGGAGATGCAGAGGACCTTCTGCATGCTCCAGCCCTTAAAGTTAAAGTCCTCCTGGCTTTGGCTTAAGAGCTTATTGAAACAGAAGCACAGAAAGGTGCCTTACACCAAGAGAGTCCATCTGCCCCAGAAGTAGCTCTCCAGGGTGTCAGATGGGGTTTCCCCCCAGCCCTGTGTAGAGACGCTGGGGTGGATCCTGGCCCTTCTGCTTGCCACACAGTTGCTCTGCCACTGAACAAAGGGAGGTGGGAGCAGTAGTAAGCAGAAGAATAATGTGTGTTCGTTTCAGTTACAGGCACGGAGGTCGCCTAGAGGGCTCAGAGTGAAATGAGAGGCAGTGATGTTAAGTGAATGGTAAATAATGCACGGTGTAGCTTTCAAACCCTCTCAAATGCTGCATAAATGCTAATAGCTATTGTTATTATGTATCCCACAGGGCAGGGGTTGTGCTACTCACCGCAAACCCCCAGACTGGTTCGCCATGGGGATGCAGGCGCCAAGAGGCAGTGACCAGGCACAGTAAGGATCCCTGGCTAAGACGCAGTCGAGGCAGAACTTGTACCGGCTGCAGGTCGCCACGGGGAGCTGCACCAGCCGGGAGGCAGACCCAGCATACAGCAGGCCCTGGAAAGGGAGCAGCAAGCAGACAAGACTGCGGTGTAGCTCAGCTGGTATGGAGCACGAGAGCCTTAATCTCAGGGCCATGGGTTCCATGTTGGACATGCTGCAGGGGGCTGGGCAAATGACCCTTGTGGTACCTGCCAACTCTGATTCTAAGACATCTTTCCTGCACTGGACTAAACTGTACATGAAAGAGATACACACAAAAGGGCAGGCAGAATAAGGCATGTCAGGCTAGGACCTGGGGTGCCATGGCTCAAATCCCCACTCGGTCAGGAAGTTCACTGGGCGGCAGTCCTTGCCTCCCCGCCTGAGCGACCTCACATGGCTGTTGTGGGGATTAGAGGAGGAGCAGGAGAAGCAGGTGCCCCTTGGGGGGAAATGTGGGGTGCAAAGGCAATAACCAAATGAATGATATGTGAAAGGAAAAGGGTAAACGGTGAGGACAGTGTGGTGTCATGCTGAACAGCCCATGCAGGCATTTAAAGGCCAAGCCGAAAGGCAGTCACTCTTTCAAATTTCAATTTCTCCGGTTTTGGCATCGCAGTTCTCCAGCCAGGCAACACATACAAAACTGACACACGACAGGTTAAACATAAAAATGCCTAACATACAAAAATGCATTGTGCTGGGGGAAACTGCTCTGCAAAAGGGGAAACTGCAATGAAAAAGGTCACCGTGGGGAGAAATTCAGACCCAAATGTCACTGGATTTTCAAAACTTGAAAATAAATAAACTGCAAATTGCTGCAGAATTGTAGAAAGCTGAACTGAAATTTCGGAAAGATGAGTAACTGAGAGAAACCAGAATGGATGGATCAGGACAGATGTCCTACCTTTTGTGCAGCCAGCTTGAGTGTCTGCACAGGCTCTGGAGATGGAAACAGCTGTAACTCTTCCACAATGAAAACCTCCCCCTGGAGGTTGACAGCTTTATGCAAATAGCCCTTATCTGCACAAAATCAAGCACACTTTTAAACCCCAATTAAAGTAAATGGGGTGGGGAGAAGAAGAGAAGGGACCACTGTTTTGAAGGAACCAAGGTCTAAATTACTCAAAAGCAGGAAAAATGTGAGGTTAAGACTCCCGCCCTCCTAAAAAGGTACTTTATTCATCTGATAAAGAAACCAAAAGACCTTGGTAAAGTCGCTGCTTGCCCCAGCCACTCTGGGTGGCTTCCAACATATATAAAAAAACCATAATAAAACATTAAACATTAAAAACTTCCCTACACAGGGCTGCCTTCAGATGTCTTCTAAAGGTATGTGTAGTTACTTATCTCCTCGGCTCAGGGGTCGCATAACCTCCATATCCTCCCACATTTCTCTGATGAAAATAGGGACAGCCCCTGCTTCCTGGTAGCCGCCCCGTCAACCTTGCGGGGGGGGGGGGGATGCCTACATCAGCCCCTCCTTCACTCCAAGAAAGAAGTTCTTTGCCCTTCTCCTTTGTTTGGAACAGATGGGAGAATGACCGCCCCATCTTGGCACCCAGCAAAAGGAAGGCATGTTTAGAGAGGGAGTGTTTGATGTGAGAGAGACTGAGTCAGCGCAAGAAGGAACTGAGCAGGAAAAGCAAAGAGTCTCTCAAGCATGGCAGGTTTTGGAGGCGTTTCCCGAGACCTTCAGCGGACTCCATGGGAGGTAGCAGAGGGCACACGGGCACCTGGTTGTGCCATGCTGGCGATTCCCAATCTAGGAAGTTGGCCTACCTGTCCCTAGGAAAAGGATGTCGTACGTTGCATTATCCATGCCACTAGTTTGGTCTACCACAAGATGTGTGTATCGCACGCCTCTTTTGACCAACACCGGCTGGCGGCCGATGGGGTTCACGGTGCCATCCATCAGGGGATGGTCCCTGGCAAACTGGAGGACTCTGTCCGGCAAGTCAAGGGAAGAGCTGTATCCCTCCTGGTGCCTGGCAGAAGTGTTGAGGCACTAGAAAAAGGAAGATGGTTACAGT
This sequence comes from Podarcis siculus, assembly GCA_034642415.1. Classification (NCBI taxonomy): domain Eukaryota; kingdom Metazoa; phylum Chordata; class Lepidosauria; order Squamata; family Lacertidae; genus Podarcis; species Podarcis siculus. The sequence goes on from JAXCMG010000120.1 coordinate 1,064,384, forward strand.
ATTCCTTTTATTCAGACGTTCACCTGTTTGATACACACAAGTGATATCCACTTGAACACTTACCACATGGGGGCATAGATGGTCAACCAGGGAAGGGAGGGGGACAACTTACAGCGCCCGGCTGAGGCGTGGGGACCTCTCCCCTGTGCACCACCCATTTTGCATATGAATTCTCAACGGCAAGGGGGCCTTTGAAGTTTCCTTTCTGGAAGAGGTCTTGAACAGCTTCTATCCTGAAGGCACAAATGGCCGAGATGTCCAATCTCCCCCTGAAACAAGATGGAAAGGAAATAAGTTCTGCGACAGAGCACGTCTTTCCAGAATGCCTTCCTGCTTCTGGAACAACCAAAGGATTTGTCTGATGAAGAAATATGCCCACAAATAAGATAAAAACTCCCTCCCACTCTTCAGAAGTGGAAGAAGCAAATCATGCAGAGATGCAAGAAACAGCCATCTCTGAAGGTGGGGGGATTTGGGCTCAGCCTATGAAGCTGCCTTATCCTTGGCTGTCCAAGGAGCCAAAGATTGTACAGCTAGCATGGTCCAAGTTCTCAGGCAGAGAAAGATCCTTCCCTTTCCTACCTTTTTTCCCCAAACAGGAGATGCCAGAGATTGAACTTTCTGTATGCAAAGTGGGTGGCTCACCACAGTGAACTACATTGCCTCCCGAATAAACAAAGAATTGGTTATTTTACCAATTTACTGTTTACAGAAACAGGCACTTCTCTCCCATTTGCTCCAGCAGAGGTTTGGCAACAATAATTCTACAGGCCGGGGGGGAAACAACAACAGCACAGCTCGGCCACACAGTCTGCACGATGCATTCACTGTTTCTCAGGTGCTAATTGCAATCTTGAGATGCCCACTTTTCCCAATCATCCTTTGGTGACAAAGCTTCTTCATAAGAAAAAGTCAGAAACAGAAAGGGTGGTGCAGTGGGGAGAAAATTATTCACAAAGGAGACTTCCTTGAGTCAAACCAGGGTACCGAAATGTGGGCCGCCCTTAAGTTGTACAGTATCTGTCAATTATTCACAAGACCTCAATAAAAGCTTGTGTTGCTGCCATGTTAGGGGGCCTTTAGTGAGGCTTTTTCTGCCATTCCTGTGGGATGGCTGATGTAGTTCTGTCATCATTGCCATGTGCTCTTATCTGGGCTGTTGGGAGTTGAGGGGAAAACAGGCAAAGAAGGCTGGTGTAGCTGCACCGCTATGGTGGTTGCGGTTTCTGCTTTATGTTCACATGTTCCCCACCCTTTTTTGAAGGAAAAACTGGAGGTTGGCTTTTGCTGCCCAACTCCCCAATGGGCTCTGAGTCCCCTAAGTCCATGAGAAGAATGGATGGAGGTATGATCCAGAGAAAGCAAGGCAGATCTTTATTTTTCTGTTGCAACAGAGTACTCCGCCCTCCTTGCAAGGTTGTGAGAAACCAAGAACAAAATGTGCAGAAACTTTTAAATACTTTAGACATTGCCCAACCCCTTAGCCAAAGACTTAACTAAAAGCATCATACATACATCACAGAAAGAGGGGTTCCAGCACAAAAATTTGAGTATGCAGTCATCTCTCCTGTCTGCCAGGATACCTGATAATGTTTTACTGACTGCATTACCTGGGCAGCCTGGCCATTTTTTTGAGATGTTAAATACTTTAGTTCTTCAATATGGGTCAGAGGCCCACAAATATGCCCTTAAAACAGATTTTGTAGGATTTGTAAGTGAAAAGAACTACTGGGAAAGGTTTCTCCAATATATTTCCTTCTGTAGAGGAAATATTTTGGGTTATTAAGAATCAAGATGGCATCAGGATTGCCCCCCAGAACTATTTCAGACATGTGATTTATTTACTGGTGTATGTGTGCTTACCTTGTGCATTTATGAACGTTTATTCTATCTGAGACCTTAGAATTCTTATAACACAGTCCTTCTTCACACAGCACACATTTAAACTATGAAACTCCCTGCCACAGGAGGCAGTGACAGCTGCCAACTTTGATGGCTTTAAAAGAAACTCAGGGAGGAGAAGGCTATTGATTGGTTCTGGCCCTGATGGCCAGGCTCTGCCTCCAAATCCCAGGTGCGGGAAACGACAGGAGGGGAGGGGGCTCTTGTGCTCAGGCCCTGCTTGAGGGCTTCCCTTTGGGGCAACTGTTTGGCCACGGTGAGGACCGGAGGCTGGCCTAGCAGCGTTCTTCTTGTGTTCTTACGGCTGTGAGAAAATCTTACCACTGCTGGGTGAAAATCCCATAAAAGATGCTTTCCCGCCAGTTGGTTGTTCTGATCATGAAGACGGCGTGGAGGACATTGAACTGAAAATCTGATTCAGGAGCTGAGCAGACAAGGGTGGCCTTTAGAAAGGAGGTCCACTTTTTCTTCAGGGTGCGCCTCCCACCGAGATCACCCTGTGGAAAATAACCCAACAAGATAGCAGCGAGCAACTCTTCCCCCTCCCCTGAATCAGGGCCTCATTCCCTGGGCAGGGCTGGGGGAGCTTCATGCCAATAGTGGGCAGGGTCAGAGCTAAGTGGATGGGGCCAGTCCTTTTCTTCCTGGCACCCCCTTTTCTCTTTCTCCCACCCCTTCCACACAGAACTGAAGGTGCCATGTTGTAGCCTAGGGATGGAGGACCTTTCCCGCACTGGTAAGACAATCAAGGGGTCCAGGTACGCACTGTGCAGATCTGGGCTACTCGCGAGACCAGAAGTTTGTCGTAGAAGTCAAACTCAACCGCCGCTTCTGTGAAGAAGACATAAACTCTGTCCGAGTCGGAGCCTGCCCCATTCTCCTGCACGAGATCCATGTGAACGAAGGTGGGCTCTGAAGAAGACAATGACACAGGGTTATTGGTCAATGTCAGGGGCAGAGATCCTAACCAGCTGAAGCACCGTACTCTCGCCACTCAGACTTCCAAACTTCATGATGCTTTTAGGAGGGAATCCACCCCCTCTGATACCAAAATGGGGAGGGGGGAAGAGTTCTGCAGCACCCAACAAAAACGATTTTATAGCATCAATATATCGTCCAAAACCAGTTTGGAGTCCATATTGTGATATCGGTTTCATAATTTTTGACCTGGCAATATATATATATATTGTGTGTGTGCGTGTGCGTGTGTGCATGCACGTGCGAAAAATCACAATGTGGGAAAAACCGTGAAGCCAGCCAATGCCTCTACATAACTCCATTCTTATTTCAGGCATAGTGATATATCAGCATATCGTGATGTTTAGCTGCTGATACATCACAAAGCTGAAAACCAGCTCCATCCCTATTTCAGACATTGTTTAGCTGGTGATACACTGCGATGTTGAAAACCAGGTATCACCCAGCCCTAATCAGTAGTGGTAGCCACCAACCTTTCAAAAGAGGATGAGGAAGCGAAGTCTATCCATGGCTACCAGTCATGATGGCTCTGCCCTTCCGCCACTGTCAGAGGCAGGCAAGGGAAACCTCAGAAGGGGAGAGTTGCTCTTGTGTGTCCGTCTTGCTTGTGGGCTTCCCGTTGGCGCACCTGGCACCCATGGGGATGGGTAGGGTGGAAGGCAGGGAGCCCAACAATAGACTGGTAAGACTCCCTGGAAAAGACCCTGATGTTGGGAAAGATGGAGGGCACAAGGAGAAGGGGACGACAGAGGACGAGATGGTGGGACAGTGTTCACGAAGCTACTAGCATAAGTTTGACCAAACTGCGGGAGGCAGTGGAAGACAGGAGTGCCTGGCGTGCTCTGGTCCACGGGGTAATGAAGAGTCGGACATTACTAAATGGCTGAACAAAAAAAACACACCAAGAAACAAGGCAGGCAGGTGGGGGACAAGTGAGGGCAGACTGAGGTTGGTGGGGCAGCACCCTTTTCCTAAATGGATCATGTTAACCTAATAAGAGTCTGTTGGATCAGGTCAGGCTCTTCTTACATTCCCAATATCTTACGGAATGGAACACACTTCATCAGGCCCTTGAAAGATCCCTCCTCTAGACGTTCCGACACTCAGTGCAAGACTCCCAGGGCAGTGTACAGAAATGCAATAAAGCGCAATAAAATAACAATAAAATAGCACGCAGCAGTCATCAAGAAGAAAAAGGGGAAACATAATCGTCCAATGATTTTCAAGAGGCCCTGAAACTGAATAAAAGCAGGGAGATGAATTCCCTTATTTTAAATTTTTAAGTGTTTTGTGCATCCTTGCTTGGGTCTCTCTCCCCAAGCCCCTTCTGTGTTGAAACTTGCAAAACAGCAAAAAATCAGCATAGATTAACATCAGGCATCCAGCGGTACAAAGAAACCTAGATTACTCCTTCATAGAAAGGACAGTTTGTTATCACTCAGGCTAAATGAGAACATTCTTGCCCTCATTTAAATAAAGGGGCCGTTTATAGAAATTAATTAAATTGCCTTGCATCTCCTTTCTGTTGCGACAAGGCAGAGTGAATAAAGCCTTTCTGATGGCAAGGAAAATGGGTGAAAATAGGCCTGTCAACATATTAAAGAACTTTATTTATGGATTAATTATCTGATTTGGAAGCGCTTAATCACGGGGAGCACGTTTACAAATTGCAAAAACATTGGTGACGGAGCCCCCTTGGGAGGAACTTGATTGCAAGCTAAAAATTTAATAACAAAATTTAATAAGCTGAAAGATGGCGCTTATTGTTGAGACATGAAAGGTCATCCATATTGTAGCTTGCTTATTTGCAGCAGGGAAGCCTGCAAAGCTAATCGGCTGAGAGGCTGTGATAGCATCCATAGGTGGTTCCATGGAAGGCAAAGCCATTTGCGGTATTTATTTATTTAGTTATTAAATTTGTATATTTCATCCTTTTTAAAAGTTCCCAGGGTGCTTCACAACATAAAATGCAAAATGAGAACACAAAATACACAATAAAACTAAAACAAACTCATAATTCCCCCTCCCACAAACACATTGAAAAGACCATAGAACGTTAATCAGCCAAAGACCTGGTTATAGAGAAATGTTAAAGATATGTAATGAAGGCACAAAGTGAGTCTCCCTGGGGAGAGCACTCCACAGATGGGGAGCCACTGCCGAAAAGGCCTGTTCTCATGTGGCTCCCTCTGGATCTCTCATGGAGGAGGAACATGAAGAAGGGCCTCAGAGGTTGAACACAGGATCAGGGTCAGTTCATATGGGGAGAGGTGGTCCTTAAGCATTGCAGGGGGTTGGACTAGATGGCCCTCAGGGTCCCAACTCCAGGATTCCATGATTCTACGAAGAGAAGACGGAGAATGAGGCCGAAGGGAAAGGAAATTAGGAAGGAATCAGGGTCAAGATAATACGGAGAGCCTTAGCTTTTATAGAAATGCTCATGCATTTACAAGTGCCTGTCCTTGCCCAACTGCTTTGTGAGAGGTGCAGCTGAGAAGAAGCTGGCTAGGTGGGTGGGGAGGCGATGGCTGTGGCTTAGGCCACACGCAAAGGAGCCAGCCCAAATTGACTTCCATTTGCTCTAGTGTGCCTTGGTGACCTCATTAGCCATTGCACCAATTGCTGCTGTCACCTCAGCCCTATCTGCAGGGTTAACAGCGTATGCACCACATGCACAGTAAGGGGGCATAAGCAAATTGTCAGCCGACTGTGGAGGACACAGTGACAACACAATTTTACTCACCCCCAACCCAAATCTTTCCTGAACCAAACCTGTGCACCAGTTCCCTGGATCTCTTTCAATCTAAGGACTGGGATACTGTATTTTAAAACATGGACTTGTGCTACTTTTAACATCCCCTCCAGCACTAGCCTGGTTTGATGGTTTGTTTTGTTTTTTTAAAGATCTCCCTTTAACAAAATCTGTTTGGTGTTTTAATGAAAACCTGCTTTTTAAGCTACCATGTAAAGAAAAGCTGTGCATGTAGCGTTTGGCTGCTGCGCCGCTTTCTCACCAGATGACGCCGAGGCAGGGTGTGTGTTTTCCAACAATGGCAGATTTAATTGCATGTGCAAAGGTACATGACAAGAGGCAGAGGCAGGCAGATGCCGTCACGAGATCGAAATAAGCACTGCACCTCCAAGTTCCATTAATTGGCGATATCTGCCTGGCGGAGGGGTTAAAGTGACATACCTTTTTTAAAAAAGAGATTTACCGTTAAGCCATGACGCTTTAAATTCTGTCCTTAAAGGATTCCTCAAACTCCGTAGTATAATTGGCTCCGAACCCAAGAAGTTGTTTGAAGTGGCGGAATAAAGTGCACCGTCTGGGCAGGAGAATAAAGAGACAGGCTTCTTAAAAATCTCTGGCACTAATTACAGAGAAGAGGCAAGTATTTTGTGTGTGCATGACAGGCTGATGGCTATATTCAGAAGCAGGGCAAGCGAGTACATGGGCGTAGCCTGGGGGCAGCTGCCCCCCCATCAAGTAAATAAATAAAAATACTTAACTAAAAGTATAAATAACCAGAATATTTGAAATAATAATTTAATAATAATTTTATTATTTATACCCTGCCCATCTGGCTGGGTTTCCAGCCAAATGTTTTGACAGATTTTTCTGAGTGCTTGGGGTCAAAAGAAGACATTTCTTTCCAAAACTGCTAGACAGAGCCAGACAGAGGATGATGGCAGGTGGGTGTCCTGGCCCCCGTCTAACATAAATCCTGGCTACAATCATGACCCAGAATCATTCAAAATCTTAAGCACCCAAGAAGGAAGGATTAAAGGTGGGTGGAGCTGGAAAAATGCTGTTCGCATCTCAGAACCGTATCCAGTGTTAGCCCTACTCAGGGCAGATCCATTGAAATGGATGGACATGCCTAACTTTGGGGAAAGTCCATAGTGGGGTGGGGGGGCTGCCTTTATGCAAGCAGACAGACTGGGCTGTGTGTAACAAAATAAAAATAAATTGGCTTTCTGATTGCCCTGTTCAAGCCAGTCTTTTGTTCAAGGCCTTAAAGGACACACCAGATCCAAAATATCCCCAGACACCTAATTGGAACAATTAGCACTCAGCAGCCATGACTAAGTGGGAAAGATCTCAGCTCCCTCCTGATGGTGTTGTGACAATGAGAAAACTCACCAACCACCAGAGACGTGTATCGTGTCCTCGGCTCAAAGGGGCATCTTCCCCGGCTTTCTACCACCTTGGACAGCAGCTTTAGCTTCCTATTGTCCATGACCTATTTGCAAACCAAGCAAAACCAAATGAGTGGAGCTTTTCTGTTTAGAGACAGCAGCCAAGGTGAGGCCCACATTCCCTCAGGGGGCCACATGGCAGGGATGGAAGGGGCAAGAGGTGAGAAGGGGATGGGCCAATAGATGCTGGCCTCTCTGTTCAACCATCAGGACTCTCCTAGGTTGCCCCAGCCACTCAGGGCAGCTACCAGCAAAATATAAAAACACAATAAAACATCAAGCACTTCTGCCACTGAAAGCTTTGCTCAAAGAACAGGGTTTTAGCTGCCAGAGCTGCCTGCACACTTTTTTAGAGTTAAAACCTAAGAGAAGTTACTCTGAAGTAGACATATATGCTTTAAAGCAACATAAACAAATAAATAATGCTTTTAAGGGGAACAGAACTCACAGATCATGGAACATAGAATCATAGAATTGTAGAGTTGGAAGGGACCCCAAGGATCATCTAGTCCAAAGCCCTGCAAAGCAGGAACCGAAGACCTCTTGGACCATAAGGGGATTGAACCCATGACCTTGGTATCACTAGCACCATGAGCTAACCAACGGAGCTAACACAAGACACTGCTTTTTACTGAGGCAAGTGGTCCAACTGGCCTAGTATCGCCCGCACAGACTGGTAGCAGCTATCCAGGGTTTCAGACAGGAAACTCTCCCAGCCCCAGCTGCAGGTGCCACTGGCGACTTGAACCTGGGGACCTTCAAGGCAGTTGCTCCCCCTCTGCGCTATGGCCCTCCCCCAACTACACATTATGAGAAAGGGGAGGTGTCAGGGTGCTGTCGACAGCTCCTGGCTGATTGCCCAGGAAAGGAGAAAGGCAGAGAAAACACAGGCTTTTCAGTTCTTTTTACTATTATTCCAGATGCCAAGGCAAGGCAACCAAGCACCTTTCAGTATCTAATGTGGCTCTGAGTGAAGCTCCACACACAACACACCCCTTCTTCGTACTTCCCTGTTCATCAGACTCCTCCCCGCTCATACAGTTGCTGTTCAGGGCCACCTGCCTTCAGTCCCTCTGCTCTGCTATTCTCAGTGAACGCCTGGTTTGTGGGGAGGGAATGGGTTCTGGGAGTCTCCCCAGTGACAGCGTGTCAGTCAGCTGCTGCTCGGGCTCTGCCTGCTCAGTGCTACCTAGATTCTCATCTCCCGTTATTTCCCAACTTCTTCCCTCTTGTTCTTCCTCTGGGGTGTGCCCTGTGTCGAACCAGTCCTGTAGATCTATACTATCTGCGCCTTCCTCCTCTCTGGAAGGCTCCTGGGGAGGTGGTCTCCATCACTCCTCTGCATCTGCCCAGTCCCTGACAGTAGGGCACGATACTTATAGGTGTTCCACGAAGCGTATTTTGCAAACTTACCACGTAACGACAAGCAGGATTAAACGCATTGGTTCCGCAAACATATAAGCTGGTGGCATTTATCTTATGCAGAATGAGGATGTAATTCTGGCAATCTGCCTTTTTTTAAAAAAAAACAAAACACAAAATGAAACAGTGGGGGGAAGGGGGAAACAGATCAAAAGCACACGTAGCTCAGAAAGCTATTCTGCTACTGGAGTTAAGCAGCCAAGTCTAGACTCAAAAGTCACCTGACATACAATACTGGAGATAGCAGGGATTTGTTCATTCATTCAAAGACTCAGCAACTCGCTGAGATGCCTTGGACAGCCGCTGCCCGTCAGGGTAGATGATGATGGTGATGATGATAATGATAATAATAATGATAATAATAATGATAATAATAATAATAATAATAATAATAATAATAATAATAATAATAATTCATTACTTGTACCCTGGCCATCTGACTGGACAGCTTCCAACAGAATCAAAACACAGCAAAATATCAAACATTAAAAACTTACTGATATCCCTTCAGATATCTTGGGAAAGTCTTATGGTTGTTTATTTCCTTGACATGTGATGGGAGAGTGTCCCATCTTGCCACCCTCTACCCGGCTCTCTGTAACCTCACTTTTTGAAGTGAGGGAACTACCAGAAGGCCCTTGCTCCTTCAGGTCTATGGACCGAGGCCATTTAGGGCTTTATAGGTCAGCACCAACATTTTGGATTTTGCTAGGAAATGTACTGGGAGCCAGTACATTAGAACTGGTGTTATGTGGCCGCTCCCAGTCACCAGTCTGGGTTAGATGGACCAATGGTTTGACTTAGTGTGTAAGGCAGCTTCCTAAACCTGGTGAGGGTCTTAAGAGTTTTGCAGCCAGAGGTCCCAAATCTGCCTCCGGAGAGTTACCATCTCCAGGGAGGGCAGTTGGAGTCCGTGGATTGCACCCTGTTCCTGGACAGAGACCCACATTGCTAAAGTGACCCAGAAGCACCACGGCCAAGACCTACTTTACTCTTTCCTCGTCGAAGGCACTCAAGCTTCCTGTTCTCTGGGGCAAACCAGGCCTCCTGGGAACCCAAAAGCAAATGAAACATTCAGATGAGTGAACGGAGACTGCAGACCAATTCCATTTTCTACTTTATAGTCACCACTGCTTTTAGCTGAACACTTCCTGGGCTGGAAGTGGAAGTACTAGGCTTACTTTTGGGGGCAAAGTTGTTGAGCTTTTTTCTCAGTTTTGCCCAGAGCTGTTAAGCTTTCTTTGTTACGTTTTTAGGGCATATTCGCCCATCCGTAGATGCTCTTCCAGCGGCTTGCCTTGCAAGGGAGCTCACTTGCAGAAGGCAGAAGGCAGAAGGCAGAAGGCAGAAGGTTCCCGTCATCCCCAGGTAAAAGGATAATAGGAAAGACCTTCTCTCAGTCTGGAGAGCCACTGCCAGTCAGAGTAGACAATACTGCACTAAATGGACAAGTCATCTCACCCGGGGCAAGCCAGGTTCCTATTTTACACCTCCCAGCCCTGACATAAAAAGCTTTTAAGTTAGGCTTTTTTAAAAAAAAAGTAAAAGAAAACAAGGGACTAGAAATAATCTGACAATTTGGTTTCTTTGCAAAAAGTCTCCTGAAAGACACACAAGTGTGAATATTTTAAACAATAAAATAATAATAAATTAATATTACATACCCTTGTTATTTCTTTAGAGATATCACTCAAGTCCAAAGCAAGGATATAGCCTTTGGCTCCCACATACAAAGTGTTGGTTTCTTCACTCAGGAAGAGGGTGGAAAAATGGGACAGTCCTCGTTTCCAAAAAACGTTAAAATTCTCAGCTATAATAATAAGAACAACACTGCCTTTATTGCCAATGTACAACCTGTGTACAATGAAATATAAATGGAATATAAATGGAAGAGAGAAGGCAAGGCCTAAACATGACTTGAAAACGACTATTTGGGTATCTGCATTCCACTTTCGCAGCAACGTTGAGCTCAAAATGGCTTACAGTAATAGCATTAAAAATTTGCGAACATTACTGTCACTATAATCATAATGATCTGATGTAGAATTATATAATTATATATCATATAATAATTCTATCTGCTGCAAAACAGAGAGATTTACTTATATAGTTTCTCTTGCATTGCTTTCTTTTGGTGGGTCTACTCTGTGTAGAACAAAGATCCAACCCTTTGCTTTTCCGTTTTGTTCCCTGCCAGGGGCATTTTAAAGTGGTAAATTGGTCTACAGGTGATGGGTTGAATCCAGACTAAGTGAGCTGACCCAAGTTTCTCATGGAAATGCATGGGACTCAGGTTCTGCCTAAATGCCTAAATGTTCACATTGATTTTGGTGGGGCCCTTTGTCAGCTGGTGCCCTCCAATTGATGGGAGTTTTAGTCCAAAACCTCTGGAGGGCACCAGGTTGACAAAGGCTGACAGAGTCCGACAGACTGCCTCAGCACCCTTTTCATTAACAATTGTCGTGGGACACCCACAGTGGTACACCACCGTTTTTCTTGGTACACAGTCCAGAAGACCCTGTGTGTTGTTGAGTGACCGGATCGTTCCCCAGAGGGCAAGAAGGTGAAAGAAGGCTGTGATGATGCCCGACATTTCGTTGCAGAGCCCTGCAATCTCTCTCGCGTTGGCTCAGTGGCCTTTAACAACCTGAGGTGCAAAAGACAGTTTCAAAGGTTTCATACGGTAATGTTTGCAGTCTCTACGGTGGACTTTACAATAAACCCTAGACAATTTTTTTCTTTCTTATAATAATAATACATTTTTATTTATACCCCGCCCTCCCCCACCAGAGCCGGGCTCAGGGTGGCTAACACCAATAAAATTTCAATAAAACATAATGGGGGGGGGGCAAACAAACAAACAACCAGTTTATTAAAATACGGGTTAAAATACAATTTAAAATGCAGCCTCATTTTAAAAGTAGCCCATAGATCAGAACCGTAAGGGGAGGGAAACATAAGGGTCAGACTGAGTCCAAACCAAAGGCCAAGCGGAACAGCTCTGTCTTGCAGGGCCTGCGGAAAGATGTCAAGTCCCGAAGAGCCCTAGTTGAGACCAATCTAGCCACCTTGCAACTTGGGACCTCCAGAGTGTTGTCATTTATGGACCTTAAGGTCCTCCACGGGGCATACCAAGAGAGGCTGTCCCGTAGGTATGCGGGTCCTAGGCCACACAGGGCTTTAAAGGTCAAAACCAGCACCTTAAACGTGACGCTGTACTCCACCAGGAGCCAGTGCAGTCAGTGCAGCCAGTGCATTTGTATGTAAGCAGTGCATGGTTCTGTCCTGCCCCCCGTTTTATCCTCACAAGAACCCGGTGAGGCAGATTCAGCTGAGAAACAGTGACTGGCTCAAGGGCAGCTAGGGAGCTTCAGGGCTGAGTGTGGATCCAAAGCCAGGTCTCCCAGGTCCTAGCCAACCTATTACTACCTTTAGAACAGAGCCCTTACACACACACAAATACCAATCACCATTTTTGCTTCTTAAATTGTGGCGTCCAGAACTGGACACAGGACTCCAGGTGTGATCTGACCTGCAGAACAGAGCAGGATTATGACTTCCCTTCATCAGGACACAAGACTTCTGGTGCTGCAGCCTAGAATAGCATTCACTTTTTCTCCTGCTGCATCACACTGTTGATTCATGTTCAGCTTGTGGTCTACTAAGACCCCTAAATCCTTTTCACATCTACTACTGGCAAGCCAGGTGTCCCAGGGCTTATATTTGTGCAGCTGGTTGGATACCATTTTCCAGAGGTGGTATCCAACAAATTCCAATAATAGTAGTAGTAGTAATAATAATAAAAATAGTAATAATAATATTATACCCCGCCCACTCTGGGCGGCTTATACTCAGAACAGACCCATAACATGGTTACAAGTGCCACATAAAACTCCTGCCACAGCTGTAGGAAGGCAACAATTTTAGCGTGGTGACACCTGCACTTTGGAACTCCCTGCCTGTTGACTTCAAGCAGGCAACTCCACTGCACTCTTTTTGTTTACAATAGCCCTGTAAGATAAGCTGACAAGATAATGTAAAATACCGTATGTAATGTCAGGTAATGTAAGAGAATGCTGACAAAGTGTGTTTTAATCTCTTGCTGCTAGTGTTAATTACCTTTTGAAAGGTTTTAATTAGTTGTTTGGAACTGTGCTTTATTGATCATTTCAATATTTTTTTGCAAACCACTTAGAGCTTATTCTTATTATTCTTTGTAAGTTTTGCAATACAAAATAAAGGACTGGGCCTAAGTTGTTGAATTTCATCTGAAGAGGTCTGACATGAGAGACAATCCTTGAATCCTACTGTTGCCACAATAGGCGCTGTGGTCTAAAGCACAGAGTCAACGGGACTTCCGGGTTGGCGCGATCTGGAAATGGCGGATTCCCTCCGAGCTCCGGAGGGAATCGGCTCCACTGAGGACGGGTCTTGCCGCGCCGGCGACGCGGGGACCCTCAGAAACCGCAGGCGCTGAAGCCTGCGGACGGGAGGACTCGGTGGGCACCTTAAGCGCCCCCCCGACCCACGAAAAGGGTACGGAGGGCGGCGTGGTGCTGAGAGTCGATCGACACCTCGGTGGAGCGAAGCCGCGAGCCATGACCAGAGAGCGCTGACTTTCTCCCTGGAAATTTGGACTGAAAGAATTAACCCGTGAGTAAACGGAATTTGGTTTTAAGAAAATTTTCCTTTGAATTTGAGACGACCGGAGGGTGTGCTAAAAGGGAGTCCGCACCCCCCCTAATTACAGACAATTTTCAAGCAAGGTCCAGAGAACTAAGGCGGAAAAGATACCTCTATATATTACAAAAGAAACTATCTTCCACGATTTAACAAAAGAAGTGCTGTGCTGGAGAGTGAGGAGGAATTTTTTGTGAAATCTCCCCCCCCCCCCCCGGGACCAGGGAGAGTCCCGTGTTTGAGTCTGGGGAAGAAGAATAAGAAGTTTGACAGCTGTCAAAAGAGCTGTCAAATGGACAGATTGGAAAATTGTTAAATGATATCTCTCTGAACTAAAAGTTAAATTGAAACAAAGTGGTTGGAGACTTGATAGAAAGAAACAAGAAAAGTTTGGACTGTTGGAAAAAGCTTACAAAGTAACCAGAATTCCTCTAGGGGGATTCCAAAGCTACTACAATGGCGGCAGAAGGAAAATTACAGGCAGAGATAAACAGGATGTTCTTTCTTGTGGGAATTCTGCAAGAGCAGAGTCTGAGTATGAGCAAACAATTAATGACCTTGACTTCAGGAACAAACAACTCTGCTGAATGCATGAAGGATCTGACAGGAAAGGAATCTGCAGCCGAAACAGAAACGACAGCCGCAACAGAAACGACATTTCAAGAATCGGAGCAAAGAGAGCAAGGAGAATCGGAAAATACCAATAAAAAGCCTGGAATGGTGGAATGCAAGGGAAAAGATGCTTGGACTATTTGGATTACAATTTTGCAAAAGATGTTAAGGATGAAGGAGGGGGCCCCTGAAGTATCTGGAATACAGGAACTTAAAGGACACAAGAAATATGATTGGGGCTCCCCTATTGAATTTGAAAGACTGGTTGACTTTTGGCAGCAGTGGTTACCAAGTATCCTGAGGGGAAGAAAAACTGGAGTGATGGAAAATGGATTGCTTCGAGATTTGATGACTGATAAAAGAGACTTCCAACAAAACCGACGGAGAGGAACTGAAAGTGACTTAAAGGCCTCGGACGTAAGGAATCCGGGCTGAAAACTACGGTTGACTTTTATGGGAAAAGGGACCAGATCCTGGGAAGGGGGGAGGGGGACGCAGAAGGGTAAGAATGATGAGGAATTTTGGGTTGGGTGAAAAGGGCCTACATTTAAAAACGGGAAATCTGTGGAAGGGAACATAGGCCGACCTTAGGAAAGAATCCATATGTTTATAAGAGTTGGGGATAAGAGAAATGGGGCTAATCAGGAAAAGATATAATAAAAATATTAACTATAGGTTAAGAAGAAGAAACTAAAACTTGCTGAGCTAAATTATGGAAATAGGGATGTATGAAGAGGGGGTGGGGGGGAGTCCGGGGAATAAGGTCAAGAAAATTAGGCTTTGAGATTTTTGTGTGTTTGTATTTAAAAAATGTGAAAACCCAATAAAAATTATTTAAAAAAAACACAAATAAAGCACAGAGTCAACGGCTCGCCGATCAGAAGGTCGGCGGTTCGAATCCCCGCGACGGGGTGAGCTCCCGTTGCTCGGTCCCTGCTCCTGCCAACCTAGCAGTTCGAAAGCAGGCCAGTGCAAGTAACCCTAGCCTCCCCCCCAAAAAAAATCACTTTGAGGTTTTGTTTCTTTGTCCTGTGATGACCCCTATATATATATATATATGTACGTGTGTGTACACACGCACACACACACACACACACACACACAGATCCTCAGGACATCTCCCCTCCCCCCACCAAATATCCCCATATTAACTCTCCAAGGGCGTCTCCCCACAAAAAACAACGCCCTTCCCAGGACAAAAGACACCCCAACCCCAAAATATTCCTCTCGGGAAACCCCCTCCCTGGTCTTCAGCTGCAGCCTCCCCCGCCCCCCATAATTCTCCTCAGGGCAGCCCCTCCCCTCCAATGTTACCAGCTCCCCCCCCCCCACGCCTACGCCCCAAATTCTTCTCAGGGTCCCCTTATTTCACGCATTGCCGGGGGGGCTGGACTAGAGGGCCTCTGGGGTCCCTTCCAGCTCCCCCCATTACAGCCCCCTCCCCAATTTCGCCCTTATCAACCCCACCTTTTTATTCACCT
>JAXCMG010000120.1:1088129-1114038 GCA_034642415.1 Podarcis siculus
CTTTAAAGAGCGCACGGCTTTTGCCTGCTTTTGCGGGAGGTGGGGGAATTCCCCCATCTCCCGCAAAAGCGCGCAGGAGGGAGAAGGGACTGACTCAGCCAGTCAGTCCCTTCTCCCTCCTTGGGGAAAAGCCCCCAAGAGCCGCTCGCTGTTTAAAGGGTGCGCGGCTCCTGCGGGCTTTTCTGCGAGGTGGGGGAATTCCCCCACCTCCTAGAAAAGCCAGCAGAAGCCACGGAGCCTCTTTAAAGAGCGTGCGGCTTTTGCCTGCTTTTGCGGGAGGTGGGGGAATTCCCCCATCTCCCGCAAAAGCCCACAGGAGGGTTGGAGAGTAGCGGGAAGGCGTCGCGCGCCTTCCTGCTGCCCCCCATCCTCTGGGGCTGGCGATGGGGGAAGCGCTGCTTTTCCCCCCGCCAGCCTCAAAGAGCAGACTCTCCTGGCTTCAGCGGAAGGGAGCGCAGGCTTCGGAGGCTTTGCCTTGCTATCGCTGAAGCCAGGGAGCCTGCATTCGCTCCATAGGACGCACACACATTTCCCCTTAGTTTTTAAGACGGAAAAACTGCGTCCTATGGTGCGAAAAATACGGTAATTTCGTCTTGCGAGGCACCACTGTATCCGGAGAGGCGGCCTTCAGGCGAGTTTTAATTTTAATTTTCCTTCTCCCACTTAATGCCCCACGCTCGCCCGAGCAGCTTGCAGTCCTCGGTAACCACGGCGACCCGAGGGAGGGGAGGGAACAGGGAAGTCGAGGGCGGCGGCGAGCCGCGATGACGTCAGTGGGCCGCGCCGCCTCGCCCTGGCACGGTGTGAGAGCCCCGGCTAGTGGCGCGAGCTTCAGAATAAGTGGGATCCGCATGCGCGAGACCGAGATCGCGGGTAAGGAGCTCAGCCCTGGGCAGGAGGAAGCGGGGCCGCGCGTGCGGGCCACATCCCCACAGAGAGCGAGCCTCCCCCGGCCCACCACTCCGGGCAGGTCCACTCGCATGAGGGGGCGGCGATGGCGACGGCCGGCAGCTTGCCTGCAATGCCATCCCTCGAGCAGGCGAGGAGCCCGGAGGCTACCAGATGCGAGTCCTCTTTCCCACCCTGCTCGGGAGTCCAGAGCACTTGGTCACATTCAGGATCTAGAGTGGGGAAGCGGGGCTTGTGTCTGGGCTGGACACATTGGGCTGCCTGTGCCGCTCGACCTGCGGGGAGAAATCAGGGTGGGAGTCACGACCGTGAGGCAGGGCTGCCAAGTGTGGCAGAAGAGGACACGGCCGTCGCACCTGTCCTTAGGTAGGAGCTTCTTCCGTGTCGACCTGCTGCCCTAAAGTCTTGGCTTTTTTCTTGGCTTTTTGGTGGTTGGCACAGAAGGAAGGCAAGGGGGAGGGGAAAAAATTGAAACTTACACTTTCGTGCGTCCCTCCCGGCGTGACGCTGCGCGCTGACGTCACGGGGCTGTAATGGTGGTGTGCCTCGATATTTTTTTCATGAAACAAGTGTGCCTTTGCCCAAAAAAGGTTGGGAAACACTGCTCTAGTTATCTCCCGCTTGGACTACTGCAATGCACTCTCCATGGGGCTACCTTTGAAGGTGACCCGGAAACTGCAATTAATCCAGAATGCGGCAGCCAGATTGGGGACTGGGAGTGGCCGCCGAGATCATATTACACCAGTCTTGAAAGACCTACATTGGCTCCCAGTACGTTTCCAAGCACAATTCAAAGTGTTGGTGTTGACCCTGAAAGCCCTAAATGGCCTCGGCCCAGTATACCTGAAGGAGCGTTTCCACCCCCATCATTCTGCCCGGACACTCTGAGGGCCTTCTGGCGGTTCCCTCACTGCGAGAAGTGAAGTTACAGGGAACCAGGCAGAGGGCCTTCTCAGTAGTGGCCCTCCCATCAGATGGTAAAGAAATAAACAACTAACTAACGTTCAGAAGACATATGAAGTCAGCCCTGTTTAGGGAAGTTCTTAATGACTGATGTTTTACTGTATTTTTAATCTTTTGTTGGAAGCCGCCCAGAGTGGCTGGGGAAACCCAGCCAGATGGGCAGGGTATAAATTATTATTATTATTATTATTATTATTATTATTATTATTATTATTATTATACCTGACTCCTGTCCTTGCTCATGGCTGGGGTTTCTGTGTTTCCTCCTCTTCCTCCCCTCCTGACTTCCAGCATCTGGTATTTCCCAGCTCTCCTCCTCCCCTGGGGCGCGTCCTGTTTCCCACCACCATGAACCTGGGTCCAAACTGTACTCTCCTGCCATTTCCCTGGAAGCCACTCCTAACACCTATGTATGTACGGCAGCCAGAAGTAACAGCCAGGAACTGAAACGAGGCTAATAATCAGGTTCATGTTTATTGAAGGCTTTTTTGTTAAAAAAAATATTAAAGCAAAAGGATTACATGCCGTTAAACATTTAAAAAAGAAACGATGAATCGGCTAACAAACTTCTCGTTCCACTACGGGTCAATACTGTTCAGATGGCACAGGAAAGGGAGAAGGGGGAGAATCCTGATCAAGAGCCACTGAAAAAACACCACCATCCCCAAACGGAGGGTTGGGGGAGAGACACAGGATAAAGAATACACGTGCCCTAGCAACTGCAGCAGGAAAGTGTTCGTGGGTGCTTGAGGTCTTCGTGAGAGAGCCTGGAAAACTAGAATAAGAAAAAAAACTAGTGAACCAAATTGGCTACCAAGTGGCCATTTTTGCTCTGCGTTTGAAAATATTTCTAAAGACCCATTAAAGATGTTCCCCAGAAGTTGCCCAGTGAAAAGCAGATTGTTAGAAGATATCACACACAGGAAAGGAGTGGGCAAAAGCAACAATGGGAATTTAAATAACACCAGTGTTGCTCAGTTCAATGCTGTCCTGAAACAAATCTTAGCATAAAGGAAGACTGGCTGTAATCATGATTATCTTGAAGGGTTGGAGAAGAGTAAAAGTCCTCTTTGGCCCCATCCCAAGAAAAACAGTGTTCCATCTTTAAATAAAATTTTAAAAAATCAAAGTTTGCTAGGTACTCCTGCAGCTGTGGAGAGTGTCCAGAATCAGCAGGACCACCCCAACGAAATTGGGTTTAAGCACACAGCCATTTATTCCCCCAGCCTGGATATGAACATTCGTAAGTTGACACCCCAAGAAGTGGGTTCAAGCCACAAAGGCAACAGAATCAGCTGGAAGAGAGGAATGCAGCCCTCCCACAAAATGCAAGAGAAAACGTTTGGGTTATGCAGTCATCTCACTATCTGCAAGCTCCTGAAGTCAGGAGGAGAAAAGGTTCTAGCAACTCGAAAGAAGACACGAGAGTTGGCTGTAAATATGAGGTGGGGTGAAAACAAAACTGTGGCTGAACACAGAAGCTTCAAAGAAAAGGGGCTATTCAAACAGCAACAACTCATTTATGGGCCAGGGGAATCAGCAATCTGACTCACAGGGGGCCAAAAGGCCAGGTTGGGCTGAGAGCCAATTTAAATATATATGTGTGTGTGTGTGTGTGTGTGTGTGTGTGTGTGTGTGTGTGTGTAATGCTCAATTAGGAAAGAGAAACCAAAACACCCCTAGAAATTAAGTAAGAGAGTGGTTTTAACAGGAGGGTGGCCAGACCCCTGGGGCAGCTTCAGCTTGACAGAACTGGATCCTGCAGGCCGAAGGAAGGGGGTCTTGTGGGGTTCTTCAGCATCTTGTTATCAGCAGCAAACTTCTTGCCTCAAACAACGGCGGGAGCCCCACCGATTCCCATGAACGACTCTTGCATTTCTCAGAAAGGCAGAGGAAGAAGTTCCCCATTGCATGCGCCTGATGGCGGCATGGAGCTCAGGCTGACTTCAACACCACACTCTGATTCGGAGTTTCCTGGGGCAGAAAAGCTTGTTCTGAGCAGGAAGGAATGCTGCCAACCAGAGTGGAGTGTGGTTTCCCCCTGAAAAGTCCACTTTGGCTATGAAGGGGGAAGGAGGTGCGAACGATCCTGCACATCACAAGACCCCCACCACAAATGGGTGGCTGAGAGAAACCAAGGTCCACGACAGACAGAACGTTTCAGAGTTAACAACTGGTTTGTGTCCGGTCACCAAGATGAAGTAGCCTTTTGCAGAAAAGCCAGGAGCGGCTGGGTGGCAAATCGTTACTGGAGGACTCCAGAGGGAAAATGGATTAAAGAGAGTGTGTGGACACTCATCAGAAAACATTGTCAAATTCAAATCGGGATGCTGTCGAGACGGTTCGTAAGTAGAGTTCGTGCACATTCTAGAGGGGTCCTATTCAGCAATGGAGTGAACCCAAATTTCAGACAACCTTGTACCCCCCACAAAAAAGAGCTCTCCAGAGACCTTCCTGCAAGAAAACAGCACTAAGGTTCCTTTGCAGAAGGAAAAGGTAACCAAGACTGTTAAAGAAGACTCACATGCAGGCCAAGCGAAATCCTGCATGCCTGGCAGTGGCACTGATCGCTGATAATACAGAAACAAAAGTGAGATTCGTATCTGCCCTACATGGTATCGGTTTCTACATACTGTATTTTATTTAAAGCAAACAAAGCGATGGTTCAATAAATCGGACAAGTAATGGTTATTCAATAACTTCAGCTCGTTGTGCAGACCCAAAGCAGTTGAAAAGAAAAAGACATCAAACTGTGTAAAGGTGGAATTTCTGGATCTTGCGAAAGGCAGGATGATCATATTGTCCAGATAGAGGACAGTCCATTTTTTGTCCCGTCTGGAATGGATACAGGCACACAGCCCCACCTACGCAGGGGTTATGCTCCGGGGCCCCCACATGCTGAAGTGAAATTGCATAAAGTGGGGGGGCATGCTGCTTTAATAGGGAGGGCGCATGGGGAAGAGACAGACTCACATGCGTCGACGGGGCTGCTGCCCTGAGCCTTCCGTCCCATCCCTCCCGGGCAGCAGTCCTGAGAGACTTCCAGGCCACAGTTGTTCACTTCCTTTGATTTCCTCCTCCCCCCCCCCCCCCCCCGCCTTTTCCCCCCCCCCCCCCCCCCCCCCGATTTGCTCAGCTACTCACACTCTCCCCCTGCCGCTCCTTTTCACCTCTGAGCACTGACCCTGCCTTGTTGGGAGATGGATTTGTGCCTCACCTGCTGGCTCAGGGCTGCACGGCTAGTGGGGCACTGGGTTGCCCATCCTCTAGGGTGCCCTTGAGAGGTGCTTTCAGACCCAGCAGTGCAGTGCCCAAGCGCTGATCCCATGTGCCCATGTCCCCTCCCTCTGCCTACTCACACCTTGAGATTGTCGCTGCAGCCAGGACCAGGCTGGTGTGTGTGTGGACATGTGCCCCACAGCGCTCGGAGTGGGGATCTGAGCTGCAGGTAGAAGCAGCCAATTGATTTATTATTTCCCGGCACTGCATGCACACGTGGCTGTACGCAAGTCGGCCTTGTGTAAGTGGGGGGGAAGCCTGACATCCTAGGTTCTTGTTAAGAGATTTGATCAAAAAGTAGACCCAGCCGTTCCTGCATCCAAAGAATGGCAATGTTCGTTTTGATTTGTTTAGGAGGTTACGGATTCTGAAGAGCAATTCGCTCTTCTAATTGCTCCAAAATTAAAAGGGGTGGGGCGGTTCTCAGAAGATGGCCTGTCCTCTCTCCAGACCTCTCTCCAGCACAATGATCTTCGCTTCTTTGGTTCAAAGTTCATTCTGGTCATTCATAATGGAAACAAACATGAAAAAACGGTTAAGAACAAATCCAGATAAGCTTTGTGCACACACAGAAAATATCTCCCTGGTCAAAGAAGAAGAAGAAAAAGCTTGAAAACAGAAGAAGAGAGAAACAGTTATTTTAATCTTGCAATTAATTCAAAAGGGGGGGGACACATCTGACTTGCTGCAGACAACCTACCTATTTATTACAGGCTCTTTTCAGATAGTACATCTGGATCATCCTCTGGCGGAACGTGGCAAAGGTGTCCTCCTTGTTCTCGTCCCCCGCCACACCCAAGCCCTCCCCCGCTGAGGTGGAGCCCCTAAAAGGGAGGCAAAGCAAAGAGAAAGTGAGCACCCACATTCCTTGACCAAAGCGCAGGGCCAACGGGCGACGTCTTGGCCGCTGTGTTTCCAAAGAGGTGACCGAGCTCCAAGTCAGTCCTTCCCCATGCCCAGTTCCTTTGGCTCGTGCCAACCCCAAAAGCATAGGAGTCAATTCTGGACAGGGCTAGGAAACAGGCAAACCAAGCTGCACCCTTAACATTTACACAGTCGTACTCCCCTTGCAAAAAGAAAAGAAATAGAACGGCATGCTGGGATATGTAAGAACATCAGAAGCAGGTAGATCGAGCCAAAGGGTTCAGCATCCTGTTCGCCCAATCAGATGCCCCCAATGGGAAATCCACAAGCAGGATTCGAACACAAGAGCCGCTCTCCCCTCCTGTGGTTTCCAGCACCTGACATTCAGAAGCCCTGCTGCCTCAGAGTGTGCAGGCGGAGCAGAGCCATCCTGGCTAGCAGCCATTTGTCTCATCTTTTTTTAAAGCCATCCAGGTTGGGGGCCATCCTGTGGCAGCGAGTTCCGCAGCTTAACCACAGACTGCGCAAAGAAGGGCTTCCTTATATCTGTCCTGAATAGCCACACCAGAACTCACTTCCCAGAAATCACTTAGAAGGTACCTGCAAGTTCCTTTCTGGGAGGGCTAAAGTCTTTGGGGTTTTTTGTTTTCTGTTTCTAAATGCCAGCTCAGAGCTGGGGGCGCCTGCCCAAGGGCACCACTGGAAGCCTTTGTGGGCAGAATGGTGCCCGCTGGCGCTGAGCTAGCGACCTCTGCAACAGGGAATAACTGTGGTAAGATATCAATCCATTCCAAAACCTGTTTGTTTTTTTTAATAAAAAAGGAGTGTGCCACTTGCTCACGTGCTACGTACACTTTGACGGGGTCCTTGATGCCCTTTCCGTGGGCACCAAGCCCAAGGCCTTCCTTCCAGCCCATTTTCTGCAGCATCTGGAAGCCAATGTTCTTCTGGTTCAGCCGCTTGTGGGAAAACTCCAAATCCTTTGATTTCTGCCACTGAGAACAAAACTGATCATCAACATCATTATCATAAACACCTGGCTCGGCTATTGCATTAAGGCAACAGAATGCCGTAGCAGGATTATTGTTGATAATAATAATAATAATTAATTAATAATAATAATAAATAATAATTTATATAATCTAAAAACATTATACATTATATTAATAATATAATAATTTGTTTCAGTGTGTTGCAGTGTTTCCCAAACTTAGGTTTCCAGCTGTTGTTGGACTACAACTCCCATCATCCCTAGCTAGCAGGACCCGTGGTCAGGGATGATGGGAACTGTAGTCCAAAAACAGTTGGAGACCCAAGTTTGGGAAGCCCTGGTCTATTGTTTTAACTTTTTGTGTGTTTTAAATTATGCTGCAAGATTTTTTAGTGATAACTTTGCTTTTTCATCGGCTTTTTTTTTTAATTAAAAATGTACCCTAAAAAAACACACACAACACAACGCTTAAAGATATTATTATTATTATTATTTGAGGTTGCTTCTGCAGTCAAGCTGTGGGTGAATTTTATGAAGAGAAATAAAGAAATGCACTTTGAATAAATGGGCAATTAACTGATCTTTTAAAAATTTTATTGTCTTCTTCAGAAATCTGTGCGAACCACTCCTCTGAACACTGCTTTTTATAGGGTTGGGGACACTGGGGATCAGTTCAGGGAACCAGGGGGGCCTGAGGAAGTTTGGGAACCGCTGGGCTGAGGTTATTGCCAGCACCTGACTGGTGAACAGAAGCTCACACACATTTCATGGAGGTTTCAAGCTGGCTTTGAAAGCTGCCCTGGGAGGCCTCTGCCTGGAAAGCACAGTGCATTAAATCTCTTAAAGGATAAATGCACGTATTTATTATTTTGCCCCCTTCTCACCTTATTTTTGTGGGTCTGATAGCCGCGGGGTCGGTCATACGCAATCCGGACGGGGTCGTGGACTGTAATGCAAAAAAAGCAAATCCAGAGGTCAAAGGTCAATCCAGACCCTTTGACAAAGAATTACCTGCCTGGCTTAACCCGCCCAGCTGCCTCACTCACCTTTCGGTTCATCGATGAGACAGACCCTCTTGGAGGCTGGAATCAGGCCCACCTTCAAGGACCTGCTGCTGGCCCTCTTGCGCCCAAAGGCCCTGCCCCGCAGAGGACCCTGGGCAGATGCTTCTGAGGTGGGGCCCTCAGGCTGCCCTTCTCCAGCTGTACTCGAGGCTCCCACGCTGGCAGACCCTGCTTGAGCTTCCTCCTCTTCCACTCCAGACTGGGGAGCTTCCTCCTCCTCCTCCTCTTCTTCCTCCTCCTCCTCATTGTTCTCCCAGTCGCCCTCCGAGGGTGCGGGGCTCTCACTGGCAGGCCCTGGAATGGCGCTGAAGTTCATGGAGGGGCACAGCTCGTGGACTTTCATCCGGTAAAACCTGAAGGCTGAGCTCTCACGGTCATGCAGGAACCTGAGAGAGAGCACAGGAGGACTTCACTGCACTGTTGCTGTGTCGCTTCCCCTATGAGGACCCTGAGGTAGCCCATACAAGTATCTGTGGACAAGCTGCAGCTCTGAGCTTCACAAGCTCTGAGCTCCACAACTAGGCTTGTTCACTGATTTATTTCTAAAAACATTTAGATACCACTGAATCAAAGAAATATATCACAGCGGTTTGCAACAAAACTATAACCCATCTGCTGCACTGACTGAGACTAGAATGGGGTCACTGTGCCCCTAAAGGACCAGGTGTGCAGCCTGAGGGTCTGTCCATGGAGGTGCAAGTCAATTCTATGTCCAGGGTAGCTGTCTACCAGCTCCATCTAGTATGCCGGCTGAGACCCTCCCTGCCTGCTCCCTGTCTCACCGGCGTGGTCCATGCTTTGGTTATCTCCCACTTGGACTACTGCCATGCGCTCTACATGGGGCTGCCTTTGAAGGTGACTTGGAAACAACAACTAACCCAGAATGTGGCAGCTAGACTGGTAACTCTGGTTCTAAAGGATCTACACTGGCTCCCAGGACGTTTCCAAGCACAAGTCAAAGGCCTGGTGCTGACCTTTAAAGCCCTAAACAGCCTCGGCCCTGTATACCCGAAGCAGCACCTCCCCATCGTTCAGGCCAGCCACTGAGGTCCGGCTCCGAGGGTCTTCTGCTGGTTCCCTCCCTATGAGAAGTGAGGTTACAGCGAACCAGGCAGAGGGCCTTCTTGGTAGTGGTGCCCACCCTGTGGAACGCCCTCCCATCAGATGTCAAGGAAATGAACAACTATCTGACTTTTAGAAGACATCTGAAGGCAGCTCTCTTTAGGGAAGTTTTTAATGTTTGATGTTATATTACGCTAATAATAAATATAGTAATAGTAACATGCCACCACTCAATAGATGCTGAGTGTTGTTACTGCAATGCCTGGCTCATGCAATGAGGCTCGGGGTGCTCCAGGAGCATGCCACATGATTTTCCCGGGGAGGGAGAGGGTAGCTCACCACAGATCCGGGTTATCTGCGCTGTTGTCGATGCTGAACTGCTCCATCTCAGGTCCCACCTCCGCCACAAACCTGGCCAGCCTCTCTGCTGTCACCATCGTTTTGGGATCCACTGGAAAGCAGGGGGTGGGGTGGGGGAAGATAACAAAATTATTCCTGCTCCATTTTAAGCAGGGCTTATATTGCTGGAACACTGGTGGGATACAGCCACAAAACACAGGGATACAGGACGCTAAATAGGGATGATGGGAGTTGTAGTCCAAAAACAACTGGAGACTAGAGATGGATGATATCTGTTTTTCAACACTGTGATATATCAGCAGCCAAATACCACAATATGTAGATATATCATGGTGTCTGGAATGTATCTCGGCTGCAGAAAATAATACAAAATTGGCATGTGCTCTGCTAACTAGGCTCAGGTGGCCTCAGGGGCACAAAGCACCTTCCGTCAGGTTCAGGTGGTGGCCCAGCTATGCCCTTAACTTCACCTATGCTCTAGTAACCTCCAGGTCAGATTACTGCAGCACATTATACGTGGGGCTAACTCTAGACAGTTCAGAAACGTCAGCTGGTGCAGAATTTTACAGCCAGGCTGCTCACCAGGGCAAGGTGGTTTGAGCATACTGCATCGATCCTGGCCTGCCAATGAGTTTCTGTGCTGTTTTTTGACCTCTAAACCTTAAATGGCTCAAGGACTGCCTCTCCGACACAGACCCTGCCCTCGTCCTCTGAGAGGTCCAGACAGTGGCAGTACGAGAACAGGTCTTTTCTGCAACATGGTCTGACTCGTGATAAGACAGCTTCCAATATTCCTGTGTAATAATGTTAAGAAGAGCCTGCCAGAGAGGTCAACCTCCTAAGCGTCCCCATAAGCTACCCAGAGGGAAGATCCCAGAGAGAATTATGGGAGCAAAGGCCAGCTCAGCAAAGGAGCACCTCCTTTGGATTCAAAAGCCCCGGGGCACAAAATGCCCACTCCCACTGAAGGAGAGGAAAGCTGTTCAGTGGGCCAAAGGATTGACTCAGCGGAAGGCAGCTCAGCAGCTCAAGGGTCACGGGTCCCACCTCCAGCTAAAAAGGAGGGGAAAGAACCTCTCTGTCCAGGACCCTGCAGAGGCACTGGCAGGCAATGCAAAGCGAGACCAGGCTAAGACTGGGTGGTATCTGGTTTTCAACATCACAATATATCACCAGCCAAACATCATGATACACTGATGAATCATGAAGTCTGGAAAAAGGGTGCAACTCCGTACAGTAGAGGCATTGGCTGCCTTCGTGGTTTTTCCTGCTCTTGTGATTCCTTGTAGGGGAGAGCTGAGCCAGCAGAGTTAACAGGGGCTGCAGGAATTGAGAGACACATTGACCGGCTTCAATGTTTTTCCCCAAATTGTGATTTTTGCATAGAGCACACAAGCACACACAAACCACAATTTGTGGTATGTTGCCAAGTCAAAAATTATGAAACCGATATAATGATATGGACTTCAAACTGGTTTTGGATGATATATTGCCAAGTCCTCATAATAAATAACAATAAGTTTATTATTTGTATTCTGCCCATATGACTGGGTTGCCCCAGCCACCCTGATCAGCTTCCTATATATAAACATAAGAAAACATTACACATTAAAAAGCTTCCCTATACAGGGCTGCCTTCGGAAGTCTTCTAAAGGCTATTATTATTATAATTATTATTATTAGGTAAAGGTAAAGGGACCCCTGACCATTAGGTCCAGTTGCGGACGACTCTGGGGTTGCGGCGCTCATCTCGCTTTACTGGCCGAGGGAGCCGGCGTACAGCTTCCGGGTCATGTGGCCAGCATGACTAAGCCGCTTCTGGCGAACCAGAGCAGCACACGGAAACACCATTTACCTTCCCGCTGGAGCGGTACCTATTTATCTACTTGCACTTTGACGTGCTTTTGAACTGCTAGGTTGGCAGGAGCAGGGGCCGAGCAACGGGAGCTCACCCCGTTGTGGGGATTCGAGCCACCAACCTTCTGATCGGCAAGTCCTAGGCTCTGTGGTTTAGCCCACAGCGCCACCCGCATCCCTATTATTATTATTACTTATTAAATTTGTATACCGCCCTATACTTGCAGGTCTCACAGATATCGTGAGTCACAATATATTGCGAGGTCAAAAATTATGGAACTGATACCACAATATGGACTTCAATCCAGTTTGGGGTGATATACAGTATTGATATATCGCCCAGCCCTAGAACATACCACATCCTGCCTGCCCTGTCCCCTCTGAAATTCACCTACCGTCAGGGAACTGGCATGCTAGCCCAAGCGAGCTTCCAGCACTCAAACCTTCCCCGGGCACATCTTCTGGGTCGGTGGCTGAGTCGCAGACTCCCGCCTTTTCCAAGGCGGTCTCTGCTGGGTGGGCTATGGGGCTCTGCGGCAGGCCCTGCTGCTGGAGCATTGTCTCGGCGGACAGGAGCGTCTGGGTCCCCACGGTGGCCCGCTTCACCCTCCGGGCTCTCGCCACCCGCCGCTGAAGGATCCTGGGCCTCCTCTTCCAGAAGAGCCGCTTCTTGATGCGGAGGACCTTGCGGGCGCGCAGCAAGGCCTGCATGACAGCCAAATCCTGCAGTTCAGGGGTCTTCTCCTGCTTGGGCTTTTCCTTGGCTGCAGACCTCAGCCGATGCATCTCGGACAGCTTGAGCTTGTAATATTTGTGCTCCAGGCTGTCCTCTTCCTTCAGAAACCTGTTTTGACCGGGGGGGGGGGGGGAGGAGCAGCTAATCAAAACAGTAGAATTATCACGAGAAACAATTTACAACAATAACTTAAAATGTACAAAAAGTTAAAAAGAATAGACCAAAACCAGTTAAAATTCACATCAACTTTCTAAACATCTGGGCAGGCTTTTCTGAACAAGAATGCTTTCAGCAGGCACCGAAAATGATACAGTGAAGGCACCTGCCTGATATCAACAGACAGGGAGTTCCAAAGTGTAGGCACTGCTTTGTGAAACGATTTGAGTTATACAAATAAGGAGCAGGTATTAAAAAGGTAAGTTAGGCTGGCCTGAGAAGCCCTGTTCCTAGCAGGCTCTGTGAGTCAAGGGAGCAGAAAAACCCACAAAACTACCAGAAGATATTTACCAGTACTCTGGGTTGTCCTTCAACTGAGCTCTCTCTTTCCCTTTCAGAGTGCCGGAAACGATGCCCTCCACCATCTTCTCGATTGTCTCGGTGACTTTCCGGTCAGCGCGTTGCGGAACTAGGACAAGAAACAGGGGTGGGGTTTAGGATAAAATGAAAACCTTCCTCGTGGGAACCTCACAATCACAAAATTACAGTAGGGTCACGACTCACACGTGATTTACTTATGCATTTGCAGCTTTGCATGGGAGGAGGCGGGGGATAACAAATAAATGGAGAGCTGGGGGGCAGTTGGGAGAGGCTATGTGAAATCTCACGAGACCTTTCCAGAGCCCAGCAAACCAGAGGGCATAAAAAACTATTTCCGCACCAGGTTTTCCTGCTGCAGAAAAAGCTTTCAAGCTTACTGGGCTCCAGGAAGGTCACACGAGACCTCTGGGAGTCTTGGGGGGGGGGGCTGTGAGATGTCAGATAGCCCTGAAAGCCTCCAACAGCCTTCTAGAGCCCTCACGCCACCTTCCCAGAGCCTGGTTCTCTGCTGCAGTGTTGAGGAGTCCACGGGGCAAATGAGGAAATTATTCCCAAGCGCAGGCTGTACGCGAAAGTAAGGTAGAGAGAGCTATGTGGGGTCAGTTCTCGGGGTCTCACTGACTTTGTGTGATTTTGCCTTTGCACAAGAACACCTAGAAAGTAACTCTGCATAGGCTGCAGCCCTCCCACATTACAGATCCTGCCAATAAGACACCAATCCTCATTTTTCTGCAACTGCCTGAGGAAAAAGACAAATCATTAACATTATTGGTGATTTTGGGTGTGGATTTTTCCTTTGGGTATATTTAATTTTTGGGAGTGGGAAGGCAGGGCAGAGCAAGCCCCACCTCATGCCAACAAGCCCCAGACACAAACTATAACCCTGACAATTCAAAATGTTGGTGCTGACCTTAAAGCCTTAAACAACCTTGGCCTAGTATACCTGAAGGATTCCCTGCACCCCCATCGTTCAGCCCGGACACTGACGTCCAGCTCCGAGAGCCTTCTGGTGGTTTCCTCCCTGCGAGAAGGGAAGTTACATGGAAACAGGCAGAGGGCCTTCTCGGTGGTGGCGCCCACCCTGTGGTATGCCCTCCCATCAGATGTCAAGGAAATGAAGAACTATCTGACTTTTAGAAGACATCTGAAGGCAGCCTTGTACAGGGAAGTTTTTAATGGTTGATGTTTTATTGTGGTTTTTTTTGTATTTTGTTGGGAGCTGCCCAGAGTGGCTGGAGTAACCCAGTCCGATGGGAAGCACATGAATCGTAACATCATCACCATTATTAACCCTAAGAAACAAAATTAAATGCTCACAGGGACAACAGAAGGAAGGTGGGAGAAGAGGACAAAGACTCACAAACTGAAACAACGTGAACGCTAGAAAGTCTATAGATGGAAATAATTCTTCCCCCAAAGAAGAAGTAGCACCCGCTTACTCTTAATCTTCGGCTTGGTTTCCGGAGCGCCCTGTGGGCTGGGGGTCTCCGCACTGGGCCTCTTCAGCTGCGTCTGGGACCCCCTCTTCTCCAGCCAGCCCTGCAGGTGTTCAATGTACTCCTTCCCAAACAAGGCCGAGGTGTCAAAATTGGGGAACAAGATGGGCAGAGGGGCCACCTCCTTCAGCCCGATGGCCTCCAGGATCTTCTCCTGCCGGAAGGAGGAGGCCATGGCGAAGGTCTGGCCGACGAGCACCAGGGCCTTCCGGCAGAGGGAGGCAGTGGTCTCAAAGGCGGCCACCATCTGCCCCGGGTCGCTGAAGCTGCTGGATTTCAAGCTCAGCTCGTAGGCATTGCAGGCCATCAGGAGTGGGACGGCGCTCTTCAGGAGGCAGGCTTGGAGGTGCATCATGTACCAGTCAAAAGGTTTGATGAGCTGGAAGAAGCCGTTCTTGGTGGCCACCAGCTTCTTTTCCAGCAGCAGGTTCAAGAACTGGCCGTCCACTTTGGGCGTCCGCAGCGCCGGGTGCTGCAGAGTCCGCACGACGGAATAGCAGAAGTCCTGGTGCTCCATCTTCAGCGAGCACTTGAAGGAGGCCAGCATCTTGGCGCACGTCTCCGTCTCCAGCTTGAAGAGGATGCGGAACATTTCCGTGTACTCCGGGTCCTTCTTGATCTTGTGGAAGCCGGCCCACTTGATGATCTCCACCCCAAAGGTGGTGAAAACATCCAGCGGGCCGCGGAGGTCCAGCTGTGGCTCTTTGTGCAGGGCATGCCTCACGGATTCCGGGTCGTCATGCTGCAGGGTGCCCCTCGGGGGCAGGGACGGCCGCTGGCCGAGCTGGAGGTGCTGAGTGGGGAAGGCCCTCCTCTTGGAGGGGGCGGCGGGCTCCCCCAGCAGGTCGCCTGAGGACAAAGCCTGGACCCACTTCTTCATGGGGAGGACCGCAGCTGTCTTGCTTTTGACCAGGCCCTGTGGTGCCCGGATGCGCTTCGCCGTCAGGTCCCTCCCCACGTGTAAAGAGGGAGCAAACTCTCTCTCCGCCTCCAGGCCATACTCCAGGTTGTAATCCTGACTCCTCACAGTCCCAAACTCCTCTTCCAATAGCCCTGGAGAATGGAAGCCACTCAACAGCTCTGCTGAACTGTAGTCAGCATCACGGAGCCCGGAGGTCTCTCGGGAGGAGGCAGGGCCATAGTCCCTTTGCCGAGAGGCCGGGCGACCGTAACCCCGCTCCCTGGTGGATGGGCCGGGGAGCTCCCTTTCCGCAGAAGACAAATGGCCATAGTCCCGGGCGTAATCTTGGTTCCGTGGGCATGTGGGTGTGTAGTAATCCTCCTCCTCTGACTGATAGGGAGGCACCGAATAGTCTTCGCTGGCGGCTTCTGGGGCTTCTCCCCTCCAGTCGCTGTGCAGGTACTTTCTCTCCTCATGGAAATCCCCGTCCTCATCCTCGTAGCCGGTTCGCTGCGCTGGGCGCGAATGAACTGCGGGGGGAAGAAAAAAGAAAGCTATTTCTCATGGCATAAAACCAAGGCCACCGGGAGAACTCAACAGGGTGCTTCTTCAACTAATTGGTGCAACATGATGGCAGCTATGTAAAAACTAAGTACAACAAAATTGGTGCAAAGACTCTTTTGTAACAGAATGGCATGACTTTATTATGTACATCATTGAAAGATTAAAATAGAGGCCTCTCCTCACATTATAAAATCTTCTGAATAACTTTGATAAACAGTTTATTGCCTTCTACACAAATAATAGTTTGATATAAAAACTGGGAGGTTTTGTGTACAAGGCAAATGTTCCACTACTGAATCACAGCCTTTCTCAAGCAAGCAGGATTTCCAAACAGGAGCCAAAACCCAGAGGTAGAAAACCCATGTTTTGCACGCTCTTAATCTCAGGGTTGTGGGTTCGAACCCCATGTTGGGCAAAAGATTCCTGAATTGCAAGGTGTTGGAATAGAGGACCCTTGTGGTCCCTTCAAACTCTACAATTCTATGATTCTATGAAGGCAAGAGGGTATGTATTTGCAAATTTGCAGAAAACTGCAAGTCTAAAGGTCACCAAAAGGGATCTGGAAAGGGTATCAGTTGAAGGATGGAACTGGAGGGAGGCGGAGGGAAAAAAGGAAAAGCAGGAGAACTTGCTTTCTTGATCCAATGATAATGATGATGATGATGATGATGATGATGATGATGGAAGATCTTTAGATCACTGGCCTTAACTGATGGGTTGGGACCCACTAGCACAGCGGTTCCAATCTTTTAGGGGCCACCTCTCCCTTGGTTCCATAAACTCACCCCCAGCACCCCCTAACCTACCCTCTAAAAAGAATTTGAATTGCAGTTTGCATTACCCACTAAAGAAAATAAAAATGCCATAAAACTCAAAACAGTTAACACTTAATTGCACATTTATTCATAATAAATAATAATAATAATTTATAATTTCTACCCCGCTTACCTGGCTGGGTTTCCCCAGCCACCCTGGGCAGCTTTCAACAGAACATTAGAAACAGAACAAAACTCCAAACATTTAAAACTTCCCTAAACAGGGCTGCCTTCAGATCCAATAAATTAGTTTAATTAATTCAACAACTTTGATGAACTTTTCAAAATCTGATAGTCACCCCTCAAGTACTCCTGCCTCTTAGTGCACCCTCTAAATTATCCCCCTGCCCCCCAGGGGACACTAACACCCCCTTTGGGGCCACTGCACTTGTGGGTCACAGTCTGGTCCAAGGTGGGTAGCAAAAGGAGCACTGCCACCATATAAATTCATGAAAGATTAAGAAATGCATGTTTGGGCTAAAAGTGAGTCCTGGGGTCTGGAAAAGTTGGAGACTACTGCTCTAGGTGATGGTGGCTGGGCCCCATAAGATACCCGCCCCAGGCATCCCGGCCAATGGACTGTGTGTACTCCAATGGGGATGTGCACTCCAACAGCATTTGGAAGGGCCCAGACTCGGGATTCCTGGACTGGGAAAGTTTTTCATTTCACATCCGCATCAGCCTGGATAGCTCACTCAGTTAGAGCATGGTGCTGATAACGCCAAGGTTGCAAGGTCTAGGACCCTCGTACCTGTGGGACCGCCTCTCCCGGTATGCCCCACGGAGAGCCTCAAGGTCCATAAATAGCAACACCCTAGTGGTCCCGGGCCCTAAGGAAGTTAGATTGGCTTCAACCAGAGCCAGGGCCTTTTCAACACTGGCTCCGGCCTGGTGGAACGCTCTGTCTCATGAGACCAGGGCCCTGCGGGATCTGATTTCTTTCCGCAGGGCCTGTAAGACAGAGTTGTTCCGCCTGGCCTTTGGCTTGGAGCCAATTTGATTCCCTCCCCCCTCTTTCTTTTTTCTTTTCCTTTCTCCTCCTGCGATGGGGCTACGTTTTAATATTTTAATGTTTCAATATTTTAATGTTGTATTTTAATGTTGTTTTTAAGTTGTATTCATTCAACTTGTTTTTATTATTGCTTGTTAGCCACCCTGAGCCCGGCCTTGGCTGGGGAGGGCAGGGTATAAATTATTATTATTATTATTATTATTATTAATAATATTATTATTATTATTATCAATCCCAATATGGGACAGCTGCATATTCCTTTATTTATTATTAAATTAGTATACCGCTCTGTACCCGCAGGTCTCAGGAGAGTTCACGAGATAAAATCACAATATAAAAACAAAACACACCATAAAAATAAAAACAAGAACCACCCAACAACCCCAGACCAAGACCTTTTGAAAGGGCTCTGGGTGCCAGTCAGTCAAAGTGAAGGAATGGGTTTCTGTGTAGTAAGTTTAAAAACTGACTCAAACCCGCCCCCCTTTGTTCTTTGAAAATAGAGCCCTTTTAAATGCGTAAAACTTGAACTGTTGAGCAAAGCCATAAGAAGGACACAACTGCATAAACAGTTCTGTCCTTTATCAGGACAGGCAAGGGGTGGCCTTGGCTCCCCAAGGGAACAACGAAAACACGTCAGAACTTTATCTTATGTGCTGACCACAAAATACGCACAAGACCAATGTCCGGGGAAAACGCCAAAAGCGTGCTCCCGGGGATTATGGCGTCTTCCCAGATAAGAGTAGGAAGAGGAAGATCCTTTTATTATGGTTGAGAATACCAGAGCAGGAACATATGTGATGTCAACCTGCGCATACAAGTTGACATGGCTGGGGAAGGGGGAGAGGGTGCCTGGAGGGTATATAAACTGCATGAAACCTGTCATTTCTTTGGACTTGCTGGGGACTCACCACGCAGGTGACTTCTGCTATCCGGAGAGCAGAATAAACTCTTTCTTTGAACCAACCTCGATGTCGTTTTGACTTCCTTCCTCCTGTCCCAGAGCAACGCAGACCCAATCGGTGAACTCCAATAAGGCTACAAAAGTCCTGGTTGAATAGGAACATTTTTGCCTAAAGGCAAAAAGGCCATTTGGTGCCTAAAGGTACTCCTGAGGGAGAGCATTCCACAAACAGGGAGCAACTGCAGAACAGGCCCGGTTCCTGTGTTGCTGCCCTCCAGACCTCTTGTAGAGGCGGCACATGAAGAAGGGCCACAGAACATACCGTATTTTTCACTCTATAACACGCACCTGACCATAACACGCACATCGTTTTTAGAAGAGGAAAACAAGGGAAAAAACATTCTGAATGAAACAGTGGATGTATCATTTTTGTGCTTCATGCTGTGGCCACAGACATGTGATCTGATGGTGAATTTGGGGTGACCCAATGCAAAAATCCTGAGAATTCCTGTGGATCCATGCTTTGTAACCACGTTTTTGCACCATTGCAGCCCCAGGCAACAGTGGGTGCGTGATTTTTTGGGTGCAGGCTGTAGCCATGGACATGCTATGTGATCTGATGGTGAATTTGGGGTGACCCAATGCAAAGATCCTGAGGATCCATGTTGATCTATGCTTTGTAACCACATTTTAAGTGGGGAGCGAAGGAAAAACAAAGAAGGGACATGAGAGGGGTGTGCAGAGAAGCAGCTGGCTAAGAATGCAGGAGAGGGATTTAGCAGGGAGGGAGGAAAGAAAGGCAAAAGTTTTCCCCCACCCAAGCCAGCCAGCCATCTCTCTCTCTCTCTCTCTCTCTCTCTCTCTCTCTCTCTCCCCCTCCCCCCTTCTCTCTCTCCCTCCCCCCCTCTCCCTCTCCCTCCCCCCCCTCTCTCTCCCTCTCCCCCAGCAGTACAGGAGCACAGAGAGGAGGAATTAGAAAGAACGGCACTCTGCCTCTTTTCAGGTTTCCCTTCTCCGTGAAGCACGGCTTGATTTTTGCCTGATTTTTTGGCTCCAGGGACCACACATTCGCTCTATAACACGCACAGACATTTCCCCTTCCTTTTTAGGAGAAAAAATCTGCGTGTTATAGAGGGGAAAATACGGTAATCTCAATACAGTGGTACCTCGGGTTAAGTACTTAATTCGTTCTGGAGGTCCATTCTTAACCTGAAACTGTTCTTAACCTGAGGTACCACTTTAGCTAATGGGGCCTCCCGCTGCCACCGTGCCGGAGCACGATTTCTGTTCTCATCCTGAAGCAAAGTCCTTAACCCGAGGTAATATTTCTGGGTTAGCGGAGTCTGTAACCTGAAGCGTATGTAACCCGAGGTACCACTGTATCAGGGTCAGCTCATATGGAAAGAGGCTGTCTTGAGGCACTGCAGGGGGTTGGACTAGATGATCCTCAGGGTCCCTCCCAACTCTACAGTTCTATGATCATTGGGACTTTAATGAGGTTAGCAGCACACTCCACTTGGGGGCTGGCCACTAACCGCAAACCCTTTAATGCCAAGCCAAGGGAACCTTTTCTGGCTCAATGGACATATCCCATTTTGGGCAGACCTTCTGTGCAAGGGTCGAGGCTGAAGGGGTGCAGCAAAGAAGGTGGATCCAACCTTTTGACAGTAGGCTAGTTGCTGCACACACTTGCACTCACGCGTCTATCAATCTACCCTCCATCCTGGCAAGCAAAAGGCATAGTCAAGGCTCAAGGACACATCCCAGCTACACAAAAGCACTCGTGTGCGCGTGCAAAGCAGGGCTGGCAAGGAGAATCTGGAGGGCGGCACCTGCCCTCCAAGGCCTGAGTGTCCCCATCCCTGCTTTAGGGGAAGGTCTCAGAAATGGAAGAGCGCGAGGCATGTGGAATTATTTTCTGGCTCCGATTATATTTACTGGGGTCATAACGCTCACCTAAAACGCCTTGAGTCTCTGAGGCCGGAAGCAGGACCGGGGTCAAAGGCTGACCAGCAGCAGCAACAAATAGCTCAGGGGCATTGGACCAACCATACCTCTCAGCTGGTGGAGGGCCTCGTCGATGGGGTCACTCCTGTCCAGACGATGCCGTTTCGCCTCGACTTGCATGAGGGCATCAAAAGACTCCCGGGTCATCCGCCGAGCAGCCATCTGGGCTCTGGAATGAGAAAGGAGGAAGAGCTAGGGAGGAGGGGGAACAGTTGGCATCCATATCGCCTAGCGATCCTTTAGCATGATTCATAAATCAGGGAGCGAGTAAAATAAAGCGAGTAAGTCTCTTCTACTACATGCCCTGTAACTTCCAACGCTCAGCTTCACTGGATGCCCCAGAGTTCTACTGTTAGGAGAGAAGGAGAAAAACCTTTTCTCTATGCACAGCAGAGGGAGAGAGCTATGGACCTCGCATTCTTCTTTCTGGGCTTCCCAGCAGCATCTAGGTGGCCAGCATAAGGACAAGGGGGTGGATGCAGCAGGGCTTTTCTTATGCTCTACCTGCTTTCAAACGTGTCGGGTGACTTACGCCAGTTGTCTTCAACTGCTACCAGGCCAAAGCCTAATCGATGGTGGGCCACAGCAGCAGCATTGCCTAATGGTACTAATAGTAATAATTTTTATTATTTATACCCCACCCATCTGTGTTATATGTATTTTTTTTTTATTTTAACAAGTGGATCCCCAACGCATGTTGAAGACTAACCGACTTACACCTCTGTCACCAGATGCAATATTCAAAGCTGCATTACTCCTGCTTCCAACTTTCTTCCAATGAAAGGAGACCGTAACTTTCAGCTCACTGAGAGACTCCGGAGCAGCAGGCTGGAGGACAGAGGAGTTTGCAAGACTGGGCAAACAAGTTTAGAAAGGATCCTCTGGGATGGGGTTAAAGGAGTGGCCTACTCTTCTCTGGTCCTTGTTTCTGTTGAAAAGCATCCACCCAGGCATTTTGAGAGGTAGAACAGGGTATCATCCGCATACTGGTGAACACCCAGCCCCAATCCCCTGGTGAACTCTCCCAGCCATTTCATGTACAGTCCATATCTCGGGTTGAAGTAGCTTTGGGATGAGTATTTTCGGGTTGCGCTCTGCGGCAACCCAGAAGTAATGGAACGCGTTACTTCTGGGTTTC
This sequence comes from Podarcis siculus, assembly GCA_034642415.1. Lineage (NCBI taxonomy): Eukaryota > Metazoa > Chordata > Lepidosauria > Squamata > Lacertidae > Podarcis > Podarcis siculus. The sequence continues at coordinate 1,109,589 of JAXCMG010000120.1, forward strand.
ACCACTCGCGCATGCACAGAAGCTAAAAATGACATCATGTGCATGTGCAGAAGCAGCAAATTGCGGCCTGCGCAGAAGCGCGGATGCGGGTTACGTTCGCTTCAGGATGCGAACGGGGCTCTGGAAAGGATCCCGTTTGCATCCAGAGGTACCACTGAAGATGTTAAAAAGCATGGGGGAGAGGATGGAGCCCTGAGTGGTCCGAACACTCATCTCCCAGCACTGCTTTCTGGACACTGGCCAGCAGGAAGGAGCAGAACCCCTGCAAGGGTCGAGAAGACAGGTTTTGCCCATCCAAGCTGCTTGTTTGCATTCTCGGGGGGCAGAGTAACAAGTTGAAACTGATCCCATAAAACCTGGCACTCCCACGATTTTATCTGCAAAAGTTTTGGAAAATAGCTGCAAAGGGGGACGTTGAGGTCCAGCTGCCGCCTCTCAGCCTAGGCTCCCTCACAGGGTTGTTGTGGGGGATTGAGGGGAAGGGGGGGCCACGTACACCACCTTGAGCTCCTTGGAGGGGGGGGCTATCAATACCATAATACATATATTTTAAAAATTCATTTATTGCACAAATAACATAAAGTAAATACAATACAAACATTAGACATTACTGTACAAATGATCCAAGAAATTACAAACATTGAAAAGAGGGAGGAAAGAAGAGAAAAGAAAAATAGAAAATGAGTTTGTTTAAAATAAAAAGAACCTTCCAACTACTGTATACCCGTTGTACTATTTTGCCATTTTTTTTTTTACACAGTTTCCTAGAATTATTTTTTTCCTCCTCCTTAATTCTGATTTTCTCCACCGTTGCATTATTTTGCAAGACTCATTCGATATCTGGCAGGAGACTTTTGCTACCGTAATAATTTAAAATATCCTCAGATAATGGGGAGAGAGCCCTTTGCCCAGCACCAAAACCAGTCAGCAGTGGTGGCAGCAGGAAAGGTGATCCAAGTCGGCCAACGTGCGACCAAGGAGTCCCTCTTTTGGAGGCGCCTCAAGGGCAGGAGCAGAGGTTGCCAACTTACCAGCTTCCCCTTCGCACCGCTGAAAGGAGGCAGGCACGCAGGCGGCTGCCAGTGCTTTTCACTGCCGGGCCCTGGAAAAATAAAAGCCGCGCTCGCTGCTTGCCTGGCGCAGCAAACTGGCTGCCACAAGGCAGAAGAGCAGGCGGCCTCCAGGTCAGTTGGCAACCTCTGCCCTTCCTCCCCACCCCCGACTCCCCCTTTTCTTTCTTCCTTTCCCCCCTCAGAGCTTCCACTTACCGAAGGCCGAATAAGAAAAGGGAGGGGGCGGAGGGGGCGGAGGTCCCCCCTTCTTTAAATTAGTACCGAGTCTCCCCAGCAACACCCAGCCCCGAAACCAGGCGGGGAGAAGGGGCTGCCACTACGCATGCGCAGAGATCCCACCGCGCACGCGCAGCGGCTTTCTATCCAAGCCCCGCCCTCCTTCCCTCCCTCTCGTGCGCACGCGCAAAAGAAAGAAACACCCCCACAAACCCCGCCCCCTGCAGGCGTTTCCCCGCCCACCAGCCCTAGTTATGCGCAGGCGCGGTGAAGTGCCCTCGCCGCAGGGGCTCTGTCGTGAGGCGCATGCGCACAACGTGCTGGTCAACTTTTCTCTCTTCGGGCTCAGCTGCTTCTGCGGACAGAAGCGCTTCTTTTTCTTCCTGCTCCAAGTGAAAGAATCATTAGTACTGTAAATCCGATTGTTGTAATTTCATGTTGTAAACCGCCCTGAGCTCTACGGATGAAGGGCGGTGTGCAAATTTAATTAATAATAATAAGTAGTAGTAGTAGTGATTGCTTCCTTTTCAACAGAAACGAGGAAAAGCTGCTTTCCAAACTGGCAAGACTTAGACTTGAATCCTAGGGACCCCCAGGGGTTTTCCAGCCCCCTGCAATGCGGGAATCTCAGCTCCAGCCTCCAGGGAGGCTCCTCTGCCCTCCCCTCTTACTGCCCTTGAGTCTCTGGGTGAGCTGAAGGAAGGCTGAAAGCTGGAGTAATGCAGCTTTGAATATTGCATCTGTGAAGAGGGGTGCAACTCGGTCAGTCTCCCAACATGCATTTAAAGACCCACTTCTTAAAATAAAATAAAATTCTTCTTTTGGCGACCACTTGTAACCAAGTAAGATTGTCTTCCATGAATACGGTCTTACCAGTGTGTCCCTAAGTGACTGTGGAGGCCAATTCTGGATCCACACGTCCTTCCACAGTGGGGACAGGAGTTGATCACAATTTGCCAAACAAGCCTTTCTCTGAGCACATTTCTCCCTTGCGTCCTGAGTTTCTGCTTCAAAGTCTGTGACGCCTTTGGTTGAGGCTGTTCTCCAACTGGAGCACTTGCAGGCCAGTGTTTCCCAATTTTCCATGCTTATACTGCATTTTTAAAATTTACCTTCAAAGCGTCTTTAAACCTCTTTTGTTGTCCACCAGCATTATGATTACTATTCTTGAGTTGGGAATAGAGTAGTTGCTTTGGAAGACAATAATCAGGCATCCACACAACATAACCAGTCCAAATAAAATAATACATAAATGGCCATAGAAAACAAGCTTGTTCCATCTTCCATGTGACAGCCCTTGAGATATTGGAAGATGGCTTTCATATCTCCTCTTTCCAGGCTAAACATCCCCAGCTCCTTCAACCATTCCTCATCAGGCTTGGTTTCCAGACCCTTGATCACCTTGGTCTCCATCCTCTGCACACCTTCCAGCTGGTCAACATCCTTCTCAAACTGTGGTGCCCAGAACTGGACAGAGTATTCCAGGTGTGGTCTTCCCTTGATTGGGACACTTAAATTCTGTTGATGTGGGAGATCAAATGCAGGAAAATCTTCCTAATGTAGAATAGAATGTCCCTATTTTCATCTGAGCACTGTTGGAGGGTAGGCTGGTGCTTCTTTTAACTGCAGTTACTGCATTGCAGGAGGTTGGACTAGATGACCCTTGGGGATCCCTTCCCGCTCTACAATTCTATGATTATTCTGATGTTCTTATCAGGCAGGACTTGAAGCAGGAGAGCTGAAGCAGGTACACAGCTCACCTGGAAATTGACTTCTCAGCTAAAGTGAGATGGGCTTTATTCACATTGAATCCTTAATCTGTTTAATCCTTTATGCCTCCACACGTTGCTGAACAACAACTCCAATCATCCCTGGCTAATGGACGGGAATTATAGTTCAGCAGCACCAGGAGGACCAAAGCTACCCGGCGCCTGATTTAAAGGGGGGCAGTTTCTTCCTAAATTTGTAAGGTAAAGGTAAAGGGACCCCTGACCATTAGGTCCAGTCGTAGCCGACTCCGGGGTTGCGGCGCTCATCTCGCTTTACTGGCTGAAGGAGCCGGTGTACAGCTTCTGGGTCATGTGGCCAGCATGACTAAGCCTCTTCTGGCGAACCAGAGCAGCGCACGGAAACGCCGTTTACCTTCCTGCCGGAAGTATTTATCTACTTGCACTTTGAGGTGCTTTTGAACTGCTAGGTTGGCAGGAGCAGGGACAGAGCAACGGGAGCTCACCCTGTCGCGGGGATTCGAACCGCCGACCTTCTGATCGGCAAGTCCTAGGCTCTGTGGTTTAACCCACAGCGCCACCTGCGCCCCCCTAAATTTGTACCTATACATAATAAAAGAACTTTGTCTTAATTCTATGTGTCTATTGGTCTCTGCTTTTCTCCTCATAGAGTGACAGGAATGCAGTAAGCCGTCACTCTAAGGGGAAACAGGTCCACCCTCAGAGGAGATGGATGGATTCTCCACCCAAGGACAGATCTGCAACCCGTGTGTGATGTCAGCTCAAAACCCCAGCCACACTTTGCAGTTGAGGGCCACCCCTCCCCCCAGCCTTGGGTCAGCAGCCTGTGGGTGGCTTGACTTGGCTGGGACAGAATCAGAAAAGCTGGGGGTTACTTTAAAAAAAATCACCACATATTAGAAAACGAGAAAGACAGAGTGACCACCAGCTAAGTCTCAAGATCAATGGCTGGGAAACTGGTGAGGGGACCAATCTCCATTGCTAACGGGAAACTGCTAAGGGTGTTTTGAGTCCTTGTTTTATTCTGGTGTTTCAGTTATGGGTGCCTTGGGTTCAAATTTTTTATTGTGTTTTTTATTTTGCATTTTAATGTTCATGTTATTGGTTTTTGTATTTTGGAAAGAGCCCTCAAAAGAGGAAAAACCGTGGGGCCCCGGAGAAGGAGCAGGCCACAGAAGGGGGGCTGAAGGCTCGGCTGCAAGACCAGCGCTCCCTGCCCCCCAACCCAGAGCAGGTGGGGCACGATGTGAGTTCAAATTCTGGGCGGTGTCCAGCAAGCATACCCTCAAATTTTATCCAATGGAAATAGGGACGTATTATTCAATAATAATAATTTTATTATTATACCCTGTACATCTTACTGGGATGCCCCAGCCACTCTAGACAGCTTCCAGAATATATAAAGAGCACTGA